>VZTZ01051319.1:1853545-2077172 GCA_013400955.1 Drymodes brunneopygia | reverse complement strand
GCCCCGCTCCGAGCCCGTCCCGGGGGCAGCCGGCCCGGCTGGGCTGCGGCTGGGCCGCCCCGTTTGGAAAGGTCTCTTCAGCTTCTCCATACGTGTCATCCTGCTTCGCTCCTGCCCCTTGCCCGGCGCTGTTCTTGGGTGGGTGCCCTTATGGTACCTCTCTCCATTTCTGAGGGTCACTGCTTTATTTAAAGGCTTTCACAAGTAAGCAGGGTTCATAAATAGCAAATATATTAGTATTTTTTTCTCCTGTTACCACACGCTGATTTGCTGCTGCTTTTTTTTTTGTTTTCAATTAAATGTTTTTGACCAAGTGAGGCAGCATAACTCGGTCTGAGGTCAGCAAGTAAGTTGTGAACAGGACCTGATCCTACCCAAGGTACTGGTGCAAAGGGTTCTGCCACTGGAACCAGAAGAGCTACCTCTAGGAATAAACCCCTTCCTTTAGAGGAGTGTGTCCAGAATGTGGCCCTAGCATTGAAGCTTTCTGGGGTGCCTTAAACTCCACAGTGGGAATCATGATGAGGGAGATGTTGGTAGTTTAATACATGTTTATTTTTGAGGCTTTCCAAGTGTGTACATGATGCAGATTGAACCCTGTGCTGAGAACCACACGGCCAGCCTTTGAACTTTAGTCAGGTTTCAGCTGTGTTTTCCCAGGTTCAGAGATCACCATGCACTTTGGTGGCATTAGTAGTTGAAGAGTTCACAGTAGTTTCTTCCCTTGTAATTAAGAGGTATAACAACAGTATGATTGCTGTAAAAACATGATTTGTTGATTTGCTGCTATGTCATCATAACTTGCTAGTTACGAAAGAATAATGCTTTGTTATTGCTACAGAACTTCTTTCAGCAGGTTTTGTGCTTCTAGAAATGATTGTGTGTCTGGATGGGATTTTTTTAACAGTAGTATTTGCTTTGTCAAGTTTGGTATATTTATTCCTTAATTGTGTATGATCTTTCCTAATTCCTCAAGTTTGATTAAGAGATTAATGGCTACCTGAAAGCACTTTAATGTGCAGAAATGATTGCATGCAACTTTGGGGAGGGGTTGAATATGCTTGAACACTTACACTTCCCGTTTTATGTACCTGTACTTTGTTTATGTGAGTTACTTGCAGACCTGCAAATGAACAGGAAGAGCTATGGTTATAATGTGACACGTAGCTGAACACTTAGGCCACAACAACAAAAAAGTCTAAACCACTACACAGTTGATTATTAATGCTGCATGTGGTGTATAGGTAGAGAGTGGGCATAAGGTGTCGCCTGGACTGAAAACACAGAAATAGGTACACTACTGTGTTTCACTCATTCTCAAATTTCAGACTTTGAAACATGGAATATATATGAAATGTAGGGCTGGGCTCTTTGGTATTCAAAGATTTCCTTACCCAGTTTGACCCACTAGTCTGCTGATGAGGGTGCTATTGTTATGAATGAAGAAACTGCAGAAATGGGCTTCTCCTGTAAGAACTCCAAGAACTCTGGCAGATGAAACTTCTTTTTTCAGCACGATTGCCACATTGTGTGATGCTTCGTGCTGTATCTGTTGCTGCTACCTGTGTTTGAGTTTGTTTTTTGTGGAACAGTGAACAGGCATGGATTTTAATGTAGAAAGAGTTTTATGTGGCATGTTAATTATGGCAGAGGGTCAATCCTTGTGTGTCTTTAGTAATGAATACATAGAATGTGTCTAATTATCTTGAAAATTTTTTTTCTGTGTACTTTCAGGAAAATTGTGAAAGTTTCTGATGCTGTCGCTTCTCTGTAGTCTAAAGCATTCATTTCATCGTACCTTTGTAAATAAAACGCATTCACTGAAATGTTTGCAAAGTTTGGTCTTATACTTTTAAAAGTGAATTTTTTAATGAAAATCCTTAACTGTTGTATTAGTGACAGTGTAATTAAAGGATTAAGGGAAAATTTTCCAAGTTACAAGGAAATGTTTCATTTTTTTCATACAAAATGTACTGTTTCCACTAGATAGAAGTTAATGGAACTTTTTTCTTGTCTCTTAGTTCTTCCTTATTTCCTCATTTGAGTTTGTTGCGTGTCTCAAAGGTGTGTTTTGTTTTTGTGATTCTGTTTATCATCAGTATGGCGGTAAGCAATGTTTCTCGTTGGTTTGTGTGTGCTTTCAGAGGACTATGGGAGTATGCTGCTTGCAGAGGCTCTGCTGGAGGAATGTTTGAAGGAAAACTTTGCCAAACTGAAGGACTCCATTCCGCTGTCAGAGAAGAGTGAGCCCAAACTGAGTGAAGCTAAACAGTATCTGACCAATATCTTAAGCAGAGGGAAGCTAAGAGTAAGTGGGCTCTGTGAGCATAATTCCTGCCAACTGGATGCTTCTTTCATATGTTTATTAGTTTGATACAAGGTATGGGTGTTGCCTGTTAAGTCCATGGATGTACAGTGCTGTATTGTAGGTGATACTAAGAGACTGGTTATTCCCCTTGGCAGGATCTTATGTTGTGAGACTTGCTTTTTCATATGCAAAGAAATTATGTGCTACAAGGACATATCCTGTTTCTTTTTTTTTAATTGGAAAAAAAGCAGAATAAATATTTAGAATTTCTCTTGGGTGATGGGGTGTGGCCACATAAGGGTGCTGTCAGCCCAGGACAGAGGAGTGACCTCCTGCTGCTCGAGATCTGAGGGAATTGTACACAACTGGTTAGCTCCTGATTGGAGAAAAATGTGCCACAAGCTGCTGTCAGGAACTTAAGGTTGTGTTGTGAGGACTACAGCCTTGCACAGCCTTTGGTGTCTATCAGGGAAGTAATGCTTTTATTTTGTTTTGTGATCTGGGTGTGTGGCTGATAGCTGCTTGTCAACTCAGTTGCAGAGCTTCAGGGGTGTTTTAATACTCTGCTTTGATGGCTGCTGCTGCATTAGTGTCCTTTGACACACAGTTGCATAACTGTGTTTAGCTGTAAATGAATTACAACAGTCTGTTCTAGACTTGTATTACTTTTGGTCCTGAAATTGCCAGGCTAGTTTAGTTAGGTAGGAAATGTATATTATACTTTCACCATATTAATTTCCAATGAACACGGTCAGCCTATTTAGAGCATAAAATGGAGGGAGTAAGGAAGGGGAGTCTGCCCAACCCTCTTTCTTCATAGTTTAGCCCCATTAACAATCAGAACTACGGAATTCTTCCAGTTCCTTGTGTTTAGTTTGGCTGCATGAATTGCTCTTAACTGTTTCTTTGCTAGTGGTGACTTAGCTCCTTATGCAGTATTGACCCTGTGTTGATTGCACGTATTAAAAAAATGGGCATGAAGGCTTAGGAGCCTTTTCGTGCTTTCCAGAGGGTCTGAACAGATGTGTTTTACTGAGGCTCTGTTACATACATTTTCAATCCTTAAACAAAATGAATCTTAGAAATAGCAGGTGTGCCTTCTGTTTTTTCACCATTATGTGAAAATTCTTTGACAACTGAAGAAAATTTGGGAGCTTTCTCACTCTTTAATTAAATATACAGAGGAGAGAGGAGCACTTGTCTAAGAAGTGATGTTTACTGTCTAGTTTAAAAGCAGGGGTATTTCTTAGTGTGTGTGTAGGTAATTCTGACAATAGTTGGTGGTTGGTGAATCGATAGAGCAGGTCAGCTGAGACCAAAGAGTTGGCTTACAAACTGTGTTTTTTAAAACTGAGCTCCAAAGTGGTTGCCTGACCTTCGTTACCTAGTGCTCTCATGATCTTAGCCCTTGCAATTGTGAGAGGAAAGCATTCTGAACCTGCCTAATTTGCTGTGGAGTACTTCATTCTTCCTGTCTGGTGTTTCACCCTGTAAACACTTTTTCTCTCCCTGCTCCATTTCAGCCGAAGTATATGACAGAGGCTATGCTGATCCTAGGAAAGCTTCATTATGTGGAGGGATGCTACAGAGATGCCATCAGCATGTATGCAAAAGCAGGAATTGATGACCTCTCAACAAAAGATGAACCTCTGTACGTGCTGCGTTTGATAACTGAAGCCTTTGTTATTAAAGGTAAAGGTCTATGTATGTATATTTGAAATATGCTGGTTTTAGGTTGAAGCTATTTCTCCAAGTGATTTGGTTGGAGCAGGATTGGGACAAAGATGTATGCTGTAGAAAATCCTACTGGGTATGGTCTGTGTAATTTCAAACTTAAAGGCATTATGGGACTCTTAGTCCATGGTTTTTAAACTTGGCTGGCGTGTAAAGAAAAGCTTGAAATTGGAAATCTTCTGGTAACTCTTGGCTGTAAGTCAGTGATGTGCTTGAGCTTGTGTGTCCATTTTGGGAAAATCTAAATCAAGCCCTCGGCTGAACTGGGGCCTATGCTTTCTTTTAGAAAGAATTCATCTACTTGTACATTTCAGTGATTTCTGTGAATTAAACAAGGCTGATGTCTCCAAGTTTTAAACTTTGGACTAACAGAATATGTGCTTTCAAAGCAGGTAGTATATTTTTGCAGTGCATGTCACACAGTATCAGACCTTATGTACAAACAGGAATCTCTCCTCCCCTTGTAACTCTACAGACTTTGCACTGTTCGAGAGATTCTAATTAAAACTACCTCTGAGGATAGTGAAATTGCATTTCCTTTTTGAGTGGGGGAAAGGAAGACCCTTGTCAGTTTTTGACTTGGGGGGAGAAAAAGATCAGTAATCTTCTCCTTCATTTGCTTTTGGTTCCTTTATACATGTTGCTCAAGTACTGCTACCTATCTACTGCTTTCTACTCTTTTCAGCATGTCCACCAGCTAATTAGGTGAATGAGAACTCTGATGATCAGATACCTTCAACTGGTATGTAAAAGAGTGAAACCAAATCAACCCAAAATACTTTTTGACTGGGCTGCTAGTATTACTGATAATAATTTGAGTCATTCTGCTTTTTTTGAAACCCTGTTTGTGCTGCTTTGCTTGCTTTGATTTTTGTTTCCTGTGGTACTGATCGAATCTGCTTCATTAATGAGCTTTTGTGGAGCAGGATTAATTTACTTATACCTCCCACTGACACTTGCATGGCGCAGAGGAGCGAGGAGCTGCCAGTGCATTCTCAGCAGTGTATTTGAGAGCAACTCCTGGTGCACTCCAGGGTCTGAAGGAGATGCACGGTCCTAATTGGGAACTGGATATAACCCTTGGGGAGGTGTGAGTGTTACAATAACATGTGTGTGGAAACTGATGGAATAACCCTGTTGTTATAAGACCCCTTGTATTGTGTTGACTGCCTAACTTACACATGAAGATGTTGGAGGTGTTTGCCTCAGAGCATCAGGCAATTTGTTTGGTTTCTTTCTCCTGTGGTTTACCATGGAATGTAAATGCTGTGTTGTCACCCTGATTTTTTAGAGTGCTGTGTTTATAGTTGGTAGCAAAGGTTCTCATGGATTTTGTGTAAATATATGTTTTTATAATCGGCCAAGAACTGTTTTGTACTTCAAATGTTGTTTTTCATTCTTCTTTCTGAAGTGGAGAATGTAATGGACTGTGTTTCTCACCTATAGAATTTAAGAGGTAGCAACCTCTTTATCCAATCCATAACTGTCTGTAAAAAGGTATAAATATAAGAATAAAGAGAGGCTGGAACTCTTTTGCTCTCTGGCCTGGCCTTAGTGCGGCTGACCTCCTGAGTTGCTTATTTGTCTCGTGTCCGACAGAGCAACACTGTGTTGCCCCTGTAAACCATATGGAGCCTGTGCCATTGCAGAGAAACCTCTGTGCTGTTATGGTTCCACAGTCTTTATCCTCCATGATGATTATTTTCAGATTAGCTAAGATATCAAGGGTATAATAAGTCACTCAGTATTCTACCAAAGTTTCTGGCAGAAAAATGGCCAGCAGAGTGGAGCTTGTCCAGCTGAGTTTGGAGAGGGCACTCTCTGCTAGGATCACTATTCCCTCATTCCATGTGCTCAACCTCCCACTCTTATGTTAGCACTTTGTGCAGGTGGCTATGGCAATAGCAGTGTAGATTTAAATTTTCATTTTAAAACATGTGTGTCCAGGCTGCTTCTGCAGGGCAAGTAGCAATTTGGAGTTGAATTATTTAAAATCCATTAATACTTTATGCCATAGGTTTTTCTTCTTCCCCTTTTTAATTTGGTGTCTCTCCAGAAATTATTACTGCCTTTGGTTGAACTATTGGTCGTTTTTGCAATCTGAAACCATCTTTAAAGATGCTCTTGAATGTTGCTGGTAGTAGAATTTTTGCAGGGGTCATTTAGGCAAATGTCCAGAAAAGCCACAGTCCTGTTTGTTTCAAGGCAGGTTCCCCGCTTAATTTCTTGTTCACATTTTCAGAAATGGGAGAATGCAGTCAGTTTAATAGAATATCCCTGTTCATCCAGCATTAGTTAAAGCAGCAGAACTTTGTGTCACCTCATAGCGTGTACTCAAAACTAATTCAGTTTTGTGTAGTTAATACCTCTGAGTTAGGCCTGTATGCAGAATGGCAGCATAGATTTAGGCTGGAAAGATCATGGAAGAAAGAAAAGTCAAATAAAAGGCTTGTTATTTTTAATGTTGACACCTACCCTTTTAGTCTTGGAAATGAACAAAAACATAACAAGAAAGATGTGGGATACAGTGGGAGGGGTTGCACAGATGCAGCCAGTTATAGAAATCCAACAAAAAGAAGTTTTCTTCCTTAGAGCACCTTTTAACCTCTGCAACACTGAAGGTTGGATGTTGAGCTAAATCTCTGGAGTCTTTCTCTGGAGATCCATAGCATGTAGTAGGTTCATGTTATGATAAGAGGCGGTATGGATTTGCACTCTTGAGTTTGGATTGCAGAAGTTGAGCAAGGAAAAAATTTCTTACTTGCCTTCTCAGTAAACTTCCACACAAAGTGAGTGTCAAGAAGTAAACATTGAAGTTCTTTATCAGTGTGGGAAGTTGTGCAATTGACAAGTCAGGAGAAATGGCAGAGAGAGCAAGATTCTCCAGTTTCTCATCTGGTTGCTGCTTCCTGTTCTGTTTCTAAATCCCTGCATTGTGAGGAGGCAAGTTTTGTGGGTGTTGTGAGTGGAGCTCTGACAATAGTTTGATTTTTCATTATGACTAATTTCAACCTCTGTGGTTAGTTAATAGGTGGTTGGTTTGTACTTGTCTCCTTCCTCCCCATCCTCCATGAAGTCAGTCCCTCCTTAAAATTTTACTTCTGCTCAGTTCACATTACTGCTGGTAATCTGTGATACAAGCAGCTCTGTGTTGCATAAAAAAGTATTGAGTAACTGAACTTTGCTTCTGATTCAGTTGGGACACACTGTGGCTTTATTACCTGGTGGTGTCCATTTGAAACAAGCAAGCAGAAGAGACTTCAGAACAAAATGTGTAGCTGTCAGAGCCCACTGGTTTCCCTCTGTGCTTGCTGCAGAAACTCTGCAGATAATCTCTCTCTTTGAAAGGAGTAAATCTTCCTGGTAGTAGGTTAGGCCACTGCCTAGCCCTTACAAAGCACTGTATAGCTCTAGCCAGGGCTTCAGCATACCTAAGCTCCAAGAAAGAGGCTTCTCTGATGTGGCAATGTTTGCTGTACTGCTGAGAGCACGATGAGAGGCAGGCTGTTGCCAGCCTGAGTGATGGAGACTCAGGCAGGACTCATGTGACCTGTGGGTCCCATCTTTGTAATGACTGAGAGGGGCTTTAGCTTGGGATCAGGGATGCTGCAAGGTGCTGCCCCTATGTCTGTCAGGCCAGGCACTGGACGTCCTCTATCTGGAATGGAATGGGGTAGCCCAGAGATAGCTACCTGTCTAAATTTGTGCAGAAATGCCATAGGATTGCACATGGTGTCTAGTTTCTAAATGGATTTCTAGACAGTTAAAGCTTTAAAAGTCCCACTGCCTATTTTTCTCCTCCTAGCTCATCCCGTAATTTTTGTAATTTAGTCATTTTTGTGTTATTATTGGCCATTTGGCAGCTCATGGTGGGTTTAATTTGTGCAGCTTCCGTCTGAACTCTCTATAGAGTCAAAGTTGGCTGTTCTGGGGTGATTCATCACCTCTTCAAATGGCGTCTGACACAGCTGATGTGAATGGTGGTGTACAGTACAGCCTCTTCTCTGGTGACTGTGAGAGAAGACTGTGCACTAAATTGAGATTTATCCCTTGTAATTTTGTTTTTAAGTGGTTTTGTTCTTTAGTTTTTGGAGTTTTTTTACTTTAGAAAAGACATTCATTTTATAAAAAGGCTGCAATGTGAACTTAGCCTTTTTAGATATTTGAAAAGGTGTGGAAGAGGGCAAGGTAATAATTCTGTAAGAAGCCTTGATAATAGTCTGCATTTTATTGTAACAAATCCAGCCACAAGTCATATCTATGAGGAAATGAGACTGTTTAGTGCAGTGGTTCAGAGCTATCTACATTTTGTTCTTGGACCCATTTTAGTCATGTAAAGATGTGTAAGATCTGTGGTGTGACACTTTTGAAAAACCAAAGATGAAATCTTGAGACAAACACTGCTGGATTGAGCCACTGATCTTTAGAGTTCTCCTAAGAGCTGTGAGTGGTATTTCTGAAAGCAAAACCTTCAGAACTACAACGGGGGGTTTTTCCTGAGTTTGATAATAATAAACAGCCTGGAACCTGTTTACAGTGTCCTGGGTTCAGCCCAGCTTATTGTGGATTATTTTGTGTTTGTTCAGTTTTAGGACAAATTGATGAGCTTGTTCCTGTTTCTCTTGTAGTTGTATCTTTTAAAAATTCAGTGGTAATGAGGTCCATATGCTTGGAACTGTATTGTTCTGCCTTCTGCCCATGTGAAATAATTGTCTTATTTCTTGGGTTTCTAATACTGGAAGTGGTTGTTTGGAGGTTCTGGTGGTGTTCTGAAAGGAAAATGGTGATATCAGACAGAGATAAACAGAAAACCTGACCTTTTACTCATCTAGTTTCAAAACTATCTGCTTGATTTTAATCATGGTTTTAAATTAACCAAGTGAAGCCTCAAAATTTGAATAAACTGTTTTAAACATCTTGGTGATTGTGCGGCTTAATTAGTTTCTTATTTTGTTGGCTTGCACTACTGTTAAAAACAGTAGGTTTGCATTCAGTAAATATAACTTATTATTGAAGTTGTTCATTGTAGCTAATCAGAGGATGTATCATGCACTTGTTTGTATACTTAATTAGAGCCTTTAATTTTGACATTTGCTTGTGTGTCATCCATTTTTTAAATACGGTTTTCTACATGATGATTAATTTCCTAGGTGAGATTTCCATTCAGCTGCTTTTGTTTGAAAATTAGAATAAAATGTTCTGATAATTCTACTTTTCCCTCCTCTCTAAAGAATTTCCTTAAGAATCTTCACTTTAGTAAATGTATTTCTTTAACTCAGTGTTTCTGATAAGCTGATAATTTTTTTGTCATGTGTACATTTTTTTACATTCATAGATTAAAATGGGAGAAATAAGCTTTCCTATTTGGTTTTATTTAGTTCATTGTTGGTTCATTGAACTAAATAATGGAGATAATTGAAAGGGAGAAAGGTAAGGTTTGTGGGGTTTTTTGTTTTGTTGGGTTTTTTTGTTTGCTTGTTTTTTGTCCTCTTTGCAAGAAAGCACCTCTATATTAAAGACTATTCCAGTGATTCATCAAACTCTTATTTCAGATCCTAAGCTACTAACTTTTCTAGTTCAGTTCTTTACTAAATTCTACCAATCCCATGCTGCAAGGATATATTCCACTGAAATAATGTTAATTGGGTTATTGTGTGTTATCAGCTTAACTTAAGCAGCCTTACTTTTAATTAGAGTTTCCTGTTACCTTCTCTGGAATGAGATTTTTGTCCACTTAGTTTTTTGTAAGTGAGATCGTAGTATCAAAACTGGAGTGTTCGGAATACAGACTAAGTGGAATGATTTTGAGTACCAGTGGTTTGAACAATTTCAAGTGCAGATCAATTTAGTTGAGATCATGTAGTATTGCAGGGTCATTCTAACTTCTTTTTGCTAGAAACATTTTTAATTCAGGTCATATTTTATAAACCTTTTCATGGGCTGTATGTGCACTTTGTGTACCTGTTCCTTGTTTCAGAGGGCATAGCATTTTTTGGATGTCTTCTCCTTTGTGCAGACAGTGTTTGGAGTACTGATTCAGTGCTTGTATGCCAAAAACCCCCTCTCAGTGGTTATATATACTCGTGTGCCTGAGAGCTTTATTACAGGATAATTTTTAAGAGTTGTTGAAATTCCTTAAGAAAAACTTTGCTATATTACCCAAGAAGAGATTTTGTGTGTATGTGTATCTTACTGTGTAAGAGCATACCTTGTCTTGTCCACGGAGACAAGTGTAGAAAATGGGTTAATGGAAGGTCGATGACATTTTTTCCATGTTCAAGTAAGTAATTTGCTTTATATTCTCTCTAGGCACTAATGGAGAAAAGTAGAAGCATGTTTTAATTGTCCATGTCCATATAAAGATGATCCATTTCTGTATTGTTGTTCAGGAGCCACATGAGTCCAAGGAAAGTACTCAGATCTGGTAGTGGTAAAAAAAGAGGGAACTCAGATCTTCCTCCTCTCCTTCCAGCACAGCTGACCCCACCCTCCCTAGAGGCTGAGTTTTCATCCTGCCTGCATTGCTGTTACTGTCTGACCTGAGAGCAGTGGTCTGTGATGTACCCATTTGGCAGAAATGGGCAGCAGGTTGTAAGGTGAAGGGGAAAAAATCCTATGAGCCTGTATTCCCTCCCTGTCTCTCTCCGTCAGTTTCAGTGTCAAGTGTCGTGTCATTTAGGCACTGTTGACATTATGGCATGTATACCATAGGCCTTTACTTGAAAGACCTGAATATGTTCTGACTTCCCAGGGGTTCCAATTCACTACTGTCTGGAACCTGCCCACTTTGGAAGTGATGGTGCTGGCTGAGGCACTGGAGTTCATTGTAGTGTTGAGAAGGGCATCTAGAACCCTCCTAAAGACAACACCACTGTTCTTCATTGTCTTTAGGAAAGCTTGGTGATCATGAAGAGCCACAATTATACTGGCCACAAAGTTGAGATGAGAAGAGCATAGGTCTGGGTTATAGTTAAAGGAAAAATTATCTAAAACTTTGGTTTCACTTTTTTTCATTTCAGTGATAATGGGCTTCATGAGAACGATTAACATTTGACAGCTTGCAACTGTTAACCTATATGCTGCTTTTGAGGTGTTGTATTTGCTTGCAGTTCCCTCTGTTACTTAACTGCTGTTTCCACTACTAGCAGCTTCTTGGTGAGGTTACTTTTGTCAGTAATTTCAGCTGCTGCTGTGACTAAGTAGAATTCAGTGGCACACAGCAGAAGAGACGAATTTGTGTTGGGCTTTTTGTTTTGGGTTGGGTTTTTTTGGTGGGTTTTTTTTTGGTTGTTTGTTTTTGTTGGTTTTTTTTTATGTGCTGGGGTTTGTTTTGTTTTGTTTTTTTAAGTGTCTGGCAGGGGCAGGGCACGAATTCCCTTGTTCGAATCCTCTGATGACTACAAAAGGTTGAGATTTGTCTCACTGAGAACTGAGATCTGTGGGAGATGAGTTCCTTTAAACAGAGCCTAAATAAGAACACTAGTTTCCTTGCCTGGCCATTAGAAGAATTGAGTCCTAGCCAAAAGGATGTATGATACAATAGGACATGAAAATTAAAATAAGAGATTTTGTTGGCAGAACTTGTTTTCACTTTTGCTTGGCTAAAGACGCATCTTTTAAATGTTAATCCACATCAGAGAGAGAGAGAGACTTCGTTCTATACCTGGTATAGAACTTCAAAGTGCTAGTTTTCACAATTCTGACAGCAAGACAGGAAGCATGCTGTTAATTCATGTTGGCATCAGAGTAGCTGTCTGATAGGCAAAAGCCCCACTTTGTAGATGTTGATGTCTTGATAAAAGGACCTTGTGTAGGTATGTTTTATTTGATGTTTCAGAAATGCAGTGTAAGAGTCTGGAGTTGCCCTTAAGTTCTGCAAGTGATGACTTTGAACCTGTTGCACATTAGTGAATTGTGTGCCTTGATGCCACTGCTTTCCAGCTTGGATGTGAAAGAGTTGCCCAGCCCAGCTTGGTGTTCTTGATGTACTTAGGCTTTTCTGTTGTGCTTCATGAGCTTTTCTCTGCTGTTGGATCAGATGGTTTACCCTGTTAGAAGTAGTTTGTCTAACACAGTCGGCTATGCACAAATACAGCTTGGGTGTTAATTTAGATTTTTGAGGAGAGTTAGATGCAGGCCACTAAATGCAGATTACTGAAATTTGGAAAGCAGAAAAAGGGAATAATTTCTGGTTCGTTTTGTTAATGTGACTTGGTTTCTGTGATGGTAAAGTTTAGTTATTCTGCTGCCTTCCCCGCACACAGTTGTAGGTGGTGGTTGCATACATGCATAAAACCTTCTCCTCCTTCTGCACTAAGGCTTAGTTCTCTAAAGCTGTGAGGTTAGCATCATCAGGAGATGGAAGAGTATTTGCCCATGCTTTTCTGAGGAAAGGGAACAATGTTTGTCAGGTTGAGACAACACGTTACCCCTATTTTCACTAGAAGAGAACAAATACAAATGTACTCTCAGATGGCCTAAGCTAGAGGTAGCTTTTAGATAGCAATGATAATGGTGTCATGCTGGGGCTGTATTGTGTAGTGTAGTATGTGTCCAGTGGCTATGGGAAGATTTCCATGTGCTGGTTTGCCCTGGAGTAAGCTTCAAATGTCTCTGACTATCTTTTAAGTGACAGGGTAACAAGCCTGTTCATCCTCACAGGCTCTGTTCATTCTAGTAACTCTAAGTAGGATTGTCTTGAGTGCTTGATGTGAATCAGCATAGTAAAATATGAATTACTCTTCCTTTCTCTCCCTTCTGCTCCCCAAATACATGTAGAATCATAGAATCATTTAGATTGAAAAAGACCTGTAAGATCATTAAGTGCAACCATTAACCTAGCACTGCCAAATCCAGTAATAAACCATGTCCCTAAGCACTAAATCTACACATCTTTGAAATGCCTCCAGAGATGGTGACTCCTGGGCAGCCTGTTCCAATGCCTGACTGCTCTTCCAGTGAATAAATTTTTCCTGATAGACAATCTGGACCTGCCCTGGCACTACTTGAGGTCATTTTCTCTGGTTCTGTTACTTGCTACTGTGTAGAAGAGACTGACCCTCCACCTTGCTATACCCTCCTTTCAGGTAATTGCAGAGAAACTCCTTTTCTCCAGGCGAAGCACCCCCAGCTCCCTCTGCTGCTCCTCATAGCACTTGTGCTCCAGACCCTTCACCAGCTCTGTTGCCCTTCTCTGGGCATGCTCCACCACCTCAAGGTCTTCCTTGTAGTGAGAGACCAAATTGAACACAGGATTCTAGAGCTAGTCTGGTTCAGTGACTCTGCAGCTAGAAGAGAACTTTCTTGCTGATGATGCTGCTTAACTGTGGTGCATATGAAGTTAAGCTGAAGGAATTCCAGTACTTGGACATCAGTACTATCTCTCTCCCCTATGTCCCTTCCACTTTGCATTTTTTCTCTTCTGCTTCTTCCTGTTGTATTTAGATCAGGGAAAAGTAATTTCTGCAGTATGCCATGACCGTTTATGGATGTGGATGGTGTTGACAGTCTTTAGAAGTTGGGCTGTAGAGATTGCTGATCACCCCTGTGTTTGCTGTGCCTCAGAGCATTGCTTCAGTAGATTTATCTTCATGTCATGGGCTGGAGGTGGCCTCTTACACCAGGACAATCAATATGTTGCAGCAGTGGTCCCCAAAGTGGTGCATGTGCCCCAGGCATTGAGCAAGATGATCTACTGTGGTGCAGAAGAAAAGTATTATAACTTGTATTTGTTTTTTTCTTAAAAAATCCACCAGCAAAAAAAAGCATCCCACATGGAAATAAATAGTTAATAATTCAATAAATTATATTTTATTGAAAGTGGTGCCCTCACTTAGTCTGTATGTCACAGGTTCCATGTCATGCAGAGCCTACAAAAGTGCCTTGTGAAAGAGAGGCTGTTTCACACTGGAAGGGCATCCTCACTAGTTCATTCACTTCCATATGTTGCAGCTCACATGTGCCTAGTTAAGTGGATTCACATATTATATTGTCTAGTTCTTATTAACTTAACCCTTATGATGACATGTAGCTTAAAGATTCCCTCAAAAACATGTGAATTTCAGGTAGGAATAGGAGCACAAGTGAACAGTAGGAATGTCAGAGCTTACACTATTAGCATGAGCTCTTCAGTCAGGTAAAAGCAGTGACAGTGTAATTGGATCTAATCAATGAAGTCTAATGACACTCTATTCAGTACTTAAATTTTTAGAAGCCTCTCTTGAGCTTTCTTATGTAAAACAAAAAAAAGATACCGTTGGGGAAACACTTGTTCTTCCTGCTGTGGAGAAATGGCTGAAGTAATACGAAAAAAATATATGGCAGCAAACTAAAATGCTTTCCTTTGAAAGAGCCACTGAAGACATTGCCAAAGACTTGAAAAAAGAGGTATTAGAAGAAACTGGGCAGTGTGGGAGGCTTGGTGTATAGTAACGTTGAAGTGTAAATGTTTCTAACATGTCTCAGCTTAAGGAGATTGCTACATTCTGGTTCAATAATGAGATACATTAAGAACTACTTAGGAGCAGAGTGTGGCCCAGAAACGCACAAAGTGCTGAAGGATGGCATAATTGGGGTTAACTGTATAAACACAAGACTTTTAAATGGAATCTAGTTTGTAATGAGATGGGGAATGACCATGAAAATCTGTGCACACTAAAGCTCAGTGGTTGTTTCATGGCAAAATGGTTAAAATAGTTGTCAGACTTAAAGGTGTATTATGATTTTCGCTTTTACAAAGAGTCAAGTGTTCTGTATTTGCAGGGCTTTTCTCTGCTGTCAGGTGGCTGTCAGTAGCATGTTATCTAGCAGGTATTTTTGAAAAACTAAACACATAAATATATAATAGATTGTGAAGCAACATCTGTGTATAACTATATGCATATGTTGGATGTGCATGCTCAAAATTTTTTTTACTTAATACGGTCAAAGAATTTTGAAGATCACTGTATTACAGGTTAAAGCAAAGGTTAAAAGACATGCAATGAAGGTTAAGAGCAGCCAGTTGAGCAGGTCTGGATGTGCTCCAAAGAAATTAGTGTCTGTGGATTAAAGTTGCTGATGTCTTCTATGCATCAGATATGCAGTGTGATGCAGAGCCTGTGCAGCATCGATTGAGGGCAGGGCACTGAGGTTATATCTCAGGGGAGCGCTTGCTGCCTTCTGGCTTCACAGCCACTTGATCAAAAAGCTGTCCTAATTTTAGCGGCAAACTTGAGCTGTAATTACAAGTCTAACCACACACAGTTCTTGCTTTGAAAATAATTGGAGTAACATTGTTTGCGTCGGTTTATTGCATCTAGTAGGAAAGCGGGAAGTAGGTCTTGAGTTCTGCATTGATGCAGCTGAGCAGCCTTCACAGGTTGCTTAAATTTTAAGCTTCATTCCCAGCTTACAGTTAGAAAGGTCTTCAGATAATTTTACTTGGGGTTATTGTAATTTTCTGCCTTTAAGCCTTTTACATGAAAAATTCCCCAAGATTTTAACAGATTGCCAGAAACTTACAATAATCCTGGATAATAGGAAGCAACAGTGAAAGAAATATGTGCAGCTTTCTTGATCAACAAAACTTGTTTCTTCATCCCCACCTTTCCAAGGGCTCAAAACCAAGGGCTTCTAGGCCTTTCTTCCCCCTCTTCTATTTGCATTGCAAATAAGTTCTGCTGAAAAAATCATAGCTTAGTTGCTGGGGAGGTAAGTGTTGAGACCAGGCTGTGAAATATTTAAACTGCTGTGAATTATGGCAGAAATAATGCATAGTGATGCATAGTGCTGGGTCTTGCCTATGTCAACCTAATCCCAACTGCTGCTTGTTGAGGTTTGGGTTATTTTGCTTTCCAAGACACTGTAATGGAATAGCTTAGTTGAGGACTGTGTTCTTTAGTTCAAACCTTAGCTGGCAGGGCAGACTGGTTGTAATACCTTCTCTAGAATGGTTTGGTTGTGCTTTTGAAATTTGTCTCTGAAAAGTGTTTAGTATTCTGATGAATGTTGATTAGTCAGCATCCATGTGTATATGTTTGGAGTCTTAAAAATAGTCTTGTTTCAGTGGTAATTAATTTCCTAGAACTGCAGTTCTGAACTAGACTGAAGGCCACATGCTAGAAATGAAGTGCCTCCTCTGCTTGGGGACAGTGACCTGGAATGACCTGGCATTCTCCAGGATGAGAATGTGCATGCAACCAGTTTCCTTGCTCAGCTGCTGCCATGCAGCATCTTAGTGCATGGCTTACCTCAAGACAAATGACTTACCTTCCTGTACGTAGATTAAAACTATTGCATGCACTTAGCTTAGCATCACGCTGTCTTCTGGCCAGGCTGGCCTGTGTGTTTGGCACAGGAGCACAGACAGTAGAACTTTGCTCTGCAGATTGGGGCTGGTGCTGTTGGCAGGACTGTAAGTTCCACACCAAGATGTCTTTTGCTTCAGGTTGTCATAGGTGTGTTCAACACCTATCACGGGGATGCAATATGAGGTTGGCTTCATGCTCTTTATGCTGTTGGGTTTTTTTTATCTCTTTTTCAGCTTTCCAGGTAGCTCTGATGCTCCTGGGCTATGGGGTTTTAGCAGCTGTAGGCTAGCACTGTTGGTGAAAGTGATGGGCTGCTGCTGAGCCTGAATTCTTGCACCTATGAACCTACCATTCCTTGGTTGTCTAAATTCATCCAAATATAGGAGGCTTGAATTCTGTGTAAAAAGAAAAGTGAAAAGAACCTGTGAGAGGATTGGTACACTGTTCCTACTTGGAAGGAGGAGCACTGCTATTTGGCGAGCTAGTTAATGAAACATAGGAAAATAAAGCTTCCTCAATCTCCTCACTAGTCCACATGCAGTCTCCATCAGTGCAGTGAGGCTTTCAAGACCAGGCTGGGTAACACCCTGAGCTGGCCCTTCTTTGTGTAGAAAGTCAGACCATGGACCTTCAAGGATTCCTTCCAGCCTGAATTTTCCTTATGTTTGTGTTGCTGAGAATCTGATACCACATGTCGGTGTGCACATGTATATTCCAGTTCTGGTAATAGTATCACCTCAGAGCATTGGAGCTACATGGTATCAGTGTCTTCCTAGGCAAGGATTGACTGAGATGAAAGTGGAAATAAGCCTTCATAAAATTTCTCCTTTCATATTTCCATAAATGAGAGCAGTGCATTTCAACTTGAGGAAGAGTTTTCTTGCATAAATGAAACTTAGATTTGGGAGCAGGGAAGAAGGGGCAAAGGTTATAGAAAGGTGAAGAGCCAGAGATGAATCGTGAATGAAAGCCTTGTCTTTATGCGTGAGAGGAAAGCAGCATTTCTATACATAGAAAGTTACTTCCTCTGAAGTGGGTAGAATGTGTTCTTTTAAAGAGGGATAATCTGGAAACATGTTTCAAAATCTTGAGCCTGAGCCATACTCTATTAGAAAACTGTCTCCACTAAATGATAAAGTACTATAGTATATAGGTATGTATCTATTTAAATTTGTGCACCTGATTCATATGAGAAAAATCTTAGTATAGATGAGATTTAAGCTGGTATTCTCTTACCACAGCTGATTGTGAAAAATACCCAAGTGCCTTTACCTTAACCAGCTAACAAGAAAGCATGTAGCCTTATGATTTATTTGAAAGCTAAGTCTTGGCAATAGCTCCACTTTTCTTGCTGAGCCCAGTGTGGAAGTAGCATGCACTTTTGTGGCTTTCTGACACATTGTGGAAACTGAGTTGAATTTAAATTGTGTTTTGTGCTGCAAAGTTTTTTCTGTGCTGATAACTGGAGGATGGACAAGGGTTAGTGGAATTTGTGCTCTTCCTGCTGGAGGGCTCATCAAGTCTTATCCAACTGCACCCTGAGCAATTCTTATTGTTGGGGCTTTGTATTGTAAGAACTAAATTTGTGGCTGCAACAGTAGGGAATTTGTGTTGTTTTTCTTCTATTCTTCCCCTTGCATACTGGATTTGCAGTCTGCTTGCTCTGATTTTTCTTTTCATTGCATTTCTGTGCTAGGGAAAAATAGCCCTGTTTGGATTCTATAGAAGATTTTTGTACTCGAATGACATCAGGTCAGTGCATACAGTATTAGAGAGATGTGACTAATGTCACATCATGTGGGTAATTTTTCCTTCTAGCCCCTTACAAGTAGTGCAGTGTAGCATAGTATCTGTTTTAATACACTGTGTATTGCTGGATACTTACTGTGGCAAGAATCCTTTTGAAGATGTTCCTTCCCCTATGTGATCCAGCCCCAGCTCTGTTTTTCTGACTTGCATGGATGGGCATGTTTGTTGTCAGTACCTGATGCTGGCAGAGGCTGCTTGCTTTCCTCCTCCATGTCAGAGTTTAGAGATAGTAACTCCTTGCAGTGGGCTGTAGCATGTATGTAAATGGCTTTTTATCAGCCTGTTCTCTCTGGGTGACATCTCCCACGATAAACGCCCCCATACAGACTGTGTTAGGATGGCTCTTGCAGTTTGATTAAATGATTCTTGGGTATGAATGTCGGTGGATTGTACTGGATTTTTTTTGCAGGGCCCTCAACCCTACTTTGCACTTGAAGGGATGGTGGCTCTGAAATGCAGACTTCTTCGAATTTATTTTCACTTAAGGGGAGTGACTAGAAATTCAGAGGTAGATCAAACTGAGACAGATGTGAGAAGACTATTTGTAGGTTATTTTTTGTGGCTGTATCACTGGATACTTTTGGTTTGTTCTTTTGCTGTAGAGAGAGTTAATGTGTTTTTTTTCCTCTTCACTCATTACAAAGTGGCATGGTTGGAAAATGGAAACATCAAAATAATAGGAAAACAACCCATGATACAAAGACAGAGACTTCATAAATGAAGTAGAGACAAAATCTGTTATATCTGGATGCTGTACAAGGTGTTTGTCAGAAGGAAAAAGAAAACACAGATTGGGCATTAGTTAAAAGCAGCAATTTGATTGTCATCCCTGTCGCACACACCCTGTCAGATTGAAGTAAATTCAGTCCTTCTGTTCTACTCAGATCTGTATTTTCAGAGGTGAAAGGTATGAATGTGGGTTCTTCCAAGATAGAGATCTTTGACGGAGCACACCATGTACTTCTGACTTGGGAGAGGACAGAAGGAGTGGGGAGTCACCCCCCGAGCTTGAACCAGGGAGGCATTTTCTCAACCCACTGAACTAACTGCTCATGTCTCAAATGTAAGACATGAGATAGGGAAACTCCTAGCAGAGTAACCAAGGGGACAAAACAAATGTTGAACATTAGAAGTAAACAAAGCTAAGACTGCCTAGGAACCTCGGGCTCCTCCAGCATGAGCACCCAGACTGTATCGTACATCAAGGGGAAGCCTGGCTGCCCACTGCTGCCTCACAGTGGTTTGTTGCCAAGACTCCTGGAATGAGCAGAGCTCAGATACTGTGCCTCCCAAACTGTGGAAGTCCAGGAAAGCACCACCCTGTGGTGGGTCCTCACAAATCCTTTGCCACATGGCTGCAGCAGTTGTCGTAACTTCATTGTGGAGCTGTCTGGACAGCTGAATTATTTCCTTCCTTTGTCACCTCTGTGGATCTGTGTCAGGAACACTAGAATTTTGTATTGCATCTTGCATACTTGTCATTGTTATTAGGGAATGTTGTTATATATAAAATTAACCGGAAAGCTTCTGCTGAACTTTTTGCAACCTGTATTGGACTGCTGGGCTTCGGTGCAGTTGTGATTGGTGAAGATCCAATTTTTCAAGCAATGGTGGCTTGTAGAGATCCAGTGTGGCATAAGAACCTGTACCAATCAGAGTAAAACTGGTATGTGGATGTGTAGCCTATCCAAATAGATTTAAAGATATAAAGGATGTCATAGTATGATGCCAGACAAGGGTCTGATAGTAGAAATTTTTAATGTAGGGACCAGTAGCTGTGGATCTTCAGTTAACATACTCTGTGTTTGTTGGTGGTGTTGGATAATGATACAAGAAAGAAGTCCAGCAGTACAAAACCCAGGGTTTTTCCTTTCTTTGGAAAGGGAATGATCTTGTGGTTAAGAGTCTCTTGTGCCGTGCCAAGAGCTTGCTGTGTGTCCATGAGCAATCTGCGTGTGCTCAGATTTTCCAAGAGAGGCCTCAGACTTTCCGACTTTGTTTCTGTATCATTTTCCAGTTAGGGATTTTTGTTGTTTGTTTTTTCCCCTCAACACTGCTGCTTATTGAAAGCTTCGCTTGAAGCTTTCAGGCTGGCACTGAATTGAGGCACCCAGGATCTCTAGCCATCTTTGGAAATAATGGGCCTTAATTTCTCTGTTTGCTGATTCCTACCAGAGGGATTGTGTGTTCTGTCTTCATAAAGTGTTTGAAAGGCTCTGTAGGAGCGTGCAGTGCCACTGTGTGTTAGAACAGCATGACAAAGATGCCTTGCATGTGTAGGAATTGTATTTTCATGGGGGCAGTGTCCTGAAAGCCATCAAAACAAGAGGGAAACCCACATGTGGAAAAACCTTCTCGCAGGTGGTAGATTAAGAATAATGTGGCCATACTGCTGTTGGTGGGCTTCAGTTAAAGAAGATGTTGCCATTTTGCAGGTTTGTCGCTGGAGCGCTCAACCAACTCAATTGCCTCACGTGCTCGACTGTGTGAAAGGGAGGAGGAAGTCATGGCTTGTTTTGAGAGAGCATGTG
Source organism: Drymodes brunneopygia (assembly GCA_013400955.1). Classification (NCBI taxonomy): domain Eukaryota; kingdom Metazoa; phylum Chordata; class Aves; order Passeriformes; family Petroicidae; genus Drymodes; species Drymodes brunneopygia. Next base: position 2,056,500 of record VZTZ01051319.1, on the reverse strand, counting down.
TTATTGCCCAGGTGTACTTGCAGGAGCTTGACAAGGTAAGAAGAAATGTGCTTAGGGTGTTGCCTGGTGGCCTGGGTGGAATTTCCAGGGTTTTGAGAACAAAAATTAAAAAATGGAGAAATGTCAAGTGATCATAGCAAGGAGTATGAGAACAAGTTGGAAAGACTGAGGTGTCTCAGTAAAATCACTTGCATAACAGCAGTTTAGCTGGTCTCTACCTGTTTCCTCTGAGAATGAGGTCTGGAAATCAGTTTTGCCTGTGGTAAAGCACCAAATACTTCAGATATGCACAAGTTATGTCTCAAGTTTAGCCCTTACTGAAGAGGAACTATGAACTTTGCATGGCAAGTGCTGGCATGAAGGAACTCAAGGCATTTTACATACCTGCTGTGTAAGTGATACACAGCAGTGGATATTGAGATCCCTAATGAGCTGAAAGAAACCTTTCTGGGTCAACCATAGCAGTTTAATTGGTAGTACTTCACCTTCTCCAAGTGAACCTTGAGGAATCTAGATCATTAGAACCTAGATCCTCCATCCCTGGAAGTGTTCAAGACCAGGCTGGATGGGGCTCAGAGCTGCCTGGTATAGTGGAAGGTGTCTCTGCCCATGGCAGGGAGGTTGAAGCTAGGTGATCTTTTAAGGTCCCTTCCAACCCAAATCATTCTGTGATTAGAAGCAAGTAACTGCCTAGCCAGTGGTTGGTAGGATGATGAGTCAGATGAATGTGCCACTGATTTGCTGGGCACATGCATATTTGCCTAGCTGAGTTTACAGGACATGCCACGTGCTTCCATGCCCTTCCTGTGCCACACATTATGCTTGTCATCAGCAGTACTGATGGCAATGCATGTTATCTGTCCTGTAACTGAAAGGCCTTTGACCTTCTGACCAGGTACTTCTCAGTAGCAAAGGTGTGTTTCTGTTTCAGGTTTTGTTTTTAACTGCATTGAAACTAGAAAAAATAAGCATATTGCATGTATAAAAATTCATTAAGAAAGCCAACTGACAATTGGCCTGCTCTGTTTCTCTGCAGAAAAAAAATGAATAGTTTTTTAATTTAAACTGTTACTGTCCTTCCATTGTGGAAAGATGAGTTCCTGCCAGTGCTAGACAATGTGATTTTTTTTTTTTACTGACAGATAGGGTCTGCGAAGAAGAGAGAGGGTCTGACCTGTAATTCATTCACTTAGAATCATAGAATCAGTAAGGTTAGAAAACACTGCTGAGTTTACTGAGGCCAGCCATTAATTCAGCTCTACCATGTTTGCCACTAAACCATGTTGCCAGGTGCCAACACCACATGCTTTTTGAGCACTTCCAGGGATGGTGATTCCACCACTTCCGTGGACAGCTTGTTCCAATGCCTGACCACTCTCTCAGTGAAGAAATTTTTCCTTATAGCCAATCTAAATCTCTGCTGGCACAACTTGAGGCTATTTCCTCTTGTCCGGTCGGTTGTTACTTGGGAGGAGACCGACCCCCACCTCTCTACAACCTCCTATCACATAGTTGTCTTATGGACACAAAGACAAAAAATGCAGGATTGCTGATAGACAGAGTAGGAGTTCATAGTCCTTCTCCAGTCCTAGATGAAAAACCCTGCTTTGGAGAGGCAACTTTCAGCAATGGAAGCAGCTTGTTACCAATAAGGAAGCAAAACCAAGAATGATTTGATAGGACAAATAGAGGAAAGGTTAAGATTCTTGCATCAGGACTCCTGATGGCTTGTTAACTCCTAACAAATATTTATGCTATATTAAACTAGATAAACCTGCTCAAACATTGTTGATATTTCTGTACAAGATGCTGGATCTTTGTAGTTTGAGTGGTATTTCCCAAGCTGTTGGTGTTAATATGTAGCTTTCTACTTACTTTATGAAAGGTTGGAAAGTAATTATGGGTGGTGTTTCAAAACTCATAGTGCATGCAGAATATCTCATGGAAGTCAGTGTATAGTATATTTTAAAATTGACTTTATAATGTTTTTGAACAGCTAATAAAGGTAACATTTTATTGTGGAAGATGTCACTGGCTCATGAGGACCTGGCTAGTTCCAACAGTTGTCTGTATTCCCACATATTTCCTTTCTTCCCTCACAGACCTTAAACAACACACATTCAAGGAGTATCAAGGGCAGCCATGCAACTTACTCCGAGTTTGAACTTTCCTACTTTGTGGAAGCAGCTCTACAGAGTGCCTACGTGACTCAGCTAAAGAAAGGGTAGGTGGATGCAGATATTAATAAAATTAGATAATATTGCATGTTTTGTCTCAGATGAAGACTAATTTTTTTCTTGTGTTCTGTTATGGCTTTTGGCTGCTGGCTCACCTCAAGTCTCCTCAGTGTCCTTCCCTTTCTCCTGTTTGTATCTCTCTGTCTTTCTTAAGAGTCTTAAGCATCATTTTTCCAGGCCTACAAGTAGGGTGGGGTAGAACAATTTTCTTGCCTTGACTCAGCTTGCTCCCTGTGGAGGAGACAAAGGGGGTTTGACCATAAAGAGGGAGTGGAATTTACACTGCTGTGCGCTCTTAAAATTTTCAGCCACAGCACCCAGCTTAGAATTTTAAGTTAAGTCATACAGGTAGTTTCTTTCATTTAGTCTTTTTTGTTTGTCTAAGGTCTTAAAGCTGTGTCTTCAAAACATAATTAACACTGGTTATCCAATGGAGAAATTTTGTCATGTAGGAGACTGTCTCTTCAGCATGTGTAAACCATATTTGTCAGAATCTATCCTCCCTTAGTCCTGTTCTGTACCGTCTTACCCCATTTATTCTCAAGAAATCAGATACTGAGTTTCTCACTACAAACTGTCTTCACAAATACTTAATTTTGGCTTTTTTTTGCCTTCACCCCCAGTCAAAGATGTTTCTCTCATTTTCTTCATTTCTTTTCCTGCTGAGTAAAATGGAGAAGAAAGCAAAAAAATTAATGAAGATTGTAAAGAAGAAAACTAGGAAAGAAAATTCCAGCAAAAATGAGTTTAAATTCTTCTGTAGAAAACTGATACAATTTTTTTATTCTGCTGGAGGAGGAAGGTTGCCTCTTGGTTAGGGCTTTTTTGCTACCTTTTTGTTCTCCAAGGATGACTTCAAATGCAACTGTGAATAGCCACTGTTCTCCATGCATCTAGAGTGAAGCTGTACCTGTAAGCAGATCCATGAGAGGTGCCTTCAGATAAGCCTTGTTTTAACCTGGAGACTTACAAAAACACGAAGCTCAAATGTTGTAAAATGGCCCCTTTAGTCAGGCAAGTACAAGTTTGTGCATAGAGAAAATTATGGGCTTGTAAAGCGTAGTCTCAGTATCTGCTTGGTATGTGGTTTTCCCAGGTGAGCTGGGGTTGGCCAGCTGTGGCACAGTATGTGCTTTCCTAACCTTCTGCCCTTCTTGTGGCAAACAAAAAGCTCAGGTCTTGCCAGTAAGCTCATTAACTATGTAGTTAAATAAAATCCCATTTAGAACATATGGCACTGATGTCCTCCAGGCACCTTTTGAATATCAAACTCACGTTCATTTTATGCAGCAACATTGTAAATTCAGTCTTCATCAGTGATGAGTTCATTATATCTAGTGGAGTATTTTGGCTGTTACTGTGGGCCCTGTGTGCTCCCTTCCCGAGTTATTTTAATGATAGCCTTAAAAACAAAAACCAAATCCCAAACAAAAACAAACCACAAAAAACCCTACAGGAAAAAAATTTAAAGCAAAATATGTGTGTGAATTAAGCCATGCTTTGATTATAAGCTGAATTGCTGCAATAGCAGCAAAATGTGCTCTGTAGCTGTCTCCTGATGAAACAGCAATGGAACTCCTGCAGCTGGGATGGGAGTGGAATCCCACGGGCTCCTTCCCTCCTGCAGTGCAAGTGAGAAACATCAGCCAGGCTTGGAAGGTCCTGTGGGATAAAACGAGCCTGGTGGGACGGGGCAGATTGTCTGCCCCCGCTGCTGATACTAATGTGTGGTTTCTGCCACCAGAGGGCATAAGGAGCATTGCGATGTATTCAGGAGAGGGGAGGGATATGGGAAGAAGCTTTTTAGGATGCTTCATGAGTATAATAGATGACTCCACCTGATACTGAACAACTCAAAGAAATGCTTTTGTTCCCTTTATTGCTTCCAGCGTGTTCAGGTAGGAAATAAGCCTCGGATGATGACTGCTCAGGCTGTCAGGGGGTAGGTTCTATCCGGTGGGATGTCCTTCCCCAGTGCTACATGTGTACAAAAGGAATAGTAAGTGCTTTATTCTTGTCTCAACAGGCAGAAGAGCTGAGGGATACAAATGCTGTTGTTATGCTTTTATTCCTGCTGGTGGGATCAGATGTGCTCTTCTCGGAGTGTGGTCAGGGATGCTCTTTTCTCCTGCAGTGTGCAGTGGAAAGAGGGCACCAATACAGAAGCAAGGTCCAGTCTCCCCTTCAGGTGTTGAACTGCCAGCTGCAAGGACCAGCAAGTCATGCAGCTGTAGGAGTCCCAGATGCTTTTAATGAGATGCCACTTAAAACATTGTGTTGCTGAAGATGCATTTCCTGCAGCTTTTTGCCATGCTGCAACCCAAGAAAGCTTTCTTTTGGTCCTCCAGTCAGGAATGTGGATGCAGAGCATAGGAAGGCAGATGCTGTCGTACTGTGAGAGGCAGCCAGTTGTCTTCACGTTATTAGCTACACTAGGTTTTGGGTTTTGGTTGGTTTGTTTGTTTTGGGTTTTTTTTTTCTGATGCAGATGTATGAATATTAGGCTTGTTTCTTATTACCTTTTCTTCAGGTGCATTTTGTGTCTGTGCATGAACAGCTGTTTAAGGAGAGGGTATGGCTTGTTAGAAACCTGGGTGAGGTGCAAAGATACAAAAGGAAGTGAACAGAGGCAGTGGTCTTGCTGCTGTTTCTGTGCTTTGGGTACTGCTTTACTCAGGAGTGGTGACTATGCAAACTGCCATGTAATTATCTCAAGATGGTCTGTTCTATCTGTCAGCAACTGATCATTTTAGCAGTAAATGAGTGGAGATAAGAACATGATCTGCTGGTGACCATGTTGTTGAGGGACTGTCTTTGCAGAGCTCTGTGTCCACAGTCCACTCTTTTATTGTCAATATTTTTCCCTGCAATTTGCATAGAAAACAGTGTACTTCTTTATTTTCTTGTGTCTTAAAATTTTATGTACTGTTAACCAAACTATATGACACAACTCTGATATGACTGCTTTGATTCATGGACTGGTAATTAATCTGTATTAACAGGGTACATGCACAAACAAAACATATTTTAATGCCAAGCTGGACTGACTGGACTCTCAAGTTGCTCTTTGTCACAGTTTGTGCCCATGATTGTCTGTGTTCATTTTTATTAGATTAGCTGTAACTGAATCCTAAACTGCCCTTAGTCATGTTTTTTTCAAATGGTGCTCTGACCACTAGTGTGGCTAAAACTAAAACCAAGGCAGTTTAATGGTCATGTCCTTTTCCCTTCCTGGTTTTCCTCATTTCTTTTTCTGGCCTCTTAGCAGTACAATAGAGGCCTATGGACTCTTCCAGGTAATTTCATTTCCATGATCTAATGTTCACTTAAGATGCCATGGCTTGAGGCAACATTACCTGGGATTTCCAGGTAGACCTCTATCCAAGTCCTGCAGAGGCTCAAGATTGTTTAGTTTCTCATCTAAGTAAGATCAAGTGTTTTCACCATGGATAAAGAGGCTTTATGTCTGCATCCTCATCCAGTCATCTACATAGCATGTATTTCTGTTCAAATACATACTGTTCTTTTTGTTAACTTCTTAAAGTCCTAATTAAAAAAGAATTTCTTCAGAAGCACATTTAGTATATAAAGGGCATATATTAATGGAACAATGAGTTCCTTATTGTTATGAGCAGAGCAACTCAAAATGAAATGTGCTCAGATGGTCTCCTGGCTTGGAACAGTAGAGTGGAAAGACAAACTCCTGTGTTTGCAGAATGCTGGCAGGTGTGCTCTGTCTCCTGTCATGGCTCAGTGATGTTTGATAAAGTTCAAAATGCAAAAGCTGCCAAACCAACTCCTCAGTCCTGTGGAACTGGTATTGTTGAGAGCTCAGGGGATGGAGTAGGTGCTCTTTGATAGATCCTGACCACACGGGCACCTGTCTGGGAGGTGGTGAGTGCTGGGTGCTCCTGCTGTGCTGCCCATTTTGCACTCCTGCCGTCTGTTACAGGTGTTCCTAAGCATTTGCCATGTGCCGCATGGTTCCAGCCCTGACTACAGACACATGGGCAGCAATTTGCCACTTACTCTTTCTTTCACCTCAGTGTGTCTATTCCTTGTTTTTCTTCTCCCCTTCCCCCCTCCCCAGAGCAAGGTGTTTCTGCCAGGAGGCTTAACTTGTTTTATGGCCTTCTCTAAAATGTTGAACTGTAATGGTGCTTTAGTTTTCTAGGAATGAAACTGTCTGCTTTTATCACATTCTGTAGGTTTTTCTTCCCTTAAGTATGTGCCAAATGTGAAATTAATTGGCTTTGAAAGTGGTCACTAGTCTTCTTTCTGATGTTGGTTAATGCAATTCATTGGCACTTTATTGAAGACAAATATCATTATGCTAACAAGGAACCTAAATAAATGCATTTTTGAAAATGTTGTAGAACTGTTATACTCCATAACTCTTCTGTCCAGCCTCTTAAGGAGCCCATGGAAGAACAGAAAATGCTGGTAGTTTTCAGTAATCCAGGAGAGCAGTTGGGCAGCTGAATTTTGTTTTGATGGGGAAATTTATTAGTTTTTTCTATCTGATAGTAAATACCATGTAAACAGTTCTGTTGGATTTGATCACTACTTGTGCATAAGGTCCAGAACTGCATCTTTGTGGGTATGTTCTATTCTAGACCCACTAAAAAGTACCTGGTGTCTTGGCCTTGTCATTGGAATGCTTGCTGAAGTATTTAAGTCCAACTTAAAAAAACTTATTGAGCTTCTTTCCGCTTGGTAAACTCAAAGCACATTTTTTACTTGAGAGAAAGTAGAAGGCAAAAAGACATCATCTGACTTTCTCTACAAGTCTTCAGTGTTTTTGCTGTTTTCTTACTTTCTTGTTTGCCTATACATTGCCCATGATTAGATAGTCTACAGATTACCTCACAATTTAAAACTGAGATGGGTACTGCTCGGAAGTAAGGCCATATGCATTTGCATTCTGTGACATGGTGACTTCAGGCTTTAGAGTAGCATTTTATGTAGGCAATATTCATGATAAATATGATCGCATTTTTATCCCCCCGCCCCCAAAATAATTACCTTTTTTTTATTGTCATCAGATGTTTGCTGTTGATTCTGGAGCGCAAGAAGGTTTGCAGTTCATGAAAGCAGGCACAAATTCAGTCTGTACTGCTTACCTTCAAAATTTAATCAGTTTGACAAAAAGGGTTTTTATGGCTTTGTTTTTTTTAAATGAAATTTAGCTTCGTCTGCACAAAAAAATTCTCCTGGATAAGCTGAAGTGGCAGTTAATGTACCAGTACAACTGCTTATTTTGTTGTCTTGTACAACATTACTTCTTTTCTGATAGCTTGTATTTCTTTGGGTAGCTTTGACCCTGCAATGAATGTGCGTTGAACCATTTTGCAGTTACTGTGGTGGTGGGGCCATCCTTAGCCTTGAACAGCTGATAGGCTGCCAGTGTGTTAACTAATATGTCCAGTATTTAATCTTTGCTCTCTGCATCTCTCTGAGTGCACAGACACGTGATTAAGATAGCATTTGGCAACTAGTCAGCTTTAATTGCTCATAGTGTATGCAGAGTAATACGATTTTTTTAAAATTTTTTTTTTAGTCTAACCCTCTTATTGCAGGTTAAGCTACGCTTGCAGAGAGTTACTGCAACTTAGCTGCTTGATAATAAACTGTTTAAACCACTGTAATTTCATCATGTGCCTGGACCATCAGACACAAGGCATTTAAGCACCACCTAAAAGAAATCGTCATTTAAAAGCATCACGTAAGCTCAATATAATTCAAACAAGTACAATCTGTGTGTATGGAGAGGAGATGTGGATGCTTTTAAGGAGCAGCATCTGCTTTATAAATATGAGCTACGAAAGGCTTCCAAATGTCCCCTCTGTTCATCAAATGTGAATGTGATCTTCTCTTAGGAAGCCATCTGGAGTAGGCAATGCTACAGTCACTGCCTTGCTCTGTGCCATTGTCCTGTCTGTGCCTCAGAGTGACTTGTCTCATTACTGCACACTCAGTGTATGTGATTGTTTCGTGGGTTGTTTGAATATCAGGTGTGTTGCTGAGCTTTGGCACGTTATAAAAATATTCTGTCTTCAGTATGCTGATTTGGGGGTTTTTCATAATTTTCTTTTCTGTCTTCCCTATAGAAATATTGTGAAAGGAATGAGGAGTCTGCGGGAAATACTACGGACTGTGGAAACAAAAGCTACTCAGACCTTCAAAATGGTAAGGGAATGGGAGATAGGAGGGTGGGGCAGTCTGGTATGCAGGAATTCTCTTGACTGACCAATGCTGTAGCACAAAAGTGTATTTGTCCTCACTTGATTGATTGCTGGCTTTTTTTTTCCTTTTTTTTTTTTTTAAACTTTTTGTATGTGATATGTCAAGTGATCCCCGTGATTCAAAGACCTGCCCAACTGAAACCTCCAAGCTTTCAGACCTGGGCATGTAGGTTGCTTTTTTTTGAGTTTGTGTTTTGGTGTTTGTCTGTTTTGTATGCTTGTTTTCAGTGCATTTTCTAGCCTAGTAGAAACAGAGATTTATTTAGTTTGACAGTGCTGTCCTCAGGAGACGCTGTCTTGTTTTCTTTCTCAGTTTCAGTGTATATGCACACCTTTCTGCATTTGCATGTAGAAGCATTAAGTAATTCTGTCTCATGCTACAAACAGTGCTTTTTTAGACTGACATCTTTCAGTGTTCCTTCTGTAAAATCCTCTTCAATACAGTACAGAGTGATTTTAATTGTTGGGTTTTGTTTTTTTTTGGTGTTGGCATTCTGCATCTTTGCATCCTTTTATCCTAAATGTCTCAGGTAAAGAAATACTTATGTGCCTGTTTAACTTCTTAGACCTTTAACTGGTTCTTCCCTGTTTCCCCTTGGAGAGATCTTGTCCTGAAGTCACTCAGGAGGTGACAAGGTCAACAGCTTGCAGAATAACAGTCTTGGGAATGAAAGCTTTGCAGCCCTAAAAGCATTGATACTCTTACATCTAAACTTGTACTTTTTGTGTTTTTTGTCATTCCAGAGAAGCTGGGCAGGGGAAGTGGGCATGGGTTTACGTAGTGTTTTTGAGAATAGAGATGCATGTGGAAGCTTGTGCAGCAAATTAGAAGAGATGACTTAAATAATTGTCCACTCAAATGGTTGTATCCTTTTCCAGACTGAGATCAGGGTTCAGTGGTATTTTTGTGCTTGCTGTTTTATCATTTTGCTGAAATGAGTGTAACCATCTGCTGCTCCTAGACTGTGACAGAATGTGGCTCAATTTCTCCTGTTCCTGTGCAACTGGGGACAGCTGTACAACACCCCTGGGGGATTTATCCCTTAGGGGAACTCTCAAGGTGTTCATTCAATAGCTTTTCCTGGGTTTTCCAAGTTGCATTTTCATTTTCTTATTTATTTTTAAAGAGCTGTCAAGAAGGCAAAGGGAGGAACGTACTTAATTAAACAAGTTTTTCAAGCATGAAATCAAAACACATGATATTTTTTTCCCGTAATTTGTGGGATCACAGTGTTCTTCAAGCATAATGATGCTTTTTTTAGCCAAAGGCAGTAATAACATAAATCAGAGTCTTGGCCTGTTCTGGTTTGTTTGGTCTTATTCAAAACAAGAGTGTAGTTAATTTACACAGCTACTGTAGTGTATGTTAAAATTAAAGACATTGAAAGTATTTGGTGCTTGCCTTTTGAATGGCTTACCACAAACTGTACTCCTACTTCAGTGTGAACCAGTAGAGATCTTTCTGTTGATGGCATATTATTTTTCCTTCCCTCTAAGACTGTAGGGAAAAAAAAATAGAGAGTTAACTCCTCAGGGTAAAACTGACTAAATAATTGCACATTGAGATGATAAAATGATACTGGCTAATGTTGCAAGGCCCTAGGCCATTTTGCTCATAGTTACTTGCTATAAAAAGCATAGAAAAGCTTAGCTAGAAACAGATTGCTTTCTGTAACTTGTCAGTAGCAGGGCATGGAAGGTCTTGGGTTTTCCAGGGAGTTGTATGTGATGACATTTCTTTGAGAACCATCATATACTCAGATCACTGCCATCAATGTAGCCTCCCTTTATGATGTGTAAGAGGCAGTGCACGCTACTGTGCTTGCATTTTAGACTCAGTGAATTCATGTGTGGTGAGGTGGATGAAAATCCAGAGCCTTGCATCGAAACAAGTTATTTTTCTGAAATTGATAATAGGAACTTTAACCTCAGTGTGGTTTATTTGATCCCATAGATGTTGAAGTATGACATCTATAACATACCTGTCCTGGTATTTGAAAGAAAATTACTCTTGCTGGGCTCACACATCTCAAAGTGTAAATTTCATATAAAATACATATCCAGTAGTGAGAGAAGTTGCCAAATACTATTTACAAGTATTAAGACAGAAGGGCTGAAGTTTCAGCCTGCCCTCTGTTTTGTGCAATATTTAGTTTACAGCTTAGAGTGGTGTGCTGCTTAGAATTCACAGAAGGCACCACCCATTTTGATGTCTCTGAGCTTGTTTGCATGCTCATCTATTTACAGTGCAAGAAATTAGAGATTTGATGGGTGTCAGACAAGGGCAAATGCCAAAGATGGTTTTGCTAAGTTAAGTTAACTTGCTTCCTTTTGGGCCCAGTTTGCCAGCTGTGCATATGAAGTAGAAAGCAAGTATTTAAGGATCTTTGGCTGCTTGATGGTAAAAAAAGTACATACGATGTTGCTGTCTAACTATAAAGTTCCTGAGCATCTTCTGTCCTCCCTCCTTTACTGCAACAGGAAGAGAGAAGCAGTACCAAGATGAAACTATAAGAGTCTACAAGGGAGAATGATATTAACAGATAAGAAGTTAATCTTTTAAACCTAACACAAAATTTGCCTCTGGTCCTGAGACTTGCCTACAAAATTATGAGGCTGAGAACATAGTGTAGTGTCATCATACTCTTACATTGTAACTATTGTGAGATTGTCTCAGCAGTTCATGTGGCAGTCAGTTGTCCTTGTTCACCAAAGCACCCCTTGCTCTCAGGCCTTTTTGATACTTTTTCCGAGAGCATTGCAACAACACTATGTAAATACAGAAGTCTGGTCTCTTCTGAGGTGGGAAGAAACTGACACTTTTGTAGACCTTAGCAGCTGATTTTGCTACTCCAGCTTTCTGAAAAGTGGTACTGTCATGCTGGTACATCTCCTTCGCAAGGTGGAACATGGTGAGGGGTGAATCTTTTGTGTTGGAGAAGGCTTCACTGATGTATGTCTTTCTTTACTGATCTTTAGACTGCAGCCAAACAGTTAGCCCAAGTACTTCTGCATTCCCTCAGTGAAGACTGTTACTGGAGCCCTTTATCTGATCCACTTCCTGAGTTCATGAACAAGGAATATCAGTCTTATGTCAGCAATCTTCTTTGTCGGAGGCCTGAGCTGTACTCAGAAGAGAAGTAAGTGTTCATTTTTATTTCAATTTATTGGAAGGAGGAAGGAGTGTATTTGAACACTCTTTGGCACTGGTAATTATGTCACTGATTCATGTAGTAGTTTCATGTCTTCTTGTTTTTCAACTTCCCACTAAAAAGTCTGCTGGAAAAATGAAACATTAGACTTTGGGTGATATTTTTTTTTCCCAGGAAGAAGAAAATCCAACCAAAGGGCTATCTTTGCTATGAAATTGAAATGATCTATTTAGGGTTCAGTATAGCTCATCTAAGATATATTGCAGAGCTTTTAATTGTGTGAACCTGCAAAGAAAGTATTGCCTAGCAAATGAATTATGCATGAGATGTTTCAAGTTACCGCTTCTCTTGTGAAATGAGAAAGAGGCTGTCGGGATAACTCTTGACCTTTCTCAGAAAAATGTATTCTGTCTTTCAGTGTGTACTGCCCTCAAGACAACGTAGAAGAGGCTCTTCTCCTCCTTCTAATCAGTGAATCCATGGTAAGCCAAAAATGAGTTTGTAGTATTAATAGAGCCAAGGGATACCTAGCGTTTCCGTGTCTCCTGGTTGGTTTTGTTTACAGAATTTTCCCTAGATAAACAGAAGCAAGAGTTCGGATGCTGAGTAGAAAATGCTATCTCTTCTTTTATTAGTGACATCATTTTTATTAGGTGGAATGTCAGTGAAGAGTTTTGGGAATTTTCAAGAAGAGAAGTTGACTGCATTCACCATAGCTGCATGCAGGTTCCGATGTCCACATACATTGTCAGTAGACAGACGGTTCCATTCATAACTTCTGCGTGGATTTATGGGTCAAGAATGAGAGGAAGAGAGCCTTGCCTAAAGCCAGGCATGATGGTGGTACCTGCTGTTTGGAATTGCAGGATGCAGTACTCTGCTTTCATGCCTTAGTCTGCAGTCGTTCGGCTCTTTCAGTCTGGAGCGATCTTTGACAGTTTCTGATGCTGTGATACAGGGAATCTTGTGACATGCAGAAACATTCATCATAAGCTACAGTGAAATAATTAGATTTCTTCTATTTATAACAATGGTGGCTTTAAAAATCCATTTAAGAGGCAAGCAGAAAATTGGAGGGAAAATAACTGCATGGTAACCTTTGGTAATTTTCATGTTCTGAGACAATGCAAATGTACAGAAACTGTGTAAGAAATGTTTTCTGAAAACATTTCTAAGTAATGTGTATTTTGCTCTAAATACAGAGTGGTCACTTGCAACTCAGTGAGATTCAAAACCTTGGAGCTTCAACAACCTTCTTAGAAACTTTTTAATAACTTTCAGACAAATTGAAAAGAAATACTGTGGAAACTTTTTGGGTTTTGTTTCCTTCAGTTTTTCTTGTCTGGTTTTTCTTGTCTGGTTTTTCTGGCTCAAGTCCTTTCCCACAAACTTCTTCAGAAGAGGACAATTTAATATTGACTGCTTTTAAAATTCGGAGGGAATTTAAGGAGGTGGAACCACCCCAAAATATTAAATTAACTTCAAAATCACGTACATCTGAGTGTTAATATGTGTTTTTCAGTGCTTTCTAGATTAAACCTCTGCAGCACATCTGCTTTGTGTTTTCAAGGGCTTTTCTTCAGTCAGAAGGGCTTTTCATAATTAGAAGTGGAGACTGCAGGAGTGAGGGCTTGTAGGGTCTCATGTGCACTTCTATTTAAATCAGAAGTACTCATGTCAGTGGGGCTTGTTGGGGCTGATCCAAGCAGGAGGGGGATTGGTGTCTGGAGCAGTGACAGAACTGACTGTTCCAGCCTTTCTGGGACTGGACTTATAGTTAGAGAGGCCATGTGGGACCTCAAACTCCACAGTTTTGTTCTGCTGAGGAGGTGAAAGTTATCCCTATCCAATAGCACGTAATATGGTGAACTAACTGGTCCTGTAGCTAAGTTATGGATGAAGAAGTGTGAAAACACTATTGATAGAAACTGGACTGCTGTGCTGAGTTCCAGGTTAAATAAGTGAGCTTGTGTATGCTTAAATGCTGCCTCTGATGTATAGGAACTTCCTGGAGGAAGATGGAAGGCATTTTGATCTACTACATATAAAACAAATGAAGGAAAATCCGGTAGCAGAGCACTGCAGGAGCCGTGTAACTGTATTTCTGATTTTGGGGAAATGGAACATCTGAGCCTTCATCTTGCATCAGCCTTGCCACGAGTTTGTTCTAACTAAAATTCAGGACAAGTGTATAGAAATACACTTAGGAACCACATGAATGTTCTTCCTAAGTGAAGGAACAGAGGGAGCAATCTAATTCTTACATATGTTTGCAATCCATAAATACTTTCCTGTAGATTTTTATTATGGTACTTAGAAGGGGAAATTTGGTTTAACTTAGGACAGGACATGTTTTCCATAACGGCATTGCTGTAGGCTAGTGAGTTTTCTCATGCACAGGTTTGTGGTTTGTTTGAAGTTTTGGTTTTTGGTTTTGTTTATTTTTTTTTCTTTAAGAAAACAACTTACTGAAGCTCATGGAATGAATTAACAGGAAGCACATTTCCAGTTGAGGTCTCTTCCTAATGATACAATGTTAACAACTGAATAAAATATTTTTTCTTCCTGGAGAGAATGTCAATGGCTAGTGATAATGATATGATTCTGTAGGCCAGTTAGCAACATAGTTGGTGTTCCTGGATTTTGGCTGGATTAGGTGTTCTTCCAGTATTTGCAATTATGTACCCCTTAAAATGAAACAGAAGCGTGCAGTTATGTTGGCTTCTCTGACACTTCGGTCTGTCAGAGCAAAACTGACCAGAAAAGTACTACTTATCTCTGATTTTGGAGACAAAGAGCAGTCAGGCCATTGTAACTCTCTTGTAGGACTATGAAGCCAAACAGCTCCTTCACATGCCTGTTCCTGACTCCTACCACTCCAAAATGACCTTGAAAGGGGATGAAATTAGGAGAAGGGGGGACAGAAAAAATTGTCAGCCTGTGGAGGGGACACAGAGCAAAGATGTACTGGGGAGGAGCAAAAATTATCAGAGAACCTCAAAGTAAATATGTGCTGAAAAGGAGACATGGTACCTTTTCAAGAAGTATACACCTGGAACACCTTTGCTGCTGAAATTCACTCTGTTTTTATGTTTGACTTGCCTTCCTAAGGTGAAGCTGACATCTACTTTGCCAGGATCTGTGCAACTCCCAAGAAGATGTTAGGGGGAGCAGAATGGTTCCTGTAAAGGGGAAGGCAAGAAATTGCCTTCAGATTCCCGAGAGCCAGACCCTATTTCTCAGCAAATTTTCTCTGGCTTTTAATGATGTAGAGTTCTGGCTTGTGATTACTTCTTATCCCTTTCTCTTGCATTGCAAGGGAGTCAGTTTGCATATTCTGGTGGGAGAAAATGAGAATATATTCAAAAGGGGCAATTAAGGGTTCCTTCAGTATTTCACTCACTCAGCCTTTGAGCCTAAGTATGTAAAAGGTTTTCAAATGGCCAAATAACATGGCAGTCTCTTTCATGGCTCTGAAGATGTTTCTGTGTGGATACATTAACACTTAGAGTGAAAGCTTGTAGCTTGCTTTGCCCTGGCACTCTCCCAAATTGCCTCCTGTGTTCTTTATGTCCTATTTAAAATGGGAACCTGTTTTCATAAGCTGAGACATCTCGGTAAACAATGAAAAGAATCCTGGTTGTTGAGCTTGGCGACTGTTCCTTCTCTGTGCCAGCTGTTATTTAGTCACAGCCTTTGGCTGTAGAGTTCTCACGAAGAAATCTAGTGAAACAAATCAGGCAGCCTGAGGATTGCCACAGTCAAGGCTGTCTTTATGGGGGTTTGCGGCCTCCTGGCTACTCTGTCGTTACTTTTGTACAGCCTAAGTTATGGCATGGATGGGCTGTGTTTCTGAGAGGAAGAAAATGCTCTCCTTCAGACCAAACAGGCCAGCTGGTGACAGCCCTTACAAGCTCAGGCTGTGACAGAATGATGTGTTCCTATCACATGTTGGAGAAAAATGGATTTGCCTATTTTTAAACCACTAGTCCTCTCTCTTACTGCATTTAACCCATCTAAACCAGTGACACAGTTTGTGAGGAGAACTGAGGACATATTGTGACTTGCTGCAATGTGATTTTTCTGCATCACCTACCGATGGGAACAGGACTGGTTCTGCCATCAGGGACTTCGGTGCTTTGAGCTGCAGGGTGTAGACAGAGGAGGTTTGGCATGACTAACCCTTAGCTGCAGTTTTGTTTATTTTAATAACTATTCTCAAGAGTATTCAGAGTTGACTGCACTGCCCTTAAAGTTAGCCAGCAGCTTCTCAGAGCCAGGGATGGAACACTTTGTATTACTTTTTGTGTTTACTTTTGAGGTTAACAAAAAAAAAGGAGAAAGTTCTTTGTTTGCGTTTAGAAACCTTCCCTTCTATAATCTGAGGTCTGACATACAGCCTGAAATACCTTTATTCAGTGCTGGCAATGCTGGCTCTTAAAACTGGGGATTTTGGCTGATGTGGTCCACCAAATATACCAGGTAACATGGTTTATATTTTTTGGCTCTATATTCATTCATACTGGAAATGAAGCTCCTTGTATCCAAAACTAATAAATGCTTTGCCTGTGTAACAAAGATTAGAAATGTCATCCCCACCTTATCTCTGATTTGAATCCCTAAAGGCGATTTGACCTTGGAGGGCCTGAGAGCATGGAACAGATGGTGAGGGGGAAGTAAGATACTGGGACTTGTCCTGTTCTTTTTACTGGTGAGAACAAACTCATGGCTGTGAGCATGCCTTTGACAGAGTAACATTAAACCCATGTATTTTTAAGCACAGAAATAAACAAAACCTGTTAGCTCTGCAGTTCCTAGTTTTATAAAATAACGCTGTCCAACAAATGGGTTGGTGAAGAGTGAAGAAGAATCTCTTGCTGCATTTGTAGGTTGGTTTTCCCTTTTTTCATTTTTTTTTTTTAAATGGCACCAAGCCCAGTGATGATACAACAGCTGGATGACCGTCATTGCTCTTTTACTGAGGGCCGTTGGACTGTGGCAGCTGGAAGAGACAACTGGGGACGGGCTTGCCTGCTCGCTTGGTTCCTGCCAAATCACAGTTGTGCACTTACAATAGCAAAATCTGGCTGTCTCTTTGTTTTCAAGGCAAAGCTGTGTTTGGGACCTGCAAAGATGGACTGCAGGATGTTTCTAGTGGGAAATATGCTACCTCTGCTGATTACCTCTTGAATAAATGGTTCTAGTGTGAGTTGCTGAAGAACAGGGTATGAGAGCTTTTTCTCTTCTGCTTTGCAGTAGTAAGTTATGTTTCCAAACTTGCAAGGAGGATGTAAATTCTTGGAAGATAGCTTTCTAAATCCAGGTAACTGTTGGCAAATAGATAACTTTGTTACCCAAGATGACATCCATAAACAAACTTGGTACTTTCTACTTCTCTCTCTTCCTTTTGTGTAGGGTTGTTTGGCTGTTTTGAATGGGGGCTTATGTCTGTCTTATTTTTCAGTGATGTTTCCAGAATTAGTTCTGTAACAGTACAAAGTGTTAGAATGCACCTGAAACATGTAAGATATATCTATATGGTCATAATTCATAGGCATTTATAATGGGCTGTTTTGATGAGACATCTGAATTGGGCACCAGTAACCTGTGGCCTGTTGCTTACCAGAAATGAGACAGATGCCATGTGGTTCACAAGAGTATAAGTTTTCATTTGCTGTGATTCTGGCCTAAAATGGAATGAATTGTAGTGTCTCTCTGAGAGGAGTTTTGTGAGTTCCCGGGGCATGGTTTGTCCTCCCTGTTCTACTCACATGCCATTTTCATAGCAGCTTTGCGGTCAACGCTGAATATTTTCTTTGCATATGTTAGTGGGGCAAACCTTCAGGTGCAGTGCAGAGATGATCAATAACTTAGGAAAAAAGTCTGTAGCCTCTTCCGTTGAATGGATTATTGCCGTTGTGAAGAATTCATTCATTTTGTTGGCACTACAGGCAAAAGAGCCAGAAGGGAGACCCAAAGGATATGGGCTAAATATTTCCCAGCTCTTAGCAGAAAAGGCATCAATTGCATGATTTCAAAGGCTTGTTGTCAATCTTACACACACAGCATTTGTTTTTCTCTCTTAATGGTAGTATTGAATCACACCAATTACATTATTACAGTACACTGTGTAAAACATGCTGCTGTTCTGTATAGATGGGTTGCAGTGGATCTGGCAATTATGTCTATTATGAAAAGACACAAGTTGAACATTCGAATGCCCATGAATTAGGGGGCAGGCAGCAGGCACTCATTAAAGATTTTAATTGCTTTCTTTTTCTTCTTTGGAAAAAAGCAGGGGAAGCCATGTTTCAAAGTGAGCAATTAAAGGATACTTCATAGCTAATTGCTGTGAGAAGGGGCTGCTACATGGAATATACTCCATTGTAATTCATATGATTGCTTGACATTTTATTAAGAAGTACATCTTTGTACTGTGGTAAAATTTAATTTTCTGCAGCGTAACTGTGTGCGTAATAACTGCTGAAGTAATGGCTGTTTGGATTTGTTGAGGCTCTTTTCCTTTCTTCCTGAAATAAACAAGCCATAAGTAAGCATCACTGATGTGCAGCAAATCATCTGTGTGTACAGGGGCCTTATCTAGTTTGCAGGTAGGTGTTCTGTATGTGTGGATTGGAAGGTCCAAGCTGTGGGTAGCTCAGCATTGCTGGTGCTCAGAAAGGCAGAGCTGTTCCCCACTGTCAGAGCCAGCATGGGCCTGAAAGTCCCATACGGTGGCATTGCTGTATGTGGAGCCAGACTGAAAAACCCTGCTGACCCCAGCTTCTGTGCCCTGTCAGGTTCAGAGACACCACAATGGCTGAATGCTGGGTTAACTCACGGCTACCAGCCTGGGCTGGAGGTTCTTGGGTGTGTGTGGCCTGCAGACAGGTTGTGTCACTGGGCTGTGGAAAGGGGGGCTGAAAATGCTCAATGTCCTAGGTCTGGGCTCACTGCAAAATGTGTTCAATCTCCCCAGGTAGGATTGGTGTCTGAGACTACATGCACAACTAATTGTGCCTAATGCATCCCAAAATATACATATGTGATGCATCTCTGAGTTGCTCGATTACCTTTGAATACTTCAAAAAAAGGGGCATTGACTGTAAATTTTTGCCTTTATAATGCAAGTTATGCTAATTCCCGGTAGTGAAACTGGTATCGGTAGCATGGTGACCTTCTCCTTCCCACAAAACACCCTTGAACAGAGCTTTTCTAGGGGTGGCTCATCATCTCTCTCCATCCTGCTTGTGTGCTGTGAGGCATGTCTGTGTGACAACAAGAACAGCTTAAAGGGAATAGTCATGGTGGGGGTGTTGAAGATGTATTTGTAGCTGTGTTTTACTGCTGCTAATAGTGGAGGGGGAGGAAATAATGCAGTAGGACAAATTGGAATTGCTGCTTATGTTATGGATACACTGCTTGAGACCAGTGTTGTACAAATAACCTTTTTTCCAATTGTGTTCAGGAAAACTAGTGGTCTGACACAACAGAAACACAGGTATTGAAAAAATGTTGGTGTTAATAGCTTAGAATTTTTGCATTCTCAAATGCAAAATAAAGTGTGTCTGTGTACTTTTCACTAGGTAAAATTCCCCATCCCACAGAATGGGTGCATTCTTTATTGAAGCAACTCTGCAACTGTTTTGCACCTGTACTTGCCAGTGACTGTCTGGATTTCTCACTGACAAACTAATATTTACAAAAACATAAAGGCAAAGAAAAAAATGGTTAATGATGATCTGAGGGCAGCAGCCTGCCTTCTGTGAGAGGCAGGCCACAGAGACATGCCAGTTTCTTGAGTGGGTTTCAGGAAATAGTGATTCACATTCCCTTCTCTGACCTCTGTATGTACACTGCGCTAGTACCTTGAGCCTTAGGACAGTGATTTACCTTACTGTGTTAGACACAATCCATATTCTTGCTACAGTTTTTTATGAGGTTCGTGCCTTTTGGTTTTGGGGTGTGTGGGGTTTTTATGTCTCTACTATAATATAGGCTCTTGATTTACTTTTTAGAGCAGCTGGAATTAGCAATTGGGAATAGGTTCAGTATTGAAGAAATTGTTGAGATAGAAGAAACAATGAATTTCCTAGTGGCAACTTTTATGCATGCAAGCATAGAGAGTGATAGATTGCAAAGACCTTCTATGGCTTTGAGATTTGAAAGCTTGAACAAAATCAGCAGGTTTATGACCTTCTTGGAAAGAATATTCATCATGCCTATGCATATGTTGCATTTAACTGCTGTCTGCTTGGGTGAAGTATGATCTATACAGTATGTTCAGTATGATTGCAATTTTAGAATGTTGCATCCTTGTAATATGCCGTATATTCCAGCTTTTGCAGGATTGGGATGTCTTGTTCCTTCTATTACCAGTATCTGTGGCAAAACTTGATGGGCAGACATGAGTTTTGGTTAATTTTCTATCTGTGCTAATGCATCTGCTTAAAAATCATAGCTTGGTATGCTAGATGGATACCCAAAAGAGCATTGGGCTAAAGCTGACTGTAATGGGAGGTTGTTGATGAGATTACAGAGCATAGGGGTGCTATCTCAGTAGCTGTTTGCTACAAATAATTGTCACAACAATGTAACCAGTGCAGAAAAAACTGGTAATGCTATTGTATATATGTGGGAGGATTCACTTGGCGATAAGGATCATACAGTATGTGGCTTTACTTAACTCCTTTTTTCCTTTTAAAGTAGCAGTCTTATGTTAAATCCAAACAGAGCTTAAACATCCATTTATTTTTTCTATTATTTCTGCTAATAAAGGTAGACAAGCTATGCCTCTGTACTCTGGTTGCAGAATTTTTAAAGTTGATTTCATTCTGTCATGCA
The DNA here is from genome assembly GCA_013400955.1 of Drymodes brunneopygia. Classification (NCBI taxonomy): domain Eukaryota; kingdom Metazoa; phylum Chordata; class Aves; order Passeriformes; family Petroicidae; genus Drymodes; species Drymodes brunneopygia. The sequence goes on along the minus strand of VZTZ01051319.1, from coordinate 2,036,022 downwards.
TTCTGTTGTTCTGAACTGTTTTTTTAGTCACAAATTATGCTGTTTGCAGTAGCATGAAAAAGAAAAATGCCTTTGTGGCTGCAGGAGTTGGTGTAAGTTTATTTGTGCAAACACTGGACTGGGTCTGATTCGTCAGCTTGCCTTTAACTGCAGTCACCATTTAGCTCTGGGTTGAGATTGTGTTAGTTGTCAGTAATTGTGTTTGCAGTCTCGGCTGGAGGCTGTGATGAAGAGTGCTTGGAACTGGGGCATTACACAGATAAAATCATGATGAAACAGCTGCAGCTTAATCACAATGAAATACGCGTGGGCTTTAAGGGCTGCATATTCTGGAAATTTTTATTGCACTTAATTCCCATGTTTAACCTTTTTAGGGGGAAAAAAAATCTCCCCACAATTAGAAAGAAATAGATGTAAGATTATAGTTGTATTATAAAATAAATCTCCTAACCTTCTTGTTTCAAGGAGGGAACATTTTGTTTGCCTTTGCTCAAGGTGAAATTGCTGAGAATTTTCTTAATTTTTCTGATCTTTTAGATGTCTAGACCTGGGTGTCTGATGTTGCACCCCTTCCAGCTGAAGAGCCCAGGGCAGTGTGTCTGTGCTATCAGATGGTGCTCAGGCTCAGTGGCATCCTGCACTGCCTCTCCCAGGGGCTGGGCAGTCTGGGTGAGGCCCTCTGTGTTTGGAAATTAGAGGGACTTTTCCATTTACTCTGGAATTGTAATCTCCCTCTTTGCGCTCAGAAAAGCACAGAGGGCTGGGATTTTGAGGTAAATCTGAGTCTGTGGCATGTGGTATTTTGGGACATCCTCGGAAATTGCTGAACTGATCATTTTCTGTCAAAAGTAATGTTTCTTCCTGATCTAGACCCAGCCGTATACTGATAGGTTAGCAAAATTAAGACATATTTTATATATTTAAAAAAAAAAATTGGTCTTGCATTCCCAAGCCTCTAATTGGTTTAAGTTGATGACAGGCAAATCTGATTACTTAGGCAACCTGCTCAAATTAAAAAAATAAAAGGTGAGTAGCAAAAAAGAACAACAAAAATGGATGCTATTGGGAAGAAATCTAGTGTAGACATAGAAGATAAATTATCAACCATGGAAGCAGTTATCACAGTTGCAGGCAATTGAAGTAATAAGGAAGATGCTTTAAGAATGGCCTTGAATGTCTAATTATTGAGGAAATAAGGAAGATGGTTTAAGGATGGCCTTGAATTCCTAATTATTGAGGAAATGTGATCTGGTAGGTCTGTTTCATAATGCTCTAATTCTGTGGCACAAATCCAGATGAGGTATGTGTAGCAGTTCCTTCCTGGAGATAGAGCTATCTTCTGGAGTTTGCTCCATGTGGGTAGAAAGCACCTCTGTGGAAACACCTTCCTTATGCTGGGATGAACTTTTAGGAGAAAAAAACCTTGATATGATTGTAAACAAAATGCTGTGAGTGATGGGTGCAGCTTTTTCTGGAGGAGTCCGTTGTGTTTTGGTCTCTTGGTTTCTGATGCCTCACTTGTGTGTGTGCCCAGGCGAACCGGGACGCGGTGATCAGCCGAGCCCCAGAGCAGCAGGATGACCGAGCCGTCAGCCTCCGGGATGCCTCTGCAGTCTACGACCTCCTCAGCATCACGCTGGGCAGAAGAGGGCAGTATGTGATGCTGTCTGAGGTACCTCCCCCAGCCTCTGCCCCTCCAAACACGTTGACAAAGCCCCTCTTTGTGGCAGCTTGTCGGGGAAGGTGAAAATGGAGTGTGCGAGTTAGCAATTAGCAGAAACTGCTACAGAGCCATGGCTGCACAGGCCAGAAATGCACACAGAACTGTTTGAGACATTAATGTGATTTATATGTAGGCACTTGAACAAAGTGGCTGCCTTTTGAAGTGATGATGTACACTAGAAAGTCCCATTAGCTGAGAAGTGTAAATGGTGTCATTAAAAAAAAACAACAAACCACCACCTGGGTCTCCAGAGCCACAGCAGATTGTTTCCTGATCCAAGCAGCAGTCTTGACAAAAGATATAAGGAGGAAAATAAATAAAGAGTGATATTTCTGTCATCATTTCTTTCTCAGTGCTTGGAGAGAGCCATGAAGTTTGCATTTGATGAATTTCACCTCTGGTACCAGCTAGCCCTGTCCATGGTAGCTTGCGGAAAGGTAAGGTTCAAACCACAGGACTCAGAAAGGGCATGTTTTCCTCTGGAAGAGTGTATCTGGATTACTTGTTTGAATGTGTAGAGTCGTGTGTTGTGGGAGTATGTGCCATCAGGCAGCTCTGGGAAAGAACAGTGCTCTTCTTGTAGTCTCTGACTGCACTTTGTGATCAGGGGTACGCGTTTGGTATTGAGTACTGTTCTTTCTATGTAGTGTTTTTTTCTCATTATCAAGGAGAAAAATGGATTTTGTGCATAGCTGTGGGTTGAAAAGCATTATACAGCTTATAACATTGTCTGCAGGTTCAACATAAATGGGCTTAGTAGAAGAAAAGGGTTGATGTCTAAAACTGTCATCAGTTCACTCTGTCTCTCTGGGCAGTTGACTTAAGCTGTGGTTTCTCCATCTGATCAAGGAAATGTTAATGTTTTTTCATAGAGAACTTGTAAGGTTTAATATTTTTGAAGTGCTTGGTGCAAAACATGCTCTAGAAAAAGAAACAATGTGAATGTTGGCATGGTCATGTGTTTCAGCATAAGTGGTTTTTTTAAATTAGTGTGGTATTTGTGAAAGTCATCAGTAAACCACTGAGATGGTGGAAATGTGATTGTGAAAAGTAGGCAAAGGTAGCAGGAGCTTTTCTTTATTAGTCTTAAAACAGTGGACTTGCTGGAGGAAATGTAGTTGGTACAAAATTTAGCCAGTTCATTCTGGAGTCCCCACCTACACTTTTGGGAGGTATGAGCAAATGGATGCTGTGCAGTTGTAGACCATTTAATATGGGCCTGTATTCTGTGCCCATGGAGTGCACAGGAATCCATGTGGACCTGAGTGCAGGCCACCAACTAGCACTCTTCTGCCAAATTACAGCTACTACTGGCCTTTTTTGTGGCTATAAGCTGAGCCAGAAACAGTGGCCTTGGCATGGAAATAGGAGATGAATCTATGCTTTTGCGAAGAAATTGTCTTGTGAGGTATAAGTGGCTGCAAAGCTTGGAAGATGTCTGAAGGGATTCCTTCACTTCTGTAAGCATAGGCAAGGCCTTATCTTGGAAGACTGTTGTTAAGCATTCTACTTCAAAAAAATGGCAAAACAATGAGAGAAATCCGATGCTTTTTACTAGACTGTGACTAAGGCTATAGTAAGCAGTACTATGGAAAGATTGAAATGATTTTTTTCACCTTAAAGGGGAGAAAAAAAGTCTTAAGAGAAACAAGTCTTCAAGAGTCTTCTCTTAAAAGAAGGGGTTAATCTTGTCTGTGGTGGTTAGGACAAGACGTGATGGCATCTAATTGCAACAACACAAGTTTGTGTTTCTTATTAAGAGACAAAAAAATAAGGATAGTGGAACACTGGGAAAAGAGTGCCCTGTGGAGATTGTGTGGAGTCTAAATCAGTGGGGATCTATGGAACACCCTGAGCAAATCTGTAGTGACCCCTCTGTGAGGCACCAGGGATGTCTTCTGTGGGACCTTGCAAACTCTGACTCTGTTATGGAACTCCATCATTGTCTCCTTTTAAATATGACGGATCTGGCTGATTTATGAGATGCCAAAGCTTTGGCACTGTATATTAGATCAGCAGGAAGCTGAACTGAGATCTTTAGTCAGAAAGCCTCACAGATTCCTACAGAAGTTCAGTGCAAGCATTTCCAAATCCAGTTCCAAGCTTGAAAACAATGGCTAGACTCAATCATGTATAAGGAAACCTGAAGCTACTGGTGGAATACTTTGACAGTGAGCTTGGTGCCATGGTGCTAATACCTTGCGCTGACCTATGTCAACTGGGAGCTTGCATGTCATGTCCAGCTCACCTTGGAATTCAGCTGGAGTTAGCACAGTCCTGCCCTCTGTGTCTTTGCAAATCCTTTGGTACCTGATCCCTTGCTACTGAGGACAACAATAACTACATAGGCCATGATAGAAAGGCACAGAATCTTACCATGAACATGGGGTTTGTCTGGGAGCTGTGGCTTGAGAAGTTGTGGTTGAGTTGCTGGTTCTCAACAGCAGACAATGCTGTTGCTCTGGTACTCTGCTGAAGAGCAAATCAAGATTTTTAACTGCTGATGGTTGAGAGTGAGTGTATGCAGAGAATAACTGTGCTTCAGTCTTGGGTTGGCATGGAGAAGTAGGGCCTGATCTTTAGCTTCTAACAACTTGCACGGCAATTCCATTCTTGTCTTTCTGTGTTTGCATACCTCTTCACCTTCCCTACATGTTACAGAGTATTTCGTACTTAGATATTTGTGTTGCTCTTTTTTATCTCTGTAGCTGTCCTGTCTTTTCAGATTTTCAAGTACATCATGTCTTTTTGCCTGTACTTTAAATATTTACAAGGTAAAATGTCCTGATCTTGCCTATTGATGTAAAAGCGCTAAATGTTCTGAGCCCTATGTGGGTCAGAGGGAATTCCCTTACCCAACAATCCCATCTGTGCAGTATTTCACTTCTAATCCCAAAGTATTCCCTGAGGATTCCTGGCATATTCTCTGCAATGCGTCATCTTGCTAATGGGAGATGTGGAATACATTTTTGTATTGCTTTGCAGCTTGATAGCAGGACAGAATTCATTTAGAAGCAAGCGCTCCTGGGTAGCAGAAAGAACTGATGAGAAAACAGTGTGGTCAGTCTAGACTGCAGAATGCAGAGTACACTTGAGCTTTTATAGGTGAAGATCTATTTTCACCTGTCTCAGCCACAGCCAATTCATGATCTCATTTCTTGGTAATGAAACCTCACATCCTGCAGCATTACTTATTCTGCAGTACAGCAAATTGTGCTCATAAATCCTGGGCATGACAGGAACAGTTTTATCAATCTGTAAATGCTGGAAACATTTACATGTTTTTAGGATTTTCAACTCTGACCTTCTTAAAAGTGCCATAAAATCCTATCTTGCTTTCTATTCTACACTGAATTTGACTAGAGGTATGTTTAATTTGTATATTCAGATTAAGTCAATCAAGTCAAATTTCAATGCAGTTTCTTCTTCTGCCAGCCAAAAAATTGCCAAATGGTGATTGTCATTTTTCACAAGTGATCAGTCTGAATGTCAAGCCAGCCACCTTGGCTCATTACCACACGTAGGCTTGAGTTTACACATTATTCTGAAAAGCATGTGTCTTAACAAAAATAGGCACTTCAGTAAGTTCCTACAGGCCTTGGGGCTTCCTAAAAGAGTGAATGAAAAAACTCAGAGAAGCCAAACCATCCTGTCTGTCTTTTATCCACTTAAGTGGTGGATATAATGGAGTGACAGTAATTTCACTTTCCTGTGTTTCTCAGCAACTTGCATAATGAGAAAGATGGTGTGATCTGGTTGTTTTTTAACCCATTCATAGGAATGCCTCTTATACTGATCTGTATATTAACTAAACAAGTGAGGCATGTATATCTAAATGACAAAAATCCACATGACATTTGAAATACTTTTGTAGGCAAATTTAGATGGGAAGAGAAAGGAAATGCTAGACAATGGCAGGGACATGGTGGGAGATGTTCTGTGTCACCAAGTGCAGTTCTGAATAGACCAAAGAGGTTTAAATCTTTCTAATTCAGCACCCCTGTTCCTGTGGTGCTGAATGCTGAATTATTCCCAGCTACTTTAAGTTGCTTGTGCTGGTAATAACCTTGGCTGTGTGGTAATACCAGCTAGAGGCTGAGTGGGCATGGCAGCTCCCTGGCTGTGCTGCCGTGCGTGGACAGGCTGCAGTCTGAGTGGCGAGTGGTGTGATAGCCGGGTGCCATCTGGCACAGTCCTCAGGCAATGACATGAGCCACTGTCCTGCTGCCAGAGTGAAACCAGTGCAGACAGTTGCATCTGCTCGTCTCAAGATTTTGAAAAAGTGACCAGTTTTGAGTAACATGGCGAAAGGAAGGACCAAACTCTCTTTTACAGAGTGGAAAAGACTTCGTAGTCTTCACAGCAGTGAAGAGAGAGAGCTGCTTGGGGTAGACTTCTTCTCTGCTGCTGCTTTCCAGCTAAACAGTTTTCCCTGGAGGTTGTGGAGGTTACCAGCTCTCCTGCAGACTAGGGTAGCTGTACCGACATTTCTGAAGTTGGAGGCAAAGTTATCATAGTGTCTAGATGATGTATTACAAGCACAAGGGATGTGTAATAGGGTCCTTGTGCACTTGCAGGCATTTCCTTGGCCTTGGACCAGTTGGATCAGTTACATGTTCCTCTTTCTGTCCCCTTCTGCACCTACTGTCCTCACACAGGACCTAGCCTGAGTATCCCAAAGTGTTGCTGGAACTCCCTGGGAGCAGAGACTCTGAAGTGCATCGTGAGTAGGCTGTAACTTAAATTTATGGTACTTACAAAAGTCTCCTAGATCTGCATTGTGGATGTTAAAATACATGCCTTGGACAACATGAAGCAATATTGGTGCCTGTCTTCTGCCTGCCACACAAGGAGACAAGATTTGTGTTTAGTGACACTGATTTGCCATTTTCCTAAGGGTAGTGAGCAAGGGATTCTTCAAGGATAGCTGTGAAATTATTCTGTGAACACTGAGTCTGTGTAGTCTGAAAGTGCTGGGTGCCCTGATTGAGCCGTTCAACTCTCATGAATCTTAATCTCTAAAGTACAGTGGATGTTTATTGTTGTTAGTGTTTGCAATGCATGGAAACATTTTCACACTCATGTTGAATGTCTCTGCCTGAAAAAACCCCACAGCACAACTTGGTTAGTGAGTGAAGAGCTTTAGGATGTGTTTCTTGAGAGGAGGGGTGAGTATTAATAGTGCCTTAGGCCAGCTGAAGGAAGGCTGGAGTATCTGCTAGGAGAAGATTGTCTGCTTTTACCCCTCAGCTGTGTACTCACTGAGGGATGAAGTGCCTCAAGAGTGAGTAAAGGAAGGGTTCAGGAACAATTGAAAGGTCTGTGGGAAAAAGCCTCTGTGAGAGCTCAGTGGAGCTGGAAGCAGGTTCCTGGAGGCAAGCACTATTGTCTGCAGGCCTTGCACTGGGATTGCTGGTGGTGGTGATGTGTTCCTGTGGTGCCTGCCACAAAGCTCTCCAGCCCTTCAGACCATGGCCAGCTCAGTGCTTGCCTTGAGGACAGCAATTGTGTGACTTCAGAAACAGCTGCACTGTTGCTGGCCCTCCCCAGCCCCCTCTAGCCCATACTGAGGGCACCACAGGAGCAATGCTCAGCACTGCCATGTAGATGGAAAGGCTTGGCAGTAGGGAATGTAAGCTCCAAGCATGATATGTTGCAGAACCAGGCAGATAAAGCTGCTTTCAACTACACAAAACTCTCCTTTCTGCTCTTACCCATTATGTTTGTTCCCCCTTAGGGCAAAGGGGAAGAAAAAAATCATGCATGTCTACCTGAATGGTTTTCTTAAAACACTTCAGGAGGTGTCTGGTGTTATACAAAGGGAAATAGTTGAATCCTTCTTGGCATCTGTTATTCAGCTGAGTTTCTGAGGGACTAAGCTCCAGCTCTTCACAGAGCTAGTTTTGCAGTGTCACTGTGCTCTCTTTGGCTGCTCAGCAGTTGGAGACACTGCAGCCTTGCCCAAAGCTTGTGCTGGCAGCATTTTTAAGGTTTTGAAACCAGTGTTACACAGACATGAACTCTGATTTTGGAGCCCTCGGCAAGTTGCTGATACACACTGGTCATAGCCAAATAATGACACGCTGTCTGAGCTGCTCCTATCTGTGCTGCACCCAAAAAAAGGAATCCTTCCCCTTATTTAAACAGTGCAGCAAAAGCAGATGTCTCTAAGTGCTTCAAGGAGCTTCAAGTTTGACTCAGCCATGCCTGTATTGCCAACACACAGCTTTCCAGAAGGTTAGAAGGAAAGTTATAAATATATTTAATACATAATTCTGCAGCAACAGCAGACGAATTTTATGATTTAGGCTGTTCCTTCTGTTGGTATCCTTGCAAAAGCTTAGGCTGGTTGCTAGGCAACTGGCATAAAAAAAAGTACATTTCTCTTTGTATTGCAGGCAGGAACCTTGGGAGCAGCAGAGACCTCAGATGGTTCCTTAAATAGTAGTGCTGGGGAATGAAAGTTAAAATATTGAACATTCATTGGTTAAAGATCCTGTTACAAAGGTCAGCTATCTAGGGGATATTCAATAGTTTGGTTTCCTTTGGTGCAAAGGAAAGATTAGAAGGGAGTTTGCCTGTGTGCTGTAGATAGTACAAAAAATGGAAATTTCCTAAGATGCCTAACTGTTGAGCAGAACACCTGGGTGGGCTATATAATTGCCTTCAGGCTTAACTCTCTTTTCTTGACAAAGTGTGAAGTGAGGTGTTTGTCACATTAGCAAGTACAAATGTGTGCTTATAGATCTTAGAATGTAAGAGGTGCTTTTAAGAGGGAGTATTGGAAGCTGCTTAACTCCAGTGCTCTAATTCGATAAACACAAGGTAAAAGAAAAGGGAGAGAATCAGTTCCTGTGTTAAGAGAAGTAAATGTCTTAGGGGAATAATGTTCATGCTGAGATTCACACAAATCTCTAAATTCAGTGGAAAGCTAACAGCAAAACTACCGATTCCAGAGTTCTCAATTGCTTGCTCATTCTGTCATTTCTCTATGTCAGTTCAAGGTCATTTATGTCTAAATGGCTGTGAATCCCAGGTCACAGGGAATAATAGTTCTTGCATTGGGATGAAAGATTTCCTCTACTTCCCCACAATCACTTTGAAATAGTGCAGTTTTTAGACAGGACGATGCATGAAATACAGCAGCACTACTTGTGGAAATTCATTTGTGTGCTAAATTGCCAGGTAAATTGGGAATGAGGCTGTCTACCAACCCACCATCTTGAGGAACATTTTTTCTTCTGGCTGGAAAGTAGCAAAGAAGCAAAAAACTAGGGAGGTTTTTGGAACCTGTGCAAGAGAAGAGCAACTGTTCATGGCATGTCAAAGTCTATCAGGCATGATGTACTGTCTGGAAATTATTCTTCCTTTTACTTATATCTGTGTTAACTTTGTCTTCTAAATATGAAGTGGCTCTCTAACTTCTTTCTTTGGTTGCTTTGATATGGTGACAGAGCAGAGGAGGGGAAAGAATGGAAATTGTGTTGGAGTAAGCTAGGAAAACCAGCATTTGGGCAGCATCTATGGGTTAACATAACTGATGTCAAGTTCTCTCAAGCCATTTGGAAAAGGAAGAAAGAAAATTAACTGTATGATATTCTTTGTTCTCTTCTGCTCATGTGCAGGCATCTTTGAGGAGTATGATTCCATGCTTCATTACTGAATTAGTAAATGGGGAGTAGGAGTTGTGTTCTGTGTTTGGATGGTTGTTTTTATTTACATTTTGCTCCCTTTCAGGATTCAAAACCATGGCTGCCATAATTATATAGGGGAAGGTGTCCTCTCCATCCTTCTCCTTCCCCAATAGCTTCCTTGTGATTCCTTGCCCTAGATGGGAGGCCAAATGAGACCTAGTTTTCTGAAGTCCTTGGGAACTGGTTCTAGTGTAGTCATTATAATCCAGCAATTAGCAAGTTAAACAGAAGCAACATAAGTCCTGGCTTGAATTATTACGTGAGCCCCTCTGAAGCTCAGAATCATGAGTAGGAAGCATGTACTCACTTGGAATTCAATTTCTGCTCTTCTCAAAACATGCCTCACCAATAAATCAAATTATTATTGCCTTGCAGTGAATCTCACAAACAATGCACTTGGCTGCCTGGTCCACCCACACTAAGTGAAAGAATATGTACATTTTAATTACCAGATTATTTCAGTGTTGCACACTGTTTCATATTAAATATTTTTACAAACCAGTGATATCTATATTCAATAATGAGTGTTTGATATTTTTTTCCTGGTTATTAATGTCTGTAATTAGTATCTTTAAAGAACCTTGATATTACGTGTCATGCCAGTCTCCCCTAAGTAAGGTCACTGTGGGAGTGGGATATTATTTCTCCTGTCATTCCTTGACTAATGTTTTCATCATCTGTATAAAATATCTGCTATGTAAATTTTTCAAGGTGAAATTATATAATATCTCTTAAAATTTTAAGTGCAGCTGGGGAGAAAGGCTTCATGTCACCCTGTTTCTGAAACCACTGCTGCTCCATATGTTTAGTTGCAAATTTTATAAACTACTTTAAAATGACATAACTTTGTAAATGTTTTAGAAGCAATGTGCAAACTATGCCTCTTGCACTGTAAATCCATGTTCAGAAGCTCCTGAGTGACTCCACACCTGAAGTATTTGGGTGTAGGCACAAGGTGGGATGTTCTCCTGTGCAGCATTCAGTTGTCACTGCTTTGCAGTGGCCTCCTGAACAGGGCTTGGGGCAGGACAGACATGGGAAGGGCTCTGTGGTTTGAGGGTATTGGAGGCTGTGGCGTTGGCTTGTCCTGAAGACAGGGAGGGAGCAGAGCTCAAGGAACTGGTGAGGGATGGGTTGTGTCACTTCTCTTCTGGTGTAGGTCCTACAGCTGTGGCCCGAATTAGGACAGGCCTGTCACTGCTTTGGTTTGTGCTTGTGCTGGTTGTGCTGACCCACAGGAGAGCTGCCACCAGCTCCCAGGTGCCTCCTGCTTTCCCTGCAGTTGCAGTGCTGGTGGGGAGCTAAGAAATGAGCTTGTGTCTGTTTTTGCAAGCATTAGCTCTGGACAGTGTATGGCCTTTTACATACCTGCCCTTTGCAGTTCACTTCCACATGGCAAGGTGACAAGGGTTGGTGGGCTTCAGCTGCAGGTATACTGGCTGTCACTGCATGTTGTCCTGCTGGCACGTTTGTTTATTTCTGGAAACACCTGTGGGGCTGGAATATAGGTAGGAGGGCAAGAAGATAATATCCAGCCTAGGTCCCTGATGGGGTTGTGCTTGGATTTCCAGCACGTCCATCGTGCTGCTGGGAATACCAGCTGTGTTCATTGCAGGTAGCATTTTGTGAGAGAGGAGAATAAGTTGCTACTAAAACCTGAGACAACACTTGTTCTGAGCAAATAGGTGTGAGGGAGGTTCGTTCTGAGGGATGCTAGTCACCTCCTGGCAACAAAGCACAGCAGTGTGTTTCTTCCTGTACCTCAGGGTTGAATTACTTGTCTTTATTTCTGAGAGGGATGAAGTAATGGTTCAAGCTCTAGGACAAAGTTTATTGATTTCCGTCCTTGGTCTGAGACAAGCTTCCCTCTGGCTTTAGGCAAATTGTGCATTTTGAATTTTAAATTAGCAAATGTTTCCTCACTTTTACTGATCATGCCTGATGCTCTACATAAGTGGGAGCAACCCGAGGAATACAGGGCATGCTGCTGCTTTTGTTCAGACCACAAGGTGGGTACCCAAGCTTTTCAAGCAGGAGGATTTGCTCCCTGCTGCGCGGTTATGAAACCCTTCTTTGCCTTAACTTGGGCATGTCTGGTGTACCTCTGGTTTTCCATTTTCTCAGGTTCCCTTCCAAGGAAATTCCTAATCAAACTTTTGAATTCAATAGCAAGAAGTGGACCTACAGTTCTGTGGAGGAAGAAACTGTCAGGCACAGCCCACTTTGGTGTAGTGCGAGGGGGGGAAGTGCTGATGGCAGCGGGAATGTGAAGCTGTGGTGTTGCTGCAAGGGATTTCAGTGGTCACCAGACCCAGCCACCTGTGCTGGTCAGAGTTCTGGTAGGGAGAGCCTCTGGAGGTCAGGAGGAGATTCCCAGGACCTGATTGGAAGAGCAGATTGTTTGACTTTGCAAGCTTCTGTTGCTGCTCTTCTGTAATGTAGAAAGACCACGACTTCTTAATGTGCTTCTGATCAGGAACATTGTGTCTTGGGACTGTGTGGAAGACTTGGGGAGGAAACAGGCATGCAGGGAGAAATTCCAAGAGAACAAACCTTCCCCTTGAGCCTAAGCATGAGAAAATTTGCCCGGTTATGGGGTCAGTAGTGAGGAAGGTTTAAACATGAGACAAACTGTAGTTCTGGTGGGATGGGCTGGGAGACTCTGGTAGGGCAGCTCCTGTCACCTTACTGTCTGATGTGGCCTTCTCATCACTAGCTCAGACCAGAACTTTCTTCATTCCCCTTTAAAGCATCTGAAATGTGGCAGCCATGAATGTGTGCTGTAAAACGCGACATTTGCAGAGCACATCGGATCAAAAGTGCTAATCTTAAAAACATCCTCATTAATGGTAACCGAACACCAGAAAGACAGCAAGAGTTTTATGGACTTGCTTTCTGACACATGCTTGGACCACCCACTGAACAGCGTATTGATCTGCATCCACCCTTTGTATGATGTGGTCCCAGTTGCTTTCTTGCATGTCCTGGAACTGGAGAAGACACAAAACAACTTACTGAGCAGATTACTTTAGCTGCGCAAACCTCTCTGAGTGGAGTTGCCTAAAATGTGAATGTACTGGAGGATAAGCTCTTTATGATCTTTCCTGGCTTACTGGAAGATTATTATATGCAAGGAAAACTACAGCAGAATTCTTGTGTATTGGGAGGGCAGAGTTAAAATAACTAGTGCAATAACCAGAGCATTGGTAGCTAAGGAAGACTGTTTCTTGTGAAGTGCACAGCCAGGGCTGCCTCTTTGGCGAGTTTCCTCTGGGCGTGGGAGCAGTGTGTTTGTGTGCGTGTGTGTACACACAGGTGTCTGTTTGTGGAGGTGGCAGTGAGGTTGCTGACTTGTTGCTGACATGGGATTCTTTTCTCCACAGCACTTCTTTGTACATGTCACTGTAATATTTTGCATGGGCTCTAAACAGCATTGTCTAATCAGCCTTTTTTATCTCCTCCTCCTCTCTCCCACTCCTCCAGTCAGCATATGCTGTGTCAGTGCTCAAAGAGTGCACTAAGCTGCGCCCTACAGATCCCACCGTTCCTCTCCTGGCTGCCAAGGTCTGCATTGGGTCACTGCACTGGGTAAGCAAGCTGATGCAATTCTCATTATGTAATGGGTTAGGTGCTGCAGTGACACTGCCACAGTGTAGTTGCAGTGGGGAGAAAGGGAATCCCTGCTAAAAATCATACACACACATGTGCCTTTTACAAAAAATGAAAATCCCTGCAAGAAATTTTGCAGTGAGTCATTCAAATGTATTTTGCTGGCACACTGAAGAAAGGGGGAGGGGGGAAAGCTGTAAGAGCCATTCTGAGGACTGCTGCTTCAACTGAGTGTCACGTTGGAGTGCCCACTCTTGTAGCCCCTGGAAGACACAAATTAATAGTTATAAGTGGACTGTTAGACAGTTCAGGTCTACTGGACAACTCAGTCCTTTGTTCTTGAAGTTGCTGTGTCAGTGTTTTGTGTTCTGGATGTGTTAATGTACTCCCCAGAAGCAGAGTGGGAGTGGAAGTTGGTGCCCATGAAATTCTGATTATCCAAAGGAGCACAAACATCTGTCACTCTTTTGCTACTTGGTTTAATTAACAGAACCGCAGCCTGCTGTTCTCACCTGTCCTCACCACGAGGTGTCCCTGCAGTCAGAGAAGGATTACAACTGCTAAATAGAAGTACAACATAGATGCAAGGAAACATGAAAGAAAATACCAGAAGAATTTGCACAGATCTTGGTGAAAAGTTGTAGAAGCCAATTCGCTGTTGTTTTGTTCCCTTACCCCACCTCCCCACTTTCTACATCCCTGTTTGATGAAAGCTGCTCTTTAGCTAAACTTGAGTTGTATTAGTTTACATCACCATCAGGGAGGAGGATGTCTGGTTATGCATGTTTTTGAATGAAAGATACTGTTCAAACTATAATGGTTAAGCTTATAGGTGAATCAGCAAAAACTGGGCAGCATCTTTTTCTAGGAAAACTCTTCCGGTCTGAGGATCTTCAGGGAATCCTTGCTGAACTGCCCTACCTATTTCTGCTCTACATTTGAAGCAATTTAACTCTCTTCTACCCACTGCTCAATCTCTAAGTTTTGAAGGCTGAAAGTAATTCAGTGATGTAAAATAACATTCACAGTGAATGTTTTTTTTTAAATAAAGGAAATAAGGTTTTTTCTGATTCTTAGAGATGTTAAAACAGTGAGAAAGCCAGGCATTACAGCTGTGTTGAATGCTGTTCTTAGTATGTCTGATGAAGTTTTCAAAGCACAGCTAGCATATAAAAATACCTTGTTGTTTTGAAAAGACAGTGAGACTGAAAATCAATTCTAGCTTGGGCCATCCAGTATCTCCAGACTTCTCATATATGACAGAGCTGATAAAACAACTGGCAAACCCTAAAAAGTAGGAAAGGCAAGGGAAGAAGAGAAAAATGAACTGGTTTTGATTATTTCAAAACAAGAGAGTTTTTTCTTCCATGTACTGCTTTTTTATTATGTAAAATGCTTTTCAGTGTTATTCAATCAGACCCTGGCTCAGAACTGGGGGGTATTATGAAATAAAATCGTGATTTCACAAGAGGGTAATTTTACTGCAGTTATCTAGAGCACAGCCTTATGAATTAAAACCAAATTTAAAATATTCTCTCTCTCCTTCCTTTTAGTCAGTGGCCTATGCTTTACCCTCATAGCAAACTTGATGATGGTATAGAAGAGTTTTAATTAAGGGGAGTCGGAGGGAAATCAGAGCATCTTTTAAAAGAACTGAAATGATAGGCTCCCACATCTCTTACTCAAAGGGGTGCTTCTGATATTACTGGCAGACTCCTGTGCCTAATAAAGACCTTCCTGCTTAGCAGAGCTGTTTTTCTAAATGTCATCCTTACAGTAATTATTTCATTTAAATTACATGGCAATCAAATCAGAATTGAATAATTTAAACTGGAAGTGAACAAGCTGATCAATGCCAGTATAAATAGAAAGGAGGATAGACATGGGACAGGAACAGTCTAATGGACAAATATTAGCAGCTACAAATACTCAAATGCATCTTCCTTTTCAGAACATATCAAGTATGATTAATTTTTCAATTAGGAAATATATCTGTGTACTTGATTGCTGGCTAGACAGGAAAAGGTTGAAATCAGATCACCATTTATTCAAATGAAACAGCTAATTTATGTCCTGCATCTGTCTACTGTGTGGTGCAGTATTGTAGCCAGTTTGTTTATAGCCCATGGGCAAGCAGTACTTCAGTCTTCTTTCATTTACTAGCAATAAAAAAAAAAACAACCCAAAACACAACATTTATGCAGATGGATAATTACAGAATGTCATGAGAAGCACAGAACAGTTTCTTTCATGATTAATCTAGTGATCACCTAACTCATTTTGCTGGCTTTGTACATGGTGTCTCAGCACACTTTAAGAGCAGGGAAAACAGAAAATTAATTGAAATGCACTGTAGTGATTTGCAACACTGAGAATGCTCAGATCACATCTACGAAATAATCTCTCAGTGCAGAACAAATCAAAGTGAAAACGTGGCTGCATTCATACAGTGCCATGCAAATCAATATGTAACAGAGATGATGCAGGAAAGAACTGAGCTTCCCCCAGCTTCTGTTGTGGCTGTATGACCAGATTAACTGATGTAAATTGGCAGTACTCCACTGGCCAGGTTAGGGGTACCATGCTGGCTTACATCAGGAGATGATCTGCCCCATCAACCACTAGCTTTTTGGTTTGGGCCTGCAGTAAACAACTGAGTGGTATAAGCATGTTTTGGCTACTTTTTTCAGAGTTACACATTTTCAAAAACAAAACCCAAAAAAACCCCATGTAAACATTAAATCAATACTTCATTAATTCTAAAGCTTAAGCCAGTAGACTTGGAGGCCCAGAAAAGCTTAAAAACTAATGAACATATGTAAACTAAATTTGTATGCTCAGGATGCAGTCAGACCTGTACAGCGAAGTTGGAACTTTTATATTGTATCTAAACCATTACACAGGTGTTTTAAATGTTTTTATAGTAGGCTCAGAATTACTTTTGAGGCAATGTGCTGCTAAGGCTTCCAGCTTGCTGGGGTTTCAGCACAACAGTTTGCTGAACTTGCACGTGGATGATTCTATCGAGCAAACACAAAGCCCATTTGTTTTTAGCCAGCTGTCTTTTAGCTTTCCAGAATGCTTTATGAAGTCTTTGACTATTGTAGATCAGAGTATTGTTCTGAATTTCCATAGAACTAGTTGAGATAGCTTGCACTGGAATATGTCCATACTGGGGTTGCCTTGACTTGCTCTGCTGTAAATTCAGAGTTCTGCTCACTAAAAGGCTTGCTGCGATTTCCTCTTTCATTCAGCCTTCCCTGGCATGGCCTCAGCTGAATGCTCACTTGCCTATTTTGGCAGTGACTTGAGTTGCAGTGTGAGTTGTTGTTTTTAATATTTTAATAGTACAGTACTGTTAATTTCACTACTAATGTAGGTTTTCCAGGATCTTGTTATGGCAGGTGTTGTGAAAATACTAAAAATGGAACTTCTGCCTACAGGCAAGCATTAAATACTGGATTTCTCCATTTTAGAAGCCTTGTTTGAGGCATTTAGGGTTACTTTGATGCTTTCTTTTGCCTTTTACTCCATTGATTTCAATGGAGGCATGTTGAAAACATTGTGAATACACGTAGAGCAAAATGGACTGTAGTCTTAGGATAGGCTTGAATCCTCTAGAACTCTGCTCTGCCAAAAAGCAGGAAGATATGAGGCATGTTCTTACTATTTTCATTGCTCCACGGTTGATGTAATAGCAATAGTGGTGGTGTGCTAAACTTGTGTAGCACCAAATGACACCAGTATTATTATCTAACATGAGCTTTTCAAAGGATTTTGTCCCATGGCAAAAGCTGCAGTTCAGGATGGTGTTGTGCCTCAGACATTTCCCTCATTTCTTTGAACTAATATGCACAGCAAAGTGCTCTGCTGCAGCGCTTAGCTGGGAAGGCAGAGATCATGCCATCAGTCAGGGAAAGGGAGAAGAAGTGGTGTTGGGCCAGGGCAGACTGTGCATAGAGTCATAAAAACTGAGTAAGACATACCATGAGGTCAGGACATCACGGTGTGTTTGTATCAGGGGGGCTGGCAGGATGTAGATTTAGAGCTGCATACTTCTGAGGTAACAGCTTACCATTCATTATTTTCACTGACCACTTAATCAGAGGGTGCTGCTCTCCCCTTCTGTCTGTTGTTGACCCTGCCACCGTAGATAATAAATGCTGTGCATGTGCTTGTACCCAGTCACTTAGGAGCCCTGGAGTTGCCTGGAAATGCTTAGGTCATAGTGCAGTATGAATAATATTAAAAGATCAAGTCTAGTCCCATTACTGGAGTTACTCTGCCTGCTGATGGACGTCCGAGAGGATCAGCATCACCAGAGTGAGAGGCTGCTGAGAAAGCAGGGAAGGGCAAGGAGCTACTAGGTATTACTTCTGTCTTTTAAAAGACATTCTTGATTACATCACCACTGCTGTTCTGAGGCAATCCCATGGGTTTTAGACATTAAAAATGACCAAGAATTTTGTCTTCTATACATTGCCTTTGTGAGAAAACCACTCTAACTACAGGAGAGGAAAGGCCCGAATATTCCTAAGTGCTAGGGGCTGAGTTTACACAGGCTAAATTGGTGGGCTTAACAATGGTGACACAAAGAGCAAATGCTGACTAGACCAGCAATAGAAAGCACAGGATTTTTTTTCTGACATAGGCAACATGATTAGCTTTGTGTACAGAAAACAGCTGTGGGACAAAACCTTTCATTAGACTATGCCTTATAGACCACTTTCTTCCTATACATTTTTCCTCTTATCATTGTCATTTCACAATATTTATATTCTTGTCTTTGAATTAGTCTCTATAACTACAACCCAGTGTAATGAAAATGTTAAGAAGAGATCGATGCAACTAGTTAGCATAATGTTCTGTAGGATTTTGAGATCTCTGAAGTGCTTGGGTATTGTTCAGTGTCATTGGTGTCCAAATTCACCTGCTTCATTAACCTTGTCTGCTGTCCTAAGTCCAGTGTCATTTGATGTATTTCTTGCCTCTTCCTTGGTGTGCTCCTCTTTTTTGGCACAATAAAATGCTGTTTTCATGCTGCTGTACATCATTGATTTGTTTGTCCTTCGTTACTCTAAATGTGTGCTGGTGAGAAGTGCAATTCCTACTTAGTCCTGCAAGCTGTTGATTCAGTGGGGTAGGGCTTGAGCTTTTCTAAAAACAATCTGGGTGGCAGTTGGGCACCAGCTGGGTGGCATTAGGCCAGGGGACAGCACCTGCTGTTCTCCACTCCCTTGTCAGTATCCTCCGGGCTTGGCTTGAGCACACACCAAAACCTGTGGCCAAATAACAGTGGTGGCTGGAACAGCCACTCTCTCTACCAGGGGAAACATCCCTCAGGGTTGCACAGCTACCAACTGTTCTTTTTCCATCAAATATGAAGGAGGAAGTGAAAGGGGAAAAAACCCCAACCAACCCCACAGTATTACCATGTCATCGGTGTCAGTTCACAGTTTGGCAGCTTGTCTCTCTCCAGTGCCAGGTGTTTGCTTTCTGGTGTGATGGAGGGGTTGCTTAGCTAGTGCTTCCAGGTGCCTCCTGACACTTTATGTAGCTGCAGTTCAAAATGCAGGAAGTTCTTAGGTTGTTTTTCCCCTATGCCTTCTTTCTGAACTTACTTCCATGCAGGTCTTGGAGGCAGGGAACTTCTCCCTTCAACCTGGGATGCTGCCTTTCTCTCCACCAGCTTCTCAGTGCAAAGTATGTAGACAAGTGTAAGAGCAGTAAGGGGCAGATTGGAGGTATGGCTATGAGACTTTGTCTTTTGTTGCTTCTAAGAGAAAAACAAGTGTAGGCCTTCCCTCCTCCCTTTCCCATCTCCACAGTACAGACTGGAGACCTTCTTAAGGACCCCTACAGACACAGCTTTACTGGCAGATCACAGCTCAGGCTCACTGCTGGTCCCTCCTTCAGGTGTATGGAGAGGGAGCTTTTATCCAGTCTGGTAGTCCTTGCAGTTTAGTTAGTTACCCCAAGTGTGTCCCAAGGGAGTCATTCCTGTTTCAAGTAGTACTTTCCAGATTCACAGTTGACTAGACCATCTACAAGACTGATGCTCTGGAGAGTCGAAACCTCACAGTGGGTGATGTGAGTGAGAGGTTTGGCTTTTCACACTAGCCCAGAATGATTGAAGAGTAGGAGAATGGGAGAAGAGGGGGCAGATGGCTGCCGCAGCAGGGCTGGCAGGGGAAGTTACAGTCTGAGTGCTGTAAGAAGGAAAAGTAAATGTTCTCATAAAAAGAAACAGCTGTGCTGGAGTTTGTGAGGCCACTTGTTTTCAAAGCAGACTTCAGCTGACCCAAGTTTGCATTTGTAAGAATCTTTGTGGATGGTCAAAGTGCCATTATTGTTTAGTACAGATAAATGTTTACAAAATAGTGCTAGAAGTGCTGTTTCAGCCACTCTGAAAAGTTACTGTTTTAATTGTTCATTCATTAGATTAATCTGATACTGACAGGTGGCCCTGGGTAACTGGCAGGCAAGAAGGTACTACCAATTTATGCAGTGTAGGTATTTGCAGTCAGAGACTGGAATTATCACCAGGGAACCATTCAGAGAAAAAATGGAGCAAAATCTCCAATTTTACGTGTCTTCATTTCAGCTTCAAGCTTTTCATTTAATCTTTTTTTCCATACACTCTACCCACCCCTACTCTTGTACTGTAGTCATTAGAATTCCTTGTATAGCTCTTTTCTTCATCTAATGGAAACTTCTTGGATGAAAGTGTGTGGGGAGAAGAGGAGAAATAATGAAGACAGAGAGTGGGAATATAGCTGTTCATGGTGGCAAACAGGTGCATAATGAATTTTCAGGCTGCAGAGATTTCATGTTTTACATGAAAGTTTCTGAGAGATGAAGAATTCAGTTATGGTATTGTATATAAGATTTTTTGTTGTTCATTTGTGGATTTTGTTTTTTGGGTTCTTTTTCTGTGTGGCAAGTCATGGGCTACTTCTTCCATTGTCCTAGGCTCTGATCCAGAACACATTTCAGCATGTGGCAGCGAAGTTGGTAGGGCTACTGACAGGTTAAGGAATATCCTGAAACAAGTCTCAGTCTTCCTGATGTGATCAGAGTTTAATGGTCTCATCTGAACATTACTGGAGTGGGTGGGACTATTTCCAGTGGTTTTGGTAGGCTTTGGAATATACCCTCAAAGATAGGCCTTGCAGTTTAGTTCTTAGGCCAGTCCAAGTATTCCCCAAGAGGTGTTCCTGTGTCAGGTAATGGTTAACACAATCCCAGCTGACCGGGCAGTGAGCAGCATTAATGCTTTCCTAGTGCTTTCAGGAAAGGGTTTGATGATAACATGTGTTGGTCATTGGAATGACTGATCTGAAGTTTCAGAAATTGAGGAACTGTTGTTCTACATCTAGTTTGAATTCTTTGGCCTCAGGGAGCTGTACCAGTGGGGAAGAAATCCAAGCAGCGATTTGCTGCTTCACTTGCGCTTTTCAGCCTTTCTTCAGGCTTACATTAGCAGTAATTTTTTTTCGTATGTTGCTATTATCTAATAAATCCCAGGTTGTTTTTTTATGAAACCATTAGTTAATGTTTTCAAGTGATGTGACTAGGAGGCCCATTGACAGGATGCTACATCAAGTCAAGTAGATTCTGTTCATAGGTATTGTATTAGCAGATCACTGCAGAAGGCAAATTTCTTGTCTGGTGCTGCATTTTAATTCCAGATTGTTATGGGTGAGTCTTTTTAGGTGTTAAGGAGACATGAGGTGCTGAAGTCTGACAAAGCTGAGTATTAAGAGGGCACATGTCCACAGTAATTGTATCTAGACCAGCTGGATTTCAAACATAAAAAGTACTTTCTCAAAATTAAACAACCCCATCCCATAAAGTCAGTTGTGATGTATTATAAGTTTCCAAAAGGAGAATTTGTCAGATAGTGTAATGGTGTCTGCTTCTTGATTAGGGATGACTCTGATAGTGGTTGACAGAATCTGCATAGTGTCTTGTACAGAAATGAGATCTTTCTGTAGGCTCCTCAGGCATTACTTATGAGTTTTGCCAATATCTTTCCAACCTACACCTTTAAAGGTATATACAGTCTACAGGGCTTAGTCTTTTCTACTTAAAATGGGTGAGTGATGTTAATGAGAGTTTAGTTAGAAATGAGAAACACTCCATTCTGTAATAAAATATTTAACTTATTCTTTTTGTTTAAAAGTACCATTAACTCAGTACCATTTTACAGATGCTGATAGATATGTGTGGAAAGGAAGCTTGAAAGGCAGGTTGTGGGGAGCAGTCTGTGCTATAGTAGAAGAGACCAGCTCACATCTTTCATCATTTTGGCGGCTGATCCTGGCGGATTGTGACTGCTTTCTCCTCTAATTACTATCTATAATATAAAACACATTTTCAAAGAAATTATGTCTTTGCAAAAGATGCAGAATATGGCTAATGCAGCAAGAGCTGCCAAGGTCTTGTGGTAGTTCATATCAAAATTCTTGTCCTGAAATTTCTGCGTCCTTGTGGCAGCTGAACTGCAAGCAGCAGCTGAGAGCTTTCAGTGAATTTAGTGGTTTCTTGGTTTATTCTTCTAGTGTTTTAAAAGAAAGTAAAATTTGCTAAGGTTTAAAAAAATCAGGCAGCAAAACTGAATGGTCTTCCTTTGAAGGAAGAAACCTGTTAGACCTTTCCATCTACTAGTGGCATAGCATATAAGTAGTCCAGCTGATCCAGCATTTGTATTTAAGGCTGCATGATTGAAGTGTGCCTGAAGGGAACTATAAAAAAAGATAGTGTCCTTGATTAATCTTAAACACATGGAAAGAGTTTAGGGTGCAAAACCCAAACTTTTCTCAAAACTGTGCATGTGCACCAAGGTCTGCTAATCTGACCTTTTACATCCTCCTTTTTATGAGTGTTCACTGGAATCACTGAAAGCCTTGGTGTGAATGGCTCTCAGATCACTTACAGGTAAGCTCAATGGTAAACTTTATTGGAGCAAGTATAGAGGAAATGCCTGTCTTTCTCAACCTACCTCTTTTGCAGCTGGAAGAAGGAGAACACTTTGCTAAGATGGTGATAGACCTGGGTGATGATGCTGGAGAGTCCCTGGCAAAGGGTTACCTGGCACTGGGCCTGACATACAGCCTTCAAGCTACTGATGGTGAGTTACTTGTTTGTCAGGTACGTTGAATGGAGAGCATTTGTTCAAAGTCTTCAGTCTTAGAAAATCTGCTTTCAGTGCTGACTAGACATGAAAAACAATCAGATTGCAAGATAAATGGAAACTGTTTGCTTGCTCAGAGAACTGTCTTCTGTGGTAATAAAAGTGAAGTTTTTAGGTAAAGGAAGAAATGCAGGTTATTACTTAGGGAGTGATAATCTGAGTGTAGCTGACAATGCTTGGTGTGCTTTACTTGAATATTTGTAATACATTTTTTTCACTTAATTTACACAACAAAAAGTCAAACTTTCCATCTGTTTTCATATTTTTGTCACCCACTCATAAATCATAAATCCAAGAACTGGAGTCAGAAATGCCTCACTTCAGCTCCTGGCGTGATACTGATTCCCCACAGAGATTCAACTTCTCTGTGATGTCGTTTCTTTTTCTACTTAGAAGTAAACAAGATAAAAATATCTACCTCGCTGGTACATGTGGATGTGGACTAGAACAGACCACTGAATGTAAGAAGTATTTTATTTTAATGCTGCTTACTTGGATCTTGAATGAGTGGACAAGGGGCTCCTGCAGATTTGGTGCTTTGCAGTCAGAAGGGCTTGAAGTGTTTGGGAGAGTTCTAGCTCTGACCTTCACCAAGCTCACAGGTGGGAGCAGTCTTTGTTTATTCTATGACTTCTAACATAGGCAGAAGGCCTTCTAACCCAGTTTCTTTGAATAATGGCTGAGCTGGTGTGTTTCCTAATCATTTTGGCAGTCCTGCCCTCATGCAAGCAATGGCTTTTCTGTCAGATAGGTTCCATAGAAACAAACCAACTTCCTCCAGCAAAGAAGCCTGAATCAAAGCTAAAATTATTCAGTTTGTTATCATGGAATATGCTGGCCTTGCAACTTACACCAGAATTCTACAAGGCATGTGTATGAGAAAAGTGTTCTTGTGATCTTCAGTAGCACAGGTTGGTGTAGTTTTTCAGCCAGCCATATCTGATCAGCTGTTCTGAGAACTGCTTTTCACTGTGGAGGCTAACAGGCACTGCAGCTCTCTCCAGTTCTCCCTTTCTCTGCCTCAGAATAGCTCTCCCTAGAAAGTTCATGTCAAAAAGTATGTCCTTCCTAGCCTGAACTTTCTCTTATATATATATTTTAAGTCCACTAGGAATAGAGTTCTGCTAAACAGCCTAGTTTCTAAGGGCATTTTGCCTAGATGTTTTTTAAACTGTTCTAAAGCTATACAAGATCCCAGAGACTATTTTCAGAGATAAAAGGTTTTCTATGTTAGCCCCTTACGATCTTTTTGTTAACTTCAGTATGAAAAGAAGATGGTTTCTAAAGAATGGAGTTGGAGAGGCATGTGCTGTACTCTGGCTCTAAAAATATTTTGGTGCAGCAAAATGTGAGTTGGAAACTCTTTTCCTGGAAACTTCTTGAGTTTTCAAGAGATTAGTTCAATATTGTGTCCTTTTTTATGTAAAACAAACAGTCTTCACAACAACTGCCTTGGATTATTTTCAGATTAACCTCTGATTTATGTTTTGAAGCAGAGGAATATATCTGCCTTCTCATTGTATCTCTAGCCTTCAAGGCAATATGACAAGTCACTCAGTTATTTGAGGGAAATACGAAGAGTGTATTTCCATCTTTCAGATTGTATTTTAATAAATGGATTAAGTCCTTCAAAAGCATGCATCTGATGGTCATGAATATGGAACTGTGTTTTACTGGAAAATGTCAAATTTGCACTAGCAAGACATTTTTCATTAGCATTGTTAAAAAATAGCATATGACAGCAAGGAAGCAAAGCTAGAACATGCTGAAAGACAGCAGTTCCATGATGCAATCCTGCCTCATGTTGTCAATCTTGTTTTATCATTGTATTTATACCAGTTCTTAGTGACATATGCAGACAAGTCAAACATCTGTGTGTATGTTTATGTGATTCCTGTAACTTTCCAGTTGAGATGGCTTTCAGTCAGTCAGTATTTTCAATGGTAGCTAAGTGTTTCAGACACTTGACCAATTGCCTTCTAAAGTTTACAACCTTCCATCCAAGTTTGGCTTTCTTATTTAATATGACCTTTTAGTAATTATTTCTCCTCCTGTGTGACAAAGTCACTGAGGAGTTGTATTAAAGCCTTTTCTTTGTGATTTGCAAAAAGCTCCTGGAGGAAGTAAGACTTCCTGAGACTTAGGCTGGATAGCTTCCTTATTCTTAATGTTTAATTATATGTTTCTTGAAATAAGTCTCATTGAAGTAGCTGAAAGATGTGTCCTCAGAGGAAGTCGTTGCCACTTTTGCCTCAGAAGCCCAAGCCTCCTGGTGGTAGTTAATGTCCATTTTCTGCAGATAAGTTTCCAGTGGGTCAATGTCAACAGCAAACCATTCCTCTTCCTCCCATAGTTCCAGTTTTGACATAAGCTGCATTGTCAACTTTTCCTCCCTTAGGTCTGGTGAAGAATTCACTGGAGACAGGGAAAGGTGAGGTGAATTTAACAAAGGCTAAAGAGGAAAGACTAGAGAGCGTATTGTGAAATACAAATGCTCTTCTTGTCTCACCTCACCACCTCACAAATTGTGAAATCTTTGTAGGTTTAACAGTCCCTCATTCTTTTTTCAGAGATGAGTGTTCTGTATCTCTGTTTTCATTTAGAATTTTGGTAGAAGGCCATGGATCAGGGTCTGAATTGGAAATTCATTCTCTCTGTCAGTGTACTGACAGCACTGGTAATTGTTAAACCTCCCACACATTTGTCCACTAAGAAGTGAATAAATTATTAGTGAACAAACTTATAATCTTTGCTTTTGGAAATAACAGTGCATGCAATCTTTAATTATGATTCTGATGGCTAAGACTGTATGTTGTGCCATATTGGATGTCTTAAAACAAGGAAATAGTTTCTGAAACTCAGTGATATTTGCAAAAGGGTGCATGCATGTCAGTGTTTTAGTTTGGATCAGAAATGTATTTCTGAAGTCCATCTATCTGTCATCCCCACTTCTTATGTTGTGATTCACACAAAGGAACAGTTTTGCACATTACAAACTGAATTCTTTCCCACGAAACAAATGTATTACATAAATAGACCTGACTGTGCTTCAGCTGCTAATGGGTGCTCAATCCATTGGACAGGATTAGAACTGAATTCCTGTCCCCATGGTTGTAGTGTTGATTCTGATCCTCAGCACTGTGTTCCATTCCATGCATTCACTACTCCTACTGTGCTCTAACTGCTTTTACTAAGAACGTGTTCTCCTTTGTTTTCAAATGTGACTTCAGAGCTTTGTATTTAGGTATCAAAATATTGCTGAAGAACCTGTTGAATTTTCGTAACGCTGAACCTCCTTTAAAAACCCAGACTGCATCAGAAAATAAATCTTGGGTTGCTCAAGTGGCATTTGCAAAAGTACCGCGTTTTACAGGTTTCAGAAACTCCCCTGTGCCACTCTCCCCTTGCTCAGACTGCTTTTGCACCTTATTTTAATCTAAGTAATAACTCATATTTTGTATTAGTTGGTGGAACTGCAGCAGCCATGCTTGCAGGAGGTAAGGTTGGGTAAGGACTGAGGAATTCTTTGGTGCCATCAACCTGGGAGGATAGCGCACAAATTTTAAAAGTTTAATCAGACCCATCAGGTTCTGTTTTCTTAGAGCAAGCTTTTCTTTGAAGTGAGAGCTTTTCAGCGATACAAGTGGGTTGCAGATTTCTTTGAATAATTTAGGGGTAGGGCACCTGTTCCAGATTTTTGCCACCCTCTTAGTAAAGAATTTCTTCCTGTATATAATCTACATCTTTCCTCTTCTAGTTTAAAACTGTTACCCCTTGTCCTATCACTATAGGCCCAGGTTGAAAAATAAGCTCTATTTTTCCTAAAAAACCCCTTTAAGTATTAAAAGGGTGCAGTAAGATCTCCCTTGACCCTTCCCCAGGCTGTAAAACCCCAACTCTTGGTTTTTCTGTGTAGGAGAGGTCTTCCAGCCCTCCAGCCATTTTCATGGTGCTTTTTGGATTTGTTCCAATGAAACCATGTCTTATGCTGTGGATGCCAGAGCTGCACACAGTGCGCTGGGTTTGGGGTCTCACCATAGCAGGGCAGATCACCTCCCTTGACCTGATGGCCAAGCTTCTTTTTATGCATCTCTCCCCAAATCTTTTTTCATTGTTGGGGGTTTTTCCCCCTAATTTATCTCCTTAAGCTGTAAAGGTCCTGTAAATAGCATAGTTAACTTGCAGCATCAGTGCTCAGTATTGTCAAACACAAGTTTCAATGTGTTCATCAGACACAAAGCTGGAGATGGACAGCTGGATTTCCAACTTGGTGGCAGCTGAAGATGCAGTCCATGTTGTGGGAGGTGGGAGTCACATGCTGTTCCCCAGTAATGCAGAGGCAAAGCTGACTAGTTGTACTCACTTCCACAACATATTTTGTGTTCCTTCTGAACTACAAGCTGAACATTAGTCAAATGTCTTAACAAGTGGAAGCTAGAAGTTCTAGCTTTTCCATTTGGTCATTAATTTGAGGGACAAATAGTACCATTTCTTTCAGTCTTTCTTATTGTGTGACATCCTCAGAATTGTTCTGTAACTTAAACAAAGAATCGTAGTCTCCATGAGAAACAGAATGTCAGATTTTTTTTCTGTAGGAATGTCTATAGGTATGATCAAATCCTTTCCAATGTCTCCTCAAGCATTTTTGTTTGCATCAACCTTGATATTTAAATTTTTTTTCTAAATTTTCCTCCTTTGTTACCTTTTTCCAGTACTTTGCTGTAGCCTGGTTTAAGGCTATTGAGAGTGATGTATTTTTAATAAATGCTGCATTTTGCATGAAAGTCCATGTCTTTAAATTTATTCTTCAAAGTACAATTTTTTTAATCAGTTTTTAATACTTAGAGTAGGTTTTGTGGCCTAAGCAAGTTTTGATCTTTATGATTAGGAAATCCTGAAGATTGCTGTTCCTCCCAAATGAACCTCCCAAATGTTTTGAAGAATTGTTGGAAGATCTAGGAATAAAACAGGTCTGATCACTATAGCTACTGCAGAAAATAGTTTACTTCCAAAATTTCACTTGCTAACATGTTGCAGAATCCAGAGAAAGTGGTTATCTTTGCACATCTTGCAGAAGAACACACACATCTCTTTCTTCTTAATAACTTTTAAGAATACTTGAATTTTACTGGGTTTGTCGCATTATTTCATACTATTTAATAACTTTTTATTTTTGAGCATACACTGACTTGATGTATTAAATCAGGTATATTCATGGATGATAGCTGCTGATGAATTGACTACTTATCACTTCCATATACTGTTGATCAATAGCTCTCAATAGGCAGAGCAAGAAATAACTGCTATGCAAAATCTGAAAACCTAAGAACCAGAACAAGACATCCAATGCATTTCTAAAAACCATCACTAGGTTTCCAGGTATTTTGGATCTGAGAAAGCCATGGTCCTTCAAGACCTTCCTCTGTTCCTATTGATCTTGATCATGGTATCTTATGATACCCAGGTATAACAAGAGCTTGATTCTTCTCTTCCTTTTCTGGTTTTAGGTAGGAATTAATTTATACATTGGTAAGTGAGTGTACTGGGCAGGATCCATTAGTCAAGCAATTAGAGGCATGGAAGGTGGGCATTAGTGGCTAATGCCACATCTGAAGTGACCTAAAAGTCTGTTGTGGTCTCCAGGATGGTGGTGTTTTGTGACAGAACTGTAAGTTTGGCTGCTGGTGTTCCCTGTTCAACCTGCAGCACCCTCCTACATGAAGATGGTGGTGGGGGCAGTCTATCTGAGTCAGAATGTGCTGCAGGTTACTGCTTCTAGCATTTGTACCAGCCTGGCTGAGGGCCTGTCACCTTCTTGATATCTAGTTAGTGTTTGGCCCCTTCTCCCAGCCCCCTTCAGTGGCATATGGAAATAAAAAATGCTTCAGTATTTCAAACAAGGGACTTAAAATAATCTTTAATAAAAATGAATTTGAGAGCTCATGTCAAAATGAGCACACACACAGATTTCCACATTTGAAATACTCTATACGTTTATTTATTTAATCTGAAACACTGAATTAACTCTTAAATTGCATTGTATCTTATCCTACAGCTACTCTGAAGGGCACTCAGGATGAATTAAACAAGAAAGCACTTCAGACTTTGGAGAGGTGAGTAGGAATCTTGCAGGTAGTTGAATTGTGAATTTTTTGCATGAATTCAGAAAAATTGTTCTTTCTATGTTTCTTTTTCCTCTGTGTAAGGCTTCCTTGCCGGAAAGTTTGAAAATAGTTCATTAGATTTCATCAGTAGTCTGTCAAAACCATTTTTGTGATGGCTAAATGCAGTGATTATTTGATTGAATATCCAAGGTAAGAGTACTGTTCTGCCACCTGACAGAAATAACCTTAGCTCCAAATTAGCTGCAGTGAGATCTACAGTGCTGGGAGATGCAGCTTCCTCACATGATGCCAGCTGGCAAACGTGGAAAGCTAATTTTGTCTCAATTCCTGTGTGAAGCAGGCTTAAAATCCTATTTCCATCATGGTGGGAAAGTACCTTCAGGGTGTAGGCAGCTGTGGGGTGACCTGGCACCAGTGCATCTCGGGGAGAGGATAGCTGCTGTCCTAATGAGTGTTAACAGGAGCTGTTGTTGGAAGAGGAGGTTCCTGAGCAGTACAAAGCAGGCACCATTCACCTCTCCTTCATCCCTGTGTTTAGTGGGGGAAACTGACACAAGGGCTCCACCCTGGAAGCAACTGTGAATTACACTCTTGTGCAACTGCAGTGGAGACCTCAAGTACAACTGCTTGAGTTAAAACCCCTTTTTGTCCATTCTGTGGGGTAGAGAGTTGATGTGTGAGCTTCCTGACCCTGTTATGATTAAGTTACACCACCCAAAATACACTTGGTGGTGTTCAGGCAATTATTTACATTTGTGCAGTTACATTGACAATTTACAGCCCACTATAAATGTGGATGCCTACAGACTACAAATAGCTACTAAATGGAAGCTTATATCGTCTAAGTCTTGGGCTGAAGTATCTAATTCTGAGTTTGTTGTGGTCATAATTACAGAAGTGAAGAAAACTTGAGATCTCTGGTATCTCAAAGTACAGGTTTGCAAGTTGAACAATGTTAATGGATCTTAGCTGTTTTGTTGATGCTGAACAAGAAGGAGCCCAACATGTTTGTCTTACACTGGTTTTGTAGGGGGTGCAAGAGCTGAAACCACAGATAGAATTCTGGATATTTACCCTGTGGAAATCTGAGAGAAAAAAATCTTTATTCATTCACGTTAACTACTGACCAATTTGAGGAATTGTGGTGCTGCACTGCTTTTAAACTTTTTCTTTTCTTTTTTTTAATCCTTTGACCTTTCCCATTGGCTGTGACGTGTTTTCACACTCTCTTAACTCTAGCTAGGAGGCAGACAAGCTTCTAGCCAAACATTACTTACTCAAACCTCAGCCAGCAGGAATGTGACAGTGAGCTGATTACTAGTGTTTTTCTAAATGCCTAAGTTTGATTTTTGTCCCTTTTTTACCTCCCTTGTTTTTCATCTCTGTTTGAAGAACATGTATGATCTCTCAGGCCGTGGTTTGGCCTGTAGTCATCTCTGTAAGGGGCCTTTTCAGCTGGAAGGTTGCACCAAATGTTTTCTAATTCCTTCTGAGGAAAATGAGCAGTAAAGTAACAATCCTTTGTTTCTTTACCAAAAGCACCATTAATCTCATCTGATAATACTCTTGTGAACTTCCCCTGTTATTTTTTGCTGGAGAGGCTGCTGAAGGTTTCACAAGAGACACTTTGTAAAGAGGTGGCTCACTCTGTCTAACGCCTTAGGGCAAGGCTAGCTTTTATCTTGTGGAGTTTTGTTGTTTGTTGTAATTTTTGGGGGGATTGAGGTTTTTTTTGGGGGGGGTGTTTCTAGCTCTTTGAGTCTGGGGGGTTTTTTGTGTTTTTGGAACTGGAAGGAGAAATTAGTGACTCACCTGTACTAACTGCACCTTGATGTCTTTGGCATTGCTTCGGAACACTTGAGTGCCACCTTGACTTACAGAGTTACAGGACACATTCAGTCCATACTAAATTAATTTGTTCTAGAGCCATTAGTTATAAAAATCAGCTTTAACATCTTCTTGCTCACAGGCCAAGATGGCATTTAAAAAGTGGCTGCCATTAAAATGGTGTGTGGTTTGTTTCCTGAAGTAATTATTTTAAATTCATTTGATTATTATTAGCAAATTAATAGTTTTGGCCTGGGTTTTAACCACCAGTGTTGTCAACCTGTCATTTCTCCCTCACAAGGACATTAATTGTGCTCACTTTGGGCCTGGCAGTGCAGGTGCAGGTTTCCCTGGTGTCCTGGAATGCAGCCCAGAAAGAGGTCAGGAATGTTAATTGGCTATGAGGGACCTTCCTCTTCCCCATTTCTCCCATGTGAAGTGACTTCCCTGTGCTGCAGAGCTGTGAATGAGCTATGTGAGTCAGAAGGGGAGAATTCACTGGTTCCTGGGCTGGGCTGCCAGTTGGCATGAGCTGCTGCCCCACCTTTCCTCCTAGGTCAGGTTCCCCAAGACACTGTCCCATCATTGCCTTCATTAATGGCTTCTCCACAGGCTAGCAAATTCGGACTGCAATTTTGTGCCTAGCGCAGTCTGAGAGGGGACAGTTCTGCCCAGGTTGTCCATTGCTGTTCCTGCCTTGCACAAGACTGTGTTAAGGGCCTGCACATCTTGTTCTGAAGACACTGCAGCCTTCTCTAGCCAAGGCTTCACTTCACTGCAGTGCCCATTGCTGCAGTGGGCTGGAAGGTAATATCTCAGAGTCCAAGCTTGAGAAGGAAAGGGCCTTGGTTTTGGTCCAGGCACAGCTCCTGTCATCAAATCATTCCTCCCTCACTGTCTTCCCTTTCCAAATTAGGAGCCTACTGTCAGAAAATAAACTGGAAGCTGCAGGGTGGGGAATGTTTTGTGTGTTTGAGCACCAGCTTGTGTCACAGGCTTCTGATCTTTAGTCCTATACATGCTCATAGTATCTACTTTTCCAGTGCTAACCTAACACTCTCAATGCTTGAAAAGTGGCAGTACAGGAACAAGCTAGACAACTATGTCCATCACCTAAATTACTTAGAATAGTTCTTTGCTGGGTTTATTATGAGCTCAGAGCTACTCTTTCCATAATAGTTATCCAAGTTCCAAAATATTAAGTGGCATTTAATGAAGGAGCATGTAAATTGTTTAACATTCTGGCAGCTATGTTTCTCATACTTTTTCCTGGGATTCTGGCTTAGCCAGGCCACCACTGTTGTGCTGTCTAATTTCTGTGTGCTCCCCCATTACTGGACAGTTTTCTGTGGGGGAAGACTGGGTTTTGTTCTGTGCTTGTGTGACTCATGGTGAAGGAGTTCTGCAAAGTGCAATCTAACAGTCGCTTTTCTTTTTGTATTGTGTGATTGTCCTTAAAGAGCACGTGACCTGGCCCCCGAAGATCACCAAATCATCCTCTACCTGTCACTGCAGCTGGCTCTTGTCAGACAGGTATGTGAAATAATTGGAAATCTCTGTGTCATGAGAGGGTGGAAGGACAGTCCAGTTGAACAAGAACCAGGCTGGCTAAACAGGGTCCCTTCCTTCCTGCATTGTAATCGGTAACAAACAATCAGAATACGTTTGTGTAAAATTTTTCTAAATTCTTATTCTAAAAATAATGTGTTCAGCTCTAACCCCTGAGCAGTCTGGGAGCAGCCTGGTGTGTGTGGGATGAGCGAGGTGTGTTTACTGCTGTTCCCTGGGTGTCAGGCTGTGTCCCAGGGCTGCCCCAGAGGCTCTCCCGTTACTGCCCGATTCTGTATCGTGCCAGATCCCCGCACTGGGATCACTTTATTCCATACTTGGACACGTTTGACGTTAGGCTTTGACGAGTGCTGGAGCTCTGCAGCGAGTGGGATTAGTTGGCATTTGAATGCTGCTGCAGGTGTTAACTCATAAAAATGAAGCTGATCAGAAAATGCTCTGCACTGCCTTTCAGAAAAAAAAACCCAACTGCTTGGGCTGTGCTTTATTTTTCTGCCCCTTTTCCTTAAAATTGGGGTGTTTTTTATTTCTCTGTCCTTTCTGTTTAAAAGCTAAAGTCTTTATTGGAGCAGCTTCTGTTTTTTAAATACCTCTCTAGCTAGATTTGAAATTTCATCATTGTAGTTTCTTTCTTTGGCAAGCCTTCTGCTTGCTGCAGTTTTCTCTCCTTAGTCTACACTACAGAGTTGAACAGTTGGGTCTTTCTTACTTTCCTGTGCTATTAAGGGGAGCTGTGTGTTCATTAGGTTAAACTAATTGTTCCAAGAGAGCACCCTCTTGATAATGTCACTTTTGTAACCCTTTCATAATGAGAACAGTGTGCTGTGAGCCTGCAATAAGAAAGGATAATTAAAATGGCTTATTTAACTTTCTCATCTGCCTACTGGCTGCTTTATGATGCAGTTTGCTCAGGCTCTTTCATTAAAAAACACCCAGCTACCCTTTTTTCTCTCACAGCTTTTGCCTCACAGGGAGATTGTCTGATCTGCTGCCTCTTCTGCTGCTTGCCATGAGTAAAAACATTACACTTGTTCAGCTCCTATCCTGAAAAATAAAATCAAGATTTTTGTGGTCATTGTTTTTTTTGTTGTTTTACTGTTTACTGACATTTTAAGTCATTACCCTTTCTTTTTCTCTGGTTGTAGCCTGTCTTTGCAGTGTTGTTTCATCTCTCTTGTTTCTTCATTTCCCTTCCCTCCTGTTCTTTCCATTCAGTCTCTTGTCCCCATGTTCCCTCTTTTGTCTAGCTCACCTGTGTGTTTCCATCCTTGATGTTGTGCCAGTCGCCTCTGCTCTCACAGCTGTGTGATCTCAGCATATTATGTAGTGTCAGCCTGACCCCTGCCATGGTGCTCCTGCTCTTCTCCCATCGAGTGAGATATAAATCTTTAATGCATGCTTGGACAGAGAGGAGATACCTGAGACATCTTTATTTTTAGACTGCTGTAAAATATCCTGCTCTTCTTTTGCCAGTTTACTTAATGATAAACATTTGGTAATGCATTTTTAATATCCTTAATTATTTAAAGTATCTAATATATTCCCCTTCTGATTAACTGAAAGATAAATGATACCTTTTTTGATAGATTGCATTAACTATTGAACATCACAGTTAGGGCTTTCATCAGGCAATGCTATAATACCAATAAATCAGGCCTTTTCTACATAGTAGGTTATAATATAATACCTGAATGTTTTTCTCAACAAATAGGCCTTTTTATTTCCATAGTCAGAGTCAATAAATGAGGTAACTGTACCCAGCACTGAAAAATACAGGTATCAGCTTACATAGATAAGAGAGTATTTTCATGGAACAAAGCAAGAGAGGCAGCTGACCATCGGAGTGCCAAGCAAAGCTAGAGCAATTCATCTTCCTTGGAAGGCAGTAAAATATTTCCAATAGCACTTGTCTCTGTCACCACTGGGCAAGGCAAAGAGGAAATGGAAAAACATAAGCATCTCTCTGACATGAGATGAGGATGTGACAAGAGGAGAAATGGTTATAAAAGGTTCATGCAGAGTTGGCATTTGAAACCACCGGCAACCAAGATAAAAATGATGATGATGAGCTTTATATGTGTGCCTGTATCTTGAAGATCAGTGGGGTCACTGGGAAGACTTGGAGGGACTAGGTCAGCCCCAGAGTGTTTTAGTGGATTTTTCAGGCAAACACTGAGTAGAATAGCCTGTTCTGTAAGGAGGGTCTCTCAACCTGGTTTCCCCCTGAGCTGAAGTGCCAGGAGGCCAAGGTCAGTATCTGCAGCAGTGGATATCTCCACCTGCAGTGCCTGGCTGGCAGCTGGCCCAGCCGAGCGACAAATGAAACTTGTAGCTCCCAACTCCCGGTGGCTGGTTCAGCTGCTTCTTCTGTTTCTGTGGTAACAGCATTTGGATCAGCAAAAACAAGGTAGAATGAACACTTTAAAGCTCACTGTTTTCAATGCATTGCCTTGTTTTTTAGCAGACCAGTTTCTATGGAAATGAATCTAGAGAGTCAGCAGCACTCTTGTTAATTTTAAGTGTTGATTTCCTTTTTTTGGGGGTGATGGTGTTTGTAACCTTGAATGCCATGTAATCAGTATTGGACATGTAAAAACAGTGTATGTAGGCTTCATACCATTTTAATATTTGATTAGATCTGATCTTTTCATGAAAATGGGAAGGGAAAGATGGCTAAGGGTCAGCAGCTGAGCACTGGAAGTCTCACCAGTTTCCTGTGGACTTCCAACAGACCTCAAGATGCAAGTGGCACTATCCAGAAAACACCTACTTTATTCCCAAGTGTCTGGATGTACAACTAAGATAAACATCAGTTAAGAGACCAGAGAAAATATTTCACCTGTTTTGCCCAGTTCTAATTTTGGTTTCAAGAAGGAGAGACTGCTGTCTCTGCCCCAGGAGAGGAGCTCTGTTTTAGGAGGAATCAAGAGGTGCTTCTTTTGGTGACTGCTTGGATGTAGGTAGCTCTGGTCTGTCTTTTTCCCAGACCAGCAACTGCCTCCTCTGCTGAACAGCAACATGCTACTTTTCTACCTAGCCTAGATTGTTCTGGTGATTAAGAATAGCTTATAGGGAGAGCTAAGTAACAACCCATAGATGTGTCTGCTCCTGCTTTCCTGAGGTTCTGGTGGACTGTAGCAAGTCTGTTTTCAGCGGAAGCTCTTGCCAGTCAGTAAAGCTTTCTCCTTTCCATGCTATAAAAAGAGATGGAGTGGGTAGTTTTAATGGTTAATTAAGTGTAACTGTTGACTGACGTGAAATTATAAGGCCTGAAAATTCCTCTCAAGAGTTCCTGTTTCATTTACCATTTTAAATATGCAAGTTCGTTCTACTGTTAGGAAGTATTTTTAACACCCATTCTGTTTTCCTTTTTATACAATTGTGAAACAATGCTGATAATTGTGGCATACCAGCATTGTTTTTAAGAAGACATATAGCATTATTGAAATAAATCCTATTGTGTAAGAGGCAGCCTGAACAATCCATACTGTGGCATTATTTTGGTAATGCTGCAAGATGCTATTTCTGGCCTACTGCAGCATCTTTGCTTCCTAATCAGTGTGATGTGAAGATACCTGTGTACCATGCAAACCATGTGGTACATTTGTTAACAGAATGATAAATCAGGGAACTGTAACTTCTTCTAATTGCAGGCTCCACTTGGACTTGCAGTCCAGCTGAAATAAGATTGTTTTAAAGTGCAGTGCTTGTAGGGAATTTTAAACTGGCAGCCTGCCTCTGATAAAGCCCTGACGTTTCAGGGTGCCATCTGGGGTGCGAGCTACCATCTTTTCCAAATTATATAGTTACTTAAATAAAAATACATCTTTCAAAAGAAGTTTGTGTTGACTGCTGCGAAATATCTTGCTTTTGTTGATCTAGAAATTTAGTTTGTATTTCATTGCATCTGGTCTGTTGCAGGTTGTTGTTTCACATAATGCTTTCTATAAAGGCATAAAGTTCATATTATTTTTGTCCACTGTTTCTAATTATGCAGCAGTACTGTGTAGGCTGCTAATGGTGTTACAGCACCAAGGAATCTTTTTGGACTCAGGTTAATAAATGAGGTGTCAGGGAAGCATGATAAATTTTCAAAACCAGCCATTGCCTGTGACTGCGATGGTACTAGAGGGAAGCACTGAAATGAGATGTAACCATTGCAGGCCCCATGCTATAGAACAGAATTACTTTAGATGACATCTCTTTCAGCAGTATGTGACTGCCTGTCCAGCCAACACCGGTTTGCAGGAGTAACCACAACTCCCTTCTTTGCTGCTCTATTTCATGTATGTTTCAACAGAGTCAGAGAGCTTCTTGGATGGCCGGCCTCTGTTAGGGGTATGGACCTGAATTTGATCCTAAGTCACTTTCAACACATAAAACAAAGTCTCTGTTTGCACGTTCACATGCGAGTAAGGTCAAGTAGCCCTAAGATTTTGAAGTCCCTCAGTAAAGGCATTAATTGCAAGAATTATTCTTTGTCTGATTCATACTAGCAAATTAGGATCCCCTTCCCAAGTCTTAATCATAGATTAGTGTGAAGAGGACCTATAGAGATCACCCAGTTTGATTCCTGCTCAAAGTAGGATCAGCTGCAACAGGTTGCTCCAAGTCTCCTCCAATTATTTGGTTTGCAGGTTTTCTTTTTCTTCTGATGTACTTTTCCCCAAACTCGTGTTTTCTTTATGAATACTTGTACAGGTCCGAGACAGAAAAATAGAAAAAAAGTAGAAGGGATTTTTAGTCCTGAGTTGAAGAAATCTTGACAGCAGCTTTGTTTTAGCAGGTCAGGTTTATATACCTGTGGTGTATCTACTGACAAACTTTGCGGACAGGCAGATCTGGGCCCACCACTGTCTCATCCTGGCTCCAAGTTGTCTTGTCATTGCTAGAATTTTTACATTGTACAAAAATGTGTTCCAGTAAGCTGCAGAGGGAGCATGGGTGATTTAAGCCAATGTGTTTACCTTTGCAGCAGGCTTTAATAACACATGTGGTTAAAGTAGCTCTACTGACAAGCAGTAATTCATTAAAGCTGAGCACTCAGTCATAGATCCCAGCCTGAATGCAGGCCAGGACATTCAGCAGTTTTGACGCTGTGGGCCAGATGCCAGTTTGGGGTTATGTCTGGAGCAGTCACACTGATCTCCAGGCGTGCATGGAGTCCCCAGTAATAGAGCAGTTAAGTATGGTGGTTCGTGTGTGCACAGCGAGAGGGAAATGTCACTCGGGCATTGGGATGAAGTTGCCCTGTGAATAGAATATACACTGCTCCCAGAAGCATACCTGGGATCTAGATAATCAACGACCTCTGTTGTAGCTGTGGGCAGTGTAACTGTTGCTTTCCTTAGTTATATGCTACTTGTTTTTGTTCGAGATCTGTGGAGGCGGTGGGAATTTGACACTGGTGGTATGCCAGGCTGGAAGAATGTCTGCAAAGCTTTGCTAGGTGGGAAGTTCTCATAGTAGGAAAGAAGGAACTACATTCTCCGTCCATTAAGAGAAGGAGCAGGAAAGCATACATGAGGAAAAGAAATTTATACACTTGTAATGCTTTGTTTTCTGCAGATTTCCAGAGCCACAGAAATGAAATAATTTATGTAAAAGTAATTTCAGACACTAGAGAGTCTTAAAGAAAATCCTCTACATAAAACTTACTGGAAAACAAGTGATAGAAAATCTGCTAAGAAGTTCCCTTTTGAACAGATAGCCTAAAATAGTGTACTGGATCACAAAGAGCATGTGATATACTTGCATTCATTATAGATGTTAAGTTTCCTGCCAAGTGAGACTTGGTTCTAATAACATGCTGCTGCTGTGGCTGTCAGGACTGCTCTTTACATCACTGCTTGCAAATGTATTTCTTTTTCTGACAGCATTTTAAATCTTGACTCTTTTACCCTTGAACATTCAAACTTAATTTTTATGTTCTTGATTCAAATCATGAAAGGATTTGCACAGCCATTGTGAGAGACAAAATGCAGCAAGATGTGTAACGCTCATCCCCATGTGAAGAGCCAGCCACCCATCCTAGAAAATGGCGCTGAGAGTTGGGCCTCTGTAGTGGATCTGTTTACAGCATAGAATCACCATGCCAAAGGAAGAGGGGGTTGATTGGATCAGGTCTGCTGCTCTTGTTTATAAGCAGTGATTTAGTAATGCTGCAGACTTCTGTCTCTAGAACGTGTGGGATTTTTTTCAAGTGGTGCAGTCTGTTAATTTTGGCAGACTGTTTCGATAGTAGAAGGTGCCTAAGTAGAACTTCTTCAGAATTTCTAATTACTCTATTAGTTCTTATTTTTGAGGTATAATGTAGGACTGAAAGAGTGATGTGTTCTCTTGTTATTTCCACCCTATCTCCTTCTAGATTTCTGATGCTATAGACCACCTTCAAGAAGCCCTGCAACTGTGCAAAGATGACATGAATTCACTTCATCTACTGGCCCTCCTCTTTTCAGCTCAGAAGCACTATCAGCATGCACTGGATGTTATCAACATGGCTGTTGTTGAATACCCAGAAAGCTTTAGGTAAGAACTGTTGCCTGGTGCCATACATCCAGGATTTAACTGCTCACTAGCTCTATTGTTCTCAGTCATACACAAGGAGCCTGTAAATTATGTGTGTTACAGGTGTGTCGCTCTCCTCCTGGAGAGGGTATTCTTTTACTTTCTGTCTTCACAGTCTTTCTGTAATCCTTATGCTTGCTTACTTTTCCAGTATTTGTCTTTCTGTATTGTGCTGATGGCATTGTTTCCTGTCCATCTCCCTGCATTTTTTGTATTTCACTTCAGATGTGGAGAAATGAGCATGAGACAACTATGACAGTGTCTGTATCACAAATAATTTTATATTTGGTAACTTCGTGGTTAAAAACAAACAAATTTTTCTTGCATTGGCCATTGTTTTGATGCTCATCCATGGCACAATTTGCTGCAATATGACAGCTGGAGAAAAGATCAGTTCAATATCACAAGCTGTGATAATGTATAGCTGAGAGGAAGGATGATTTGCTTGCCTAGGAGTAGGTTTGAATCAGTACAGACTTCTTGGAGCCAAAGGCTTCCACTGTTCTGTATTTGACTCAGACCTTCATCCATCTGAGGGAGGTAAATTGAATTCCATGCAATTTACTGTCATGACCTTTCAAAACAATGAATTTGTCTGTTCTGTGCAAAAATTAAAGCTACTGTAATATTCTCTGGTGATTTCATACTAGCTGAATTTCTCAGCCAAACTGCAGAAAATCCTGTTGCATTGCTGGAAGAGCAACTTTCATTTAGAATTGCCTATATTTAAATGGTGTTCTAAACCTGTGCACCATTGTCTTTAGATAGCCTGCATTCTCAGCAGTGAGAGGGAGCAGCCTCCACAGGTTTAGTTCAGCAGCTGAGTGGAATATTGTCTAAACAGAGCAAAGGAAGGTCAAAGGAAGATTGAGACT
Organism: Drymodes brunneopygia; assembly: GCA_013400955.1. NCBI lineage: Eukaryota > Metazoa > Chordata > Aves > Passeriformes > Petroicidae > Drymodes > Drymodes brunneopygia. Next base: position 1,996,837 of record VZTZ01051319.1, on the reverse strand, counting down.
GTCTAAATGTGAGAGCTTGAATGCTTTAGAATCTTTCAGAATTATGGTGCTGTATCAGCAAATAATGTTTTTATTGCAAGCTGCATGTTGCTATTTAAAATAGTTTTGCTGCCTGTGTTTTTGAGGTTACTTTGTGTACGTGATAAGCTAAGACTGTCAATGCACATCTTTGATAATGAAGTGGAAATTAGTAATGGAAGTGCTCTTGAAGTGATGCCAACATCTCTTCAGAGTGTGAACATAGGTATGACTGAAGCAGGAAATAGCCCAGGGGCTGCTGAATTGTATTTTAGGGTTTTAAAGTAATGAACAGTAAAAAACCCTCAGACAGTTGAAGGTCATGTTGTACAGTCAAAGATCTGATGTTTTTGAAGACTACAAAAACACCTAAAGATACACAAGACAGTGGTGACAGAAGAAGAGGTTGTTTATGTCGGAAGAGTGTTTGCCTTGTCCAGTTGACCAACTGGTCCATCATGTCCTGGATCTTTCCCCCAGCAGTTACTGATAATTTATGTTTCAGGGGAGGACAAAACATAGAAACAAAACACTGTATGCAAAGTGGCTTGGAGGACTGCTGGGTGGGTTCCTTTGTGCTGTCTGGTAATCTGATTTCCCCAAAGCTTAAAAGAATATTCTCTCATGTTTCTGTGAATGTGAATCTTGATGTGCAGAAAGATTTTTGCAAGGAGTAGCAGAATAGGTTCTTTTGATGGAAAGAGTTAGTATTGGTGGTAAAGACCCAGGTTCATGCTGGTTCCTAGACACAGCCCTGCTAAAGTGTGTGCCCTTGGAAGGGCCCCTCTTTGCTCCTTGCATGCACAGGGGTGTGTAACAAGGCTGCCAGTGAGACTCATTCACAGGTACACATGGATGGAGGAGTGGGGGCTGGCTTCTTGCCTCTGCTGTGTGACTACCTGTCTCCATGTGGGTCTTTCTTTAAACCAGCCAGCAAATAACTCATGAGTGAGGGAATGGAGAATGTCAGACTTGCAAGGCAAGAAAAAAAAAGCTTAAAAAATAAAATTAAACAAGTGTTTCTGAATAAAGGAATGGGAATCCAATGAGGAGGGGAAAAGCAAGAGTAACAGAGTACGTCTATAGCTTGTACCAAATTTGAAACCATTTTAGTCTTTCTAGTGCAGTTTATGCTAGAAGGGCTTTACTGCTTTGTAAAACCTCTTTGAAGTGACAAAGACCTGGTGCTATTGTGTATCTCCAGTTGCTACTGCCTTATAGAAAAATGCTAATGAATTTTACTACTGTATGGAATGACTACAAGATGTTTCATGTAAATAGTGTAGGCAAGTTCAACTGCATGATTTTAAAGCTCTATTTAAAAGGGGTTGATTATTTTTCCCAATTCACATTTATATGAACCAGGCAACTGTGTAATGTGGTGCCTGGGGGCTCCCTTCCTAATGACATCTCTTTTTCAAAGCACAGTTTGATGGCATGTATCAAGAAAAGATGATGAAAGCTGCATTAAGGGACCTGAGGGCTCTGTAGATGGCAGATAAAAAGCCCAGTAGCATTACCTAGATGTATATCCTAAATAAAAGAAAGCATAAGATGTAAAAAAATTAAGGACTTAGCTGACCCAAACTACAGCCATCTCGTACTGTTTCATTGGTCTCTCTGTGTAATTAAGATGAGTTAGTTTGTGCTTTTTTGTTTTTATATTAAATTCTTTCATTACAAATTTTAAAGGAGAAAATTTTCAGGATCATTCATGTAGTTGGCTGTTGGCTGAAGCAGCTGGAAAAAATACACTGCATTGCTAACACAACATCCTTTGGCATGAACCTCATAATAGTGACCCAAATATGTCTGAAAATGCCCCTTGTTCATGTGTTTAAACATCTACTGCACATTTCAGAGGCTGATGTGATGCATAGGGAGGAGGGATGTGAAACGTAGGCACTGAATACAGCAGGAGATGCAGTGGTTTGGACTGAGCTATTGAAGAAGAACTGGATATCCAAAACGCACAAAAAAAGGAACTTAGGAAGATGACTTCTTGAAAGGTGGCATATAGTAACAAATCAATTCCATTACAGTCAGTGAAATGACTGTCTGAGTTTGAACACTTGAATGTACTGTCAAGCAATGACAGAGGAAGACTTCATAAAGGAAGAATGAAAGCCAGCTATGCTGAACATATTGCAAACTGGAGTGAGCCAGAAGAAATACACTGTCTTGCCATCACTATAAAAGATAGAAATAGCAACCTTTACATGGAAGGTATCATCTGAAAAATTGCTGTCACCTCTTTATGGGGTGAGACTGCTCAAGATAAAACTTAGTGATATTACATCCTGTCAATGGTGGTTTGCTTTTAAAAGAAGCAAATGAATGCTGTACCAATGGTTGGCTTTGATATATATTTTCCAAAGGACTGTCTTCAGCACATTTGGGTAAGAAGACTCCTGTTAGCATCAGGTGTCTCCCCTCCACGTCAGTAGTGCCAATCATAAACCTTTCTGAAGGTGGATTCTTCTAATTTTTTTCCAGCTCAAAGGCCAGCCTTTTGGTCAGTGCTCTGCCTGAGTCTGGCAGTGATTACCTCCACAGGCTTGTCTCAGGGAAAAAATAATGTTAGTGAGCACTCTTTTGCCCTCCAAATGATCTTCTTAAAATACATCATTGGTTATTTAGAGAGAATTTTGCTTTTTAAAGTCAGTATCCACACCTCACAATGTTCCATGCAGAAGTCCCATGGATCTAGCAGCCTGCAGAATCTACCACAGAGCCTAACATGCTCCTTTATTTTCTGCTAGTAATATTTCCTCCTTCCAGTTTTGCTTGCATAAAAGTGTCTTTGCCTTCCTGATTCAGTCACTCTTCCAGACACTGTTTTGCTCTCTGGTCATCTTTTAACTCTAATAGTTAGTTTCCAGCACTGGAAAAAAAATGAATGTCTATACCAAGTATAAAGTTGGAAGTGGCATGTCAATTTATGGATACTCTGTTGCTCCCAGACTGCTTATCCAAACCTATTCTGTTGTTCACCAGGTAGTTTCCTGTCTCCTGGATGGCTCCCCATTATGTTAGAGCAATGCAGTCCTCTGGCATAACATGTCACATTGTCTAATTGTTGCCCAGTGTGATGGTGAATATTTTGTTAAATGAGCATGTCTCTGTGGCAGTTCTGCACATTGCACAGGGGTTGTAACTCTCTTAAATGAACGATGCTAATATTCCTCCTCTTTCTAGACTGTAAGTCACTGTTCTGTTGCTCTCAGAGTCTGTAAACTAGTTACAAAGAAATAACAAAACTTTTGGGAAGCAGACTCAAAAAGAAACAGGTGGGTTGGTGTTTTGGAGCAATGTAGCTGTCAAATGCAGGTGCTTTTGTTCTACAAAAAGCTAGCACAAAAGTAATTACTGTAAATGTAGTGAAAAAAAGGCTCAGAAGGCCAATAAATATTAAATGTGTATCTTGGAAAGTGTTTATAAAAAAGGAAGTAAATTCTGCTTGGGGAACTGTGCGTGTTGTCTTGGTGTTGGTGTTGTTTTAGCAGAAATGGATTTTTTCTTACAGCCAGCCCTCAAAATATAAAGTCCTCTTCTAGATTAGAAGTAGTTTACTGACAGAAAACGTCCTTGATCTCATCACTGCTACATTAATTTCATTAAGGACATGTGAAGTAATCGTCTGGCAGGATCTATTTGTCATAGTCTGGTGCAGACTTACTGTGGGGAGAGCTGTTCTGTGGAATATAAGCAATGTCATTTACCATTCACCTCAAAAAAAATCCCAACCCTAATGTAAAATCAGGATCTCAAAGCACAGGATTAAACCGGCATTTCCAGTTTGAATTCGCTTTCCGTTGCTTGTCAAGCTCTTTCTTGTGTGTTGAAAATAAACAACTCGTGCCTTCTTTGAGCCATATCTTTATGGGCACTGGTGGAGTCCTGCAGTGTTATTGACAGCATTAATGCAGATCTGTGTTCTTGCCTATAATCCCCGCGCAGAACATGGAGTCAGTAGTCTCTCAGTCGATGGTTTGCCCACCTTTGTGTTATGGCTGATCTACCCTGCCACTGTTGAGTGAAGACAATTGTGCCTCCTACCCCTCCCACCTCACCCCCAGGTATTACAGCTGTGCATGGCCTGGAATGGTTTCACCACTTTTCTCATGGAAGTAGTGGTGGCCCCCTCGCTTTAGAGAATCAGATCAGCCCATTTATGTGATTCCAGTTCATCATTAGGCAGGAGGCAAGGAAGCCAGTACATCTTGGTGAAGGAACAGCTTGTTAAAATTCTCAGAATACTGTTTTGTTTGAATTCCTCAAGGATATAAGATCTAAAGCAAGGACAGATTAATATTTTGGCTGTAGCATTTGATCATACTAGATAACTCTTATAAATAGGATATTCAAAACTCTTAAGGGTGGAGCTTTTGTAAGCTGACTTCTTGTAGTGGTGTGTTCACACCCTGGCTGGTGAGAGTGACCCAATAATGTTTTTATTTCTTTATTGACGCCCCAGACAATAATACAAAGTAATAAAAAAGGGAAGAATGTACTTGAGTGATGTAATCGTACCCTGCTACAAGAATACAAAATGTTAGGCTTCTGTGATTCACTAACACAAGTGAGATGTGGAGATGGAAGGGTTGAGCTGGGGTTTTTGCTGTAGTAACCACGAGTGTTTGCTTCTATTGGCATGTTACAATTCCTTGTTTACATAGAACTAACCTAAAAAAACCTTGTCAATATATTGCAATAATTGGGACTATACTCTGTAGAAGTGGTAATGATACTGAGTATTTGTATGGCAAATAGATGAAGGAAAAGCTTTAAGGTAGTCTCCTGACTCTTATTAAAGATAACATAGATATGTAAAGCTAAAAAATTTAGAAATCCAAGGGTGCTTTTTTCTGGTTTGGATTTATTTCCACACTGCTGCCACTGACTTCCCCCCCCCCCCCCATGATGAAGAAACAAAATGATTTCTTGAGTTACAGTATCCAAGATTGGATTCCTCTTTTGGCAGGTTCAAATTCACATATGCATGCTTCTCTAAGGATCACAGTATGATCTAAGACAAAAATTCAGCAGGTGAGTATGATAGCCTTTTATCCACCAGCTTGATGTGGTGGAAATATCCCCTTAGATAATGTCTGTTTGTGCCAGGAGTGGATTTGTGTTAGTGTACATATCAATCCATCTTAAAATTACAGGGCTGGATTCAAAGGTAACTGGGGAGAATTACATTCCCTCATAGCACAGGGTTCAGGATATGAATAAAAGGAGTTAAATGGAGCTTAGAGAGGAAACCTACTGCAGACTAATTTTCTTAGTATGGTATGAAAAGAAGGAACAGATAAGCAGTTTTGCAGCCTTAACAGTAATGGTTCAAATAATTCCTCTGGATGAAAAGTCAATTTTATTTCATAGTAACTTCTTTCTCTAGTATCTGAGTAAATGGCTACTGCCTCCATGCATTTAAGGCCTTTATAGTGAGCAGCAGTTCTTCTAGATATTTGTTTTGGCATTGGAGAGGTAGCACTAGTTATGCAAATGCACAGACTTAACAATTTAAGAATAAATTCAAAAACTCAAGAATAGCATGGCTCATTTGAGTTACCAGCCACAGGTCTGTACTTCAGAGCTCTATGTATCTGCCTTACCAATGAGTTAGTCCCCACAACACATGCTTTACTCCCTACTAAGGGCCATTTTCTTTTGAGCAGCTGCAGCATGTTCTGCTTTATATTCAAAAGAAGCATTTGGGAGCCCTGGCTCTCTATGCTGGATGCCAGAGTATATTGAAAAATAGCATGTGTGTATTGTCTGGGCAGCAGAGTCATTGTCAGTAGGAACTTTTAGAAATGGAGTTTAACCACAGTATGTGCATGTAGGGGTTATCCAAGGTAAGAAGGGACTTAGTGGTTGAGATCCCTGTGTTTCTACCAGGTGGCTTTGTAAACGCCAAAGGTAGACCTGGGTCATGGAGATCCCAAGGAGAACCTAAGGCATGCTTGCTGCCTGGAAATCAAAAAGAGAACCAGGGGAGAAAAGTGGTGTTGGTGTGGAAAGCCCAGCTCTAAACTTCCCCCTCCTGCTGTGAGGCTACACAGGTATTCAGTGGGGCTGAATGGAGTGCCAGCCTTTATTAGCAACTTCAGACAACAATTCTGCTGGAAAACACAGTTTTGGAGCCTTCCCAAACTCCTTCAAGGCACTCTTAATGTATGGATAAAGGAGAAAACAAAATACTCTGCTTCTCTTGTTTATCAGTGCTTCACATCTGGTGAAGGTGAAGACTGTGGAAAGTCTGCTGTCAAACATACAAATACAAGAATCTGAAATTGTTTCCTGAGGCTCTCAGAAACTGATTACCAGGGAAGTACAGGAAAATATTTTCTGTTCTGAGACTTTTAAAAAGTCTCAAATGCAAGGATGATCAAGAGTCATTCTTTTGTTAGGAATTGATTTTTGAGAATAAAAAATAGAATACATTGGGAATTACTGTTGATAATCATTACTGGAAAACAGATCCTGAAATATGGAGAGGCATGGATGTTATGCTTAGAAAATTGTTTTTCCATGCAGGAAATGACTTTCCAAGAAGTCTGCAGTGTGGTCAAGCTATGTTGTCTTGAGATGAGTCGAGTATAATACTCTGATCACTCAGTGAAAGGGTTGACTTTTTTCTTTCCAGCTGGGAATTTCAGACTTGAGTTACTTTTGCTCTAAGGTCTTAGGAGTATTTATTTGTCTAATGAGAAGAACACAAAATGTTTGATTAGTATTTTCTTCAAAAAGAAGAGGGAGGGGGATTTATTCAGATGTTCCGAAGAACTCACCAGGGAACACAAACCAAGTATCGTAATTTTTCAGCCACAGATGAGGTTTTTACCTTTGGAAAACAGGGAAAGCCCTTGCTCTTCACTGTCTTAGAAATATTTGCAGTAATTGGCAATAATTGCATCTTAGATGATAAGTCAGCTTCTGTTGCCATTGTCATTAATTTCTGCAGAACCAAATATGTAAGCAGGCACAGTGATACTATTTGATATTATTCACTATTTTTGTTAGTTAATATTTTAGTCTCTGTTTATAAAGAAAAGATAATGATGAATGGAGATGTTATCATGGAGAGAGAGATTGTAACCTAGAAGTTCTGTTACCAACATGTCTTAGAAAATACCCTGACATATTTCTTATCATGCTAACATTTTTACGACATGAAAGAGATAATATGAATCATTTTACTTTCCCTTATTCAATTCAGACTCGAAGCTTTCTGTTATGTATGTAGTTTGGCATTAAATTTGTCATAAGGCTGTATTTTAGGAGGAAGAGGGAATATCAGGATGGAGTGCTAAATGACCTAATCAAGTGCCACAGTCATTAGCAGAGTTTTTTCCTACATACACCAGCAGAAGATTCAACCCAGAATGATGCAAGTATGACATAAAATTGTTTTTCCAAGCACTGTGGCTGGATATGTGAGCTTCTGGAAATGAATGTAGTGACCTCTATTCCATGTGTCTCTATCAGCCGGAGAAGTGGCAGGAGGTTGATATCTGGCACCTCAAATCAAGTTCATGCCAGTAAGCAGCTGAACTGAAATTCATAGTGAATAGACTCCTGGACATTTTTTTATTTTTTTTTTCTTGTATTTTTTCCTTTTCCTGCAATCTAGCTATTTGCATCTACCGTCTGGGTGCTTGTGATGATTTGAGATTTTCCCGTAGTTTTTTCCCTGTATTTTCTCAGGACAAGGTCATTGTCTTTCTGTTGTTGGTAGGGTATGTAGTACAGTGGGGTCTGAACCCAGCTGGGAATATGCGTGTCCCTGCACTCTGTGTACTGAACAGAAGAGGTGACCAGTTGGCAAGGAGCTGTGTTGCTGAACGAAAGAGGAAGCCCTGCCTCCTGCCCCATGAGTTTTGTCAGTCAGTCATTTTGTATGATTCTGTGGTAGGAAGAAAAAGGAAGAACTCTTTCACTTGGCATTTCAGTAATGTTTAAGTGTGCAATAGCGTGCAGTAGGAATGACGCAACCCAACATGAAACAGAGGGATACAGCACAGCTGTGAGGAGCAGCTTTAAGTCCTCTCCAGCCCTGCACAGACCACTGCAGCAGAAGTGTTTTGAGAGCCCAACGTGCTGCAGCATTGCAGAATGGCACTTGAGGAGACGAACATGCAGCATCTCGCACCAGGTGCCTGTACCAGGGGCCCCGCTCCCTGCCAGACAAGGATGCAGAAATGACAGATGGGCACTGAGTAGCATGAATCTTGGAGCTTTTGCAAGGCAGTTGTTAAGAATGAGTACTTGAGATAGCTTAGAAAAGCAGCAGCAAAGGTATCAGTAAAAAGCAGATTTCTCAGATTGCAGTGCAGCCTGGAAAAGGGGTGGGGATGCACTACCACAGCAGGCAGAGCACTGGTGGTAACCAGCACTGCATAGCAGACAAGGACTCTGAGAGCAGCAGCATCAGGGATTTTCCTGGCCTGCACAGAGGGTCTCCAAGGCTTAGATGGCCCATGTACTGTGTTGAAACAAAGCTACTAGTAATGTGCACCTTAGGAAGCCGCTGGTAGGTGATATGGGGCCAGTGTTCATTTTGGGCAGTTCATGTTGCTGCCATCCAGCTGTGCTGATCTCACCCCTGGAGGATTTTTAATCTATGTGGGATTGCTTTAATCTGTGCTCTTTCTACATCTCCAGAAAGAATGGCTCCTGAGAGGGGGAGCACTGAGACTTTTGATGCCTTTGAGCCACCACTGTAGTGTTGTTCTGTAGTAGGATTTGTTCAAAGCTCTGCACAGTAATATTGGGAGTTTATTGTTTGGAAGGATTTGTGGTTTGTTTGGTTTTCTTTGCATCCAGAGTGCTTGTGTGAATTAATGCTTCTTCATATACAGTTATATGTAAAACTCAGGATGCATATACTAAATTGTCTTTCAATGAAAAACATTCTTCTGAAACGAAACTGGATGGTACATTTTCTTGTTTATTGCTCTGCTCTTAAAGGAGATGGAAATGTCTGGAGTCTCCTTTGTTGCCAGGGGTATAAACTATGTCCCATCTTAATCAAGATCCTGCACATTGTCAGTTTGGAAATGCCAACTGAAACAAGGTTTTTGTTTTTCAAGTCCACTTAAGGAAAAAAAGATTCAATATATATGGGCTCTTTGGAGCCTTCACACCAGATGATTTTCAAATATAATAGGGATTGAAGCCTGCTCTGCTAGCAACTCTTGAATTATGTTGCTTCTTTTTCTGTGGCAGCCAGCAATTGCCTGCTGCTTCACTGGTCACCTGCAAATATCAGGGTTTCCATAGCAAGGGCATGGTCCTATGCAAAATGCCTGTGGGGAAGAGGAAGGGAGATCCTGCAAGATAACAATGTCCAAGTATGTGTCTGCAGTATCTGGTTTTGCAGGGCAGGAAAACTTGCATTTGAAAGCCTATGGTCGTTGGTGTTATTTCCCTTCTCTGTACTGCCCTGGACAGGGTGCATTTCTTAGATTTGGCAGCCAGATTTTATCCCACATGTGTAAGACTGCTTTTGAGCAAAGCCTCATTACATTTCTTCCAATTAGGAAAAAAGGAAAAGAAAAAGCAAAATGCATCTGGATCAAACCACTGTTTTAATGGTTTCATGTTGTTTGACTGGTATACAGAGAAAGGAAGACAGCAAAGCAAGCTTGACTGAAGGCTTACCTTTACCCTCTCACTCAGTTTTTGTGGTGGTCTAGAAACAAACATGTTAAACTTCTGCAATGCTAGTTTATTATTTAAGCCCTGTGATGATACTGTGAAGGACAGTATCTAAATAAGTTGTTGCAGGGGGATTTTATTCAGCTCATTAGCTGTGATAGCAACACTGAAAAGTGTACAGGGAATTCCAGTACAGATTTTTGATGTTCTAGAGGTCAATCTAGCCTTAAAAGAAGAAAATAACTTCTTCAGATGCCTTACTGGCTCAAAACATGCTTAATCCTTGCAAGGTTTTTTCATTGATGTTCATCAGTTATTAATGTAGACTTTACTCATTTCTCCACCTAGATCTCCTGCAAACTTCTGATGCAAAAACTGTATTTTAGATATGGCAGTATCTACATCTGATCTCATCTAATTGGCCTCTGCACATGGCAGAGCCAATGTCTCATTTTATATGGTTTAGCAACTTGCACACTGAACCTGGGAATTCTGGGCATAAATAATACCATAGCTGAACAATCATTTATTTTTTCTCTAACACAGTCTAAGCAACGGTACAGTGTAAAGTTGCAGTGCCACAAAAGGACAGAAGCAGTACTTGCAAATTACGTATTCCAGCAGGTACTCATTATTTGCCTACACAGACAAGGCCATTAGTCTGGGCTTAGTTGCCAGACATACAAGAGACAGAAATCATGGTTTTAGGTGTCACTGCAAGCACTGTTATTACAGGAAAGAACCGATGAAGCAATTCTGTATCCAAACAGCACCTTAAGGAAATCATGTTTCTTACAGGGTAGGGCAGATTTGCCCTTAGCACTTATGAGGCTGTAATAAGCTGTAAGACTGGTTACAAATAATGTCACAGCTAAAAAAAAAAAAGTGTTGCTCAGTCATTAAGGACAAAGCCCTGTAGAGGTTCTCACAAATGAATGAATAAATTTGAAATGCTTCCTCTGATGTGTGAACTCTGAAATTAACACCACACTAAGAATAGTACAGGGTGTCAGCACTGAGGGCGGAAGGGAAAGAGAAGATACTCTCTTCCAGTCTTCTGTAACATTCGAATTGCTTAAAGCTTAAGCTAAGTAGCATAAATGTCTACATCTGCCATTTCAGAAGTTAACTAAATAGTGCTGTAGTAGAAATATCCCTGATCATTGGCTTGACCCAAACCTTGAGCAATGCTTACTGCAGGAAAGCAAGTGTACAAGCGGATGTATTTTCTGACCTTGGCACTTGTTTAGTGCTTACAGACACTGGCAAGCAGGTTCTGTGTAGGCTGTTGGCCTTTTAAGAAAATGCTTAGTGCCTGGATTTCAAGCTGAAGAGAAGGAAAGCCACACTGTTTTACTCTACCCAAGTAGGGGAAAAAAGTACAGCTGAGATGGCCTGAAGCAGACCGGCATGTTGTGCTGGAGTATCAGCATCAGATGACTACCTTAAAAAGTGAGGTTCTATCATCTCCCTTTTTTCACTGAGGATCTCTTAAGCTGCTTTTCCAAGATTATCCATAATAGCAGTTTGTCTAGCTGAAAATATCCCCCACAAGAACAAGAAGAAAATTATGTGAAACCAGAATATATTAAAGGCCAAGAAAGAGAGCATATTTATTTTTTTCTTACGGATGTTAAACCTCATCAAACTAAGCTGATGAAAATATAATGAAATAAAAAAATTGCAGTGCTGCAGGATGTGTTTTCTACATGGTGCGCTTCCTGGCTCCAGGCATTTTTTCCCATCAAATTCAATGGTCAGTCAGCAAATTTTATTAAGGTTGATTGCCAGTTTCTCTTGTACCTCACAGCCACCGCTATGAGCGTTAATTCTCCAGGGAGGAAGTCACTGCTCCCCTTGCACAGTGCACAGTCCATCTAAATTCCCTCACAGTTGTAGTGTGTATCGTGAGCAATGTTGGTTATGTTTTCAGCACTTAAATAGTGCTGTTAAACTGCTGCTCAGGAGTGTGCCCTATTTGGCACAAAAGCGTTTTGAGTTTGGGCTTGGAATAGAATTTGCAAAAGGGACTGAGCACAGAGCTGGTACTTTCTGAAGTTTAAGGCTGCAGTTGTGTTGAGGTTTTATATAACAAATACTTCATGCCTTAGTCAGGGCCACTTGTAGTGACAGTAGCTATAGTAACAAAACAAAGTTTCTAGCTGGTGAAGGAGCATTTCCAATGAGCAGGACATCAGTTTCTTATCCAGCCCCTGAAATATGCTTATTTACCAGTTTTGTGTGCAATGCTATTTTAATAGCTACTACTGTATTTTCAAACATATTTAGAATTTTTTATTTGTTTGCTCTTGGTGTGGGTTGTTTTTTTTTCTCTCTTTCCTAAAACCTATGGAGGGACTTGCTCCTTTTGCCTTCAAATGGAAATGTTCTAATTATATTCCTGCTTTTTTAACTTGTTTTCTTAAAGAAATGGGGATTATGCAGTTGGTCTTTTTATACCTTGAACACTTTTGGAAATACTGGCTGATTTAAAACAAGTTTTGACAGTGTGTTAGAAGTCCTGAAGATAAGTTTCTGCAAGTTTTCTAAAAGCAGCCTGCTGAGTCAAGGCTGGAGGGGGCAGGCAGAGCTGAGCCATGTGGTGCCAGGGTGAGCAGCAGCCAGCAGGACAGCAGGGACAGCACACGGGGATGTGGCAGCAGCACTGCCAGGGGCTGGTGGCCCTGGGAGAAGGGATGGCTGGGGGAAACAGACACAGATTGCACTGGGGACAGGTGCAGAGCATGCAAGTATGTAGGAAGTTGCACACCACTTGGGAAGGGACACTTCGTGGTATTTAAGTGAAGGCTATATAAATGTGTGCTGTTTGTTTCTGTGTCTTATTTGCTCATTTGCATGTGTAACAAATCATAGCAGAATGAGTAAGGAAGGAAAGGAGGGATGCTGCAAGTGGTAATCTGCACATCTTAACAAAACCTATGCATGTTGGAGGTGGAGTAAGAGGCTGGGGTCTCAGCAAGACCTGCAGGAATGCACCTCTCTTGGAAACCAGGTAATGGCAGTTCCTAGGTTTTCACAGAAATTCTAGCCTGAAAGTGACAGTCTGGTTAGATAACAGCAGAAAGAATTATTATTATATTAATAAAAAGGTCTTGTAAAACTTCAATTGAGAGCTTTTCTGTTGCCAAACGGATGTTTTATGAGGAGCAGAAAGATGTTTTTAAAGAAAGCATGCCATTTGCTGAAGCAAGCTGAAAGCACAGGAATGGCCCCAAAGCTGTGATTGCTTGTAAAGTCTGCCTGTGAGTTTCCTTATCCTGGCTTCATAAATTAAAGAAATGTTGGTTTTTTTAAGTGATCCCTAACCGCCTCTTCTGTTGTCTGTGAATTGTCTTTTCTGAAGTTTGGTAACTTTCTGTTCAAATGGCTTGTGAAGCACCAACTCACATTATGAGCCTCCAATAAAACTCAATGTGTTGTTGCACTGTATTTCCTCTTTCAGGCAACAGCTACTTACTCCTACTAATTCTCTAGCCATTTGGTGGCAGAGTGTTTGGAGCACCAGGCAAGGAAATGGAGGTGAGGAATATAGAAGGGAAAAGAATAAAAGAAAGCCAAAAATCTGTTCTTTGGAGTGAGGGAAGGTAGAAAAATCCATCTGAAGCTTTTATGTAGTTTTTTGGGGCTGTTCCTGTAACTCAGAAAATCAGGTCGTTCACCTTTTCTGCATAGCGAGAGGTTGTTTTTCCAGCAGCAGTCAGGGAGCAAGAAGCTGTTCTTTTGCAAAAGCACGTTTCCTAGGTGGTGTATAACTGTAGTAAACCACTTCAGCTCCAGACTCCTTGCAACAACACTGTCTCTGAATTTCCCAGGAGCCCTGTGATGCGTCAGACATTTTGTGATGACTTCGTACACTGGTGAAGTGCAGCTGTGACTGGGGAAGAGTAGAACAGCTGCGTAACAGGGACCGATAGAATGCATCCGATTAGGCTGTGAAGTTAGGAAGAATCATCTGCAAATTGAAGTTGACAAGATGGTAGAGAAGCAGAATATAAAGAACAGAGCTGGAATTTTACCGTATCATATAAGCTAGCACCTGTGTGAGAAATGTGACTTAGGCTCCTTAATATCGTTGGTTAATTGAGACTTGGGTTTTACATTTCATTTAAAATAACGTCCTAATATGAGATGGGATGGGTATTAAAATGTTTGAATCTTAAGGGGACAAATGTAATCTTAAAAGCTCCAAATAAAAGCAATTTAGTTCAAAGTGTTAAGGAAAGCTGGCCATATATAAATGAATCTACCTTTTTCATTTGACATTTGAAAAGATTTTTTTTGCTTCCCTTAAATCAGCTACAGTACTAAATCCCATAATAGAACATTCTAAAATTAGGATAACTGACTGGCTTTTCTATCTCTGCTGCACAGTTCTGGTTAGGGTATTAATGAAGAACTCAACTTTTGCTTTTCTCTCTGTTTTAATAAATTAATTGTAGGATGAGTTAATGCAGGCAGTAAGTTTCAGGCTTCAGTCTACTGTTTTGTTTTCCCAAGAGCATTTGACTTTATGTTGTGGTATAGCAGCTCTAAGAGTACAGCAGTCTCTGCATGGTGTCTTCTGCATAAGTGTTCTCGTGATCTGCGGTCAACAAACTAATGCTTGTGCATTGAACAGGTTCATCCCTTGGGTTTTTCTAGAACAACATTCCCAAAGCTGTAGATCACAGTTCCCAGCAGGATGGTGGCAGAGTTGAAAACAGTTAGCAATGCAGCAGTTGGTGTAGCTCCATTCTGTGCATACAAGGGCCTGAAATGCGGTAATCACTGCTTTTAGGGTTGTCCCTTTCTCCTTCTGGCAGTCCACCCTGCTCATAAAAATGTATTCATAGGTGCTTTGGGGACTGGTCTATGCTATAAAACTTAAGAAAAATTGTCTGAGGATCCAAGCAGAGACACAATTTAGAGCAGTTCATAGCATTTCTTCCACTCTTGTAATTTAGGCCTGCTTCCTGAGCAGCAATAATAAACCATGGAATGACTCATTTGACAAGGTAAGTTTAACTTTTATTTATGGCAGCAAAAGAAAAATGTGACAAATGGATGTGTCCTGAGGCCCAGCCCATGGGAGAGGAGAGGAAGGGGTGAGTCCAGTGCCCTGGCTGGTTTTTCACACTTACACAGGGATTGCATTGTTTATCCAGGGAGGGCTCCTGTATGTGAGCAGAGCCTCTGTGAGCTGCTGCAGATGCTGCCCACAGTGGAACGTGGTGTCTTTAACTGGGATGGAGCAGTTTGCAGTGGTGCAGAGCTGTACCAAGCCACATCAGGCTGCTCTGTCAGTGCAATTAGCTGGTTTAACAGGAGGGAACACACAGCTTACATGAAGGCAGAATATTTCAGTGGTTTAATCCATTTCCCAGGGTGGTCTTTGCTGGGTTAACTCGCATAGAACTGTGTCACGGAGCAAACCAAGTAGATGATGTGTTTTCCAGCTTAAATAGTGTCTCCATGGTAGCTTTTATGGACTTGGGTATTACATGCTCTGTGGTGGTTGAGATGCAGTGGCTTTGCAAAAGTGGTATTTTTGTGCTTGAGGCTGCAGTTGTCCATTGGTTTTAGTCCTGAACGTAAATACCAGAATTTGTATCCATTGGAAACAGCAAGCTGCTCAGAAGAGATGGCAATCTGAAGTACATAGATCTGCAGGGATTACTAAAACAGACTTCAACAGATTTAGGTCAGTCAAGCACATCACATTATTATTTAGTTTTCAGTGGAGAAATTAAACTGTTTGGGTAGCTGGAATCACATGAAAAACTGCACTGACACTGACTTGAATGGCAGGTATTACATGAAAAATAAACTTGTACCTGGAGAGACCTGACAAACAGAGCTGTAATCTTGGCCTAAAACAGGAGGAGAAAGGGATTGGGGAAAATCTAATGGCAAAGCCAGTATTTCTATCAAATCTCCCAAATGTTGCTACTGCAGAACCTTATTATAAATAAGGAACAAAATGGGAAAAAACCACAGGGATAAAAAAATCAGTCATGCCATAAGCAGTCACAAATCTGATGCATTAGGAACGTGTCAGCTTCCAGCAGAGCTGATGTTTCTCTCAATTAATTCCTTCACTTTCTCATTTATTCTAAAAGTGCACTGCAACTCATATGTCTCTACTTTAACTAATGTCTCTAGGGCTTCCAGGAAAAAGATGTCCAAGAAGTTTATTGACTTTTGTTCTGAATACTCTGTACAGGAATTGACCTTAAGGATGTAATTTGCAGTACTATTCCATCAGCACGTCGGGTTTTGTGTTGCCATTTCTGTTGGAAAGAATCATTCACACAAGCTGATGCAGAATATCCTTGACCTGTGGGTAGGAAACGCTGCAGTTCTCCTGAGTGAGGATGCAGTTGCAGTGTCCTGGAACTGTGCAAGTGGGATACTTGTGCGTGCTTCCTGAGGCAGGGTAGCAGTAAGCTCTCCTAGCTCTTTATGTCAGCTGCTAACTTTCCCTTTTCTACATGTGGCTTCACTTTCCTGGGTAGCCACAGCGAGCAACTCATGGCTGAGTCAAAACCACAGGCCGTGGGTGTGAAAGCAGCAATTCACTGCTGTGCCTCGTTCAGTCAGCATACCTACTCACCCTTCTACATTTTTGTCTTCAAAGACCCTTTTACATGGCAGATGGACTTGATACTTTCATATGTTCTTCCCCTTCCCTCTCAGTTCTAATTTTAGCCCAATTTGGGCCTGTGCTTTGACAAACACTTGCGAAGTGCTCTTGTTGCCATTCAGCTTGGTATGTGTATATACTGAGGCTTTCATAGCCAGTCTTGCCATTTCACTTCTTGGAGTCATCTTGTGCTGAAGCCTGATGAACAGGGTAATTATTAGAAAAAGGATTACAGCTCTGAATCTTTTCCACTAAGGCTGAAGGAAGCTGTTACTTCATCGTATATTAAATGGCACGTGGTAATTTTAAACACTTTCTGGATTTCTAATGAATTAAGTCAAATCTATTCAAGAGCAAAGAACACCAGTTTTTATCTGTATGGTTCAACAGTTTTTAAGCCAGTCTTTTTATGACATATATCTACAGTTTATGTCATATATCTACAGTCAAGGAAAGTAAAAATATCAGCTCCTCCATGGATGCATCTTGGTGTTGGGAGTCTGTTTCAAAATGTCAAATTTCTGGTGCGTGTCATGTATTTGAACCATGCTTTCTCTGGATGTCATTCCCTGAGGGAATTAATTATGGTAGGATATATCACATACATAATGACAGGTTTTGTTAAGCTTTCTGGAGGAAAAACTGTCAGTCAGGTCAGCAGAGGGCCCAAGCACTTTCAGTTGCCTTGTAGTGCTGAGTTCTGCATAGGGGCTTTTGGATATCCTTTCAGTAAGGTACTTAAGGAAAGGCGTGAGCATATTAATGAAAACACAATGCCCTCAGTGTGGTGGGAATGGAGAGGAGCTCTGTACCTGTGTTTTGGATATATTGGCTTGGAAAAGAAAAGAAACAGAAATTAGATTGTGAACTCTGAATTGCAGCTGGTTTGCATGGCAGCCTTTTAAGAGGGAAAGTAAAGGCGTACATAAATGCAAAGTGGTTTTTATGCCTAGTGGTAAATGGTAAACAGAACAGTTATAATATTCTTAATGCTTTTAGGTTGATATCTGTTCTTCCCCTTCAGATTTACTTCAAGAAAAAAAATTACATGCTGCTAACTTATCAGAAGGCACAGATTATAAATAAACTCTTCTGATTTATCCTAGTGTGCTCCGATCTCTTACTCTGCAGAAAGCTCTGCACTGAGTTAACAGGATATATAACACTGGATAAACATGGAGACTTCATTGTGTTCAGATTTCAATGAGTTCAGTCCAGCTTCTTTCTGACCCTCTCCTTGGCTGAGATGTCGAGATGCAGAGTTTGGCTGAGGCTGCTGTGCTACAGGGCTGCTCCAGGGTCAGCACTGGCGGCCCATGCAAGCTGGGCGTTTCTGCATGGACTTTCTCTCCACACAGGAGAAAGGAAAACATAGAGCTCTTCTCTGTGAAAGACTGGGGCTGGTACTTCTGTTCCTTTCTTTTTTTCAGTTGCAGAATCCTTGTGGATGTATGGAAGACTAGAATCTTGCAAATGAATCGTTTATTTGAGGGCATAAAGTAGGGAGTCAGCTGATACAAGCTGATTAAACTGCACTGAACCTGCATTTGTGTTTATCTGATGCATGCTCATTTTTAGGGTGTTTAAGGTGCCTGAGCTTTTCTGACTTGGAGCTTGAGTGCCAGATCCTCAGCTACTTTAAAAAGACAAAAATCCATTCATTTCAGTTGAACAGAGCTGTTTGCCTTCAGCTTGCTGTCAGACCCTGAACGTTTAGTTCTTTTTACCTATTTCATTACAGCTGTTAGCTCTAAATTTTGGAACAGAGTTCAGTTTTAAAAGCACTGTTGTGTAAAAAATTGTAAAGGTGAGTGGTTGTTAAGTGCTGGACTGTGTCTCAAAAAGAAACCACCTTCTGTGGGTGGGTGAAGAACACAAAAGTAAACCAAAAACCAGTAATCCTGTCACCTGCACTGTACTGTAAAATGAAACCTGTTTTTCAGCAGTCAGACCTGGTTAATTCCAGTCAGCCTTTAAATTGTATTTGCAGTTTTACACTAAGGTGTTTTTCTCAGGCTGTTATTGAAAGATGGCCAAATATATTTGAATGTTTAAAATGTAATTACTATGCATGTTTTCTGAAAGGATTTTCTCTAATCACATATGCAGTGCTTTAGATGTATAATATTGTGTCATCTTCTCTCAGCACATCTGGAAGACCTGTCACACTGGGGTGTAGTATATTGCAGAAAAATAATCCATTAATCTGATTTTAGGTTCAATCTGTCATGGATTTTCTTACTTTTGATTTGATTTTGTTTGGTTTGGTTTTTTTTCTTTACCATGCATATATATTCTCACCTTTCGCTCAAGGCTTTTATTTTTTTTTGCAGTTCTAATTGAAATTTGTTAGGTATCTCTGACAGGTTGAGACTGCTGATTGTGACTCATCTGACTTGTACAGTGTAAGGTGTAGCTGCTGGAGTCATATGTGTGACAATGCAGTTCAAATTTACAACAAAGCTAAGGAATAAGGCTTCACATTTAATATACAGCCTGAAAGATCCTGAATTATGTTTGTGTTCAGCTGGGCTGTGCACCACTTTTTGCTGGGAAAACCTGACACTGGAGTAGTAGTCACGGATGCAAGCTGTGGAACTGGGTTCTGTAAGTCAGCAATGTCCTTGGGTTGATGTGTGTAGTTGGAAATTGTTAGGGAGAAAATGGCTGGAAACAAACCTAGCCGTCCACAGTTATATTCTGGGTTTTTATCTCAGAGTTATGGTAAGGAGAGCTATCACAGTATCAGTTCAGCTGTCTGACCTGAGATCTGTGGGGAACCTTTACTGGGGGGGGGGGAGGCAACAACATGGCAAAAAGTGCCACCAAAGCCAATCTGCATGGTCTCAAACCTGACAGGGTTTAGGGGCTACAAGTCCTGACTCTGCAATTAGCCTTGTACACAATGAATAGGAACTATAAAGTAAGAACTTTGTAAGGAAATTTAATGCATCATCAAAACACTGTCTGTGATGAAAATGGAACCCAGCACTACCATGAATACAGTTTTGTCTGCCTGGTTTTACTAAGTCAGTGTGCTGTGTTGAGCCAAATGGTAGCACAGGTTTTGCTGGGTTAGCTCAGTTGTGCCAGCTGATCTTCAGGAAATCTGTTGAAGTACAGACCCAAGTCTGTACTCTGGTCCCTAGCTCTGCCTTGAAGGTCATGCTCCTGTGTCTTCCTGCTGCTGTTGCTGCACTAACTGTGTTCAGCTGGTGCTGACATAGACTGCAGTTACACTGTGGTTTTGCTTTGCAGGCCTAGACAAATATGATTCCTGATGGTAGCAAAACAGCCTTTTCTTTCTCTGGAATTTTTTTTTTGGTGAAGCCAGCAGTTTTCTGTCTACTTACCAAAATGCAGGTTTGTTCTAGATACTGTGGTTTTGTTTGGGTTTTGGAGATTTTAGGAGGTCATTTTGGGATTAGGTTTGGTTGGGGGTTTTTCAGAAATGAAGGAGCTTTTGTACCTCTTAATTTCTGTCACTTATTTCACCTTTTTACCATGTGTTTCCCTGTATTTTTTCAGTCTGGCATATAAACCTACTTCTTTGTATCTAGCAGAACAGCTCATCTTGTAAAAAGCACTGCCTCTGAACTGTCATGAGTATGTGGTGGATTGTCTTAGCCAATATATAGGCTGAAACATGCCCACATGTGCCCCAGAACCGGTATTCTATCGTGAAATTCAGTGGTGTTTGACAGATTGATTTCCATCTTTTTCAGCTCTGCTGAGATGTGCAGTCAGTGCACGCTAAATATCGGCAAACTCTGGCCCTTCTTGTGTTACCCATGTTAATACTTTGTCCTCTGCAAAGTTAAGCAGTTGGGAGCGAATCTCATAGATCATTCACATAAAGAGCTGGATCTACCAAGGTTCTTGAGCACATGCTAAGTTTTAAGGAGAGGAATAATTGGCTTCATGTTGACTTCAGCAGGACTCAGCTTAAAGATGAAGACCTCTTATTAGTGTTACTCTACTAGTGCCAAGATGGCATAAATTATATTGCTCCAGATTAAAATCATAAAATGAGTGAGATCTGTTTACCAACATTGCATAATGCGGTTTGAAAAAAGAAAAGGTTATTTTATGCCTATTGTCTTCATAGCAAAGCCAAATTTCACATGGTTCTCATTTACTAATACAGTGGGGGCATGATGCAGTTTCAGTGTGTTGGCTCCAAGGATCAGTAACATGCAAGATTTCATAAATACGTCAAGTTGGGCAGAAATCTTTTATTAATCCTTTATGGAATTCTACCTTACCTTATTGCATAATTTATACATTCATAATAAGGGTATACTATCACTTTTTATTACCTTAATACTAGGTTAATTAGGAGATATTTCACTCTGTTTTAAATACATGGATCAGGATTCAGACATACATTTCCAGAAGGAAGCTGTGTTATTGGTTGCAGACTGAGGTGACTTCAAGCATTACTTTATGAGTGTTACTTTATGAGCCAGAGTCCTGGTATCCTTTCCTCTAAAAGTAGCCTATACTACCCATAGCAGAAGCTTTATGAAAAATACAGCAGTTTAGAAGTGTAAGTGAAGCATCCAGTTCTGCAGTCTTTGGGGATAGGACGTATTGGCAACATGTTAAATATTCAGCTTAGTCTGTTAATGCTCTTTTCTTGTCTGGGAGGATCTCTGCTCAGCATTCAGAGACCCTAGTCTTGGTTTCCTTTTTCGTTTCTGTAAACCAAGAGTTATTCCAGTGGTTGTGGCAACATGATAGTGGTCAGCTCTGCCCTTCCAAATGAGCTCCTATTTAATCAGAGCTGGCTGAATTTATTCAGTGGGCACATCTGATGAAATTCTGAAGAATCAGGTCCAGCTGGTAAGAACATTTTATAAGTGAGTCAGTTAGAGAGGAACTCAACCTGCTTTCCTTCCTGTCCACAAATAACTCTGAAGCTGAGAGCACCCGTATTAAGAGATTAAATGTAAAGGATATGGGGCAGGCGATGATGAAGGCCCTGGTTCTCCGAATGCTTTGCAAAGGTCATTCCTGTTATCTGCCCTGCCTTTGGAAGAGTTAAAGCACAGCAGCCTGGAGCGACTTGCCCAAAACTGGCCAAGAAGCCACACATGGAGCATGGCTCTGCCAGGGCCCCAGCCCAAGCTGTAGGATATTTGCCACACAGCCCCTGAGGGAGGAATACAGTGGACCATGTTCCCAGAACCCCTCTGAGATCGCACTGACATTTGCACATAGGGGTCTGTTTCCACCCACAAATGAGATTCTGCACCACAGAGTCACCTGAGTTCTAGTGCGAGGGCTTGCATCTGCTGGATGGAGAAGCCATGCATTGAACTCCTACTGAATCCATGACTGAAATTAAATAGGAGGTGTCCCTCTAAGCTCCTAGCCTTGAATGCCCAAGACCTGGCCCTGGTTTTCAAATGTGTTCATGACAGTGTCCAGCACAATGGGGAATATTCCAGGTAGGTGGAGTCTATCAGAGAAGAAAAGATTCACAAAACAATGCTGTGGGAGACTTGCAGAGTAAACCTCAGTTTAACATCTTCTGAAGTGTTACAAGGGAAAATTTAATATACTGTTCTTACAAAGGACACCTATTTTTATATTGCAAATAAAAATTTGATGTAAGCACGCTTCATAGCAAAACTGGGAACTTCTTTCCAGGTTTTGCTGTAGAACTTAAAGCTGTGAAAATTATTTTTGTGTTTATTCAGGCAAGATATGGACTGAAATACACATTATTTGTGATAGTACAAAATTGGTTTTTTGGCAATTCCTCATCAGGGTGAGAGGAAGATAAAAACTCTTTTCAGGTCTATCACCCAGAGGATCCTATGTAACAGGATGAGACAAGCATTTTTATCAGCTCTGCTAGCAATTTGCTTCCTACATTCTTAATGAAAAGCAAAATGCCACAAGTCTGGGATTCAAAAGTAACGACTTAAATAAAAGGAACGCAGACAATAATTCTTATCACCCTTTTTTATGCTTTCTTTTTTTGAGTATGACTAGATGTGGCTTGATAGTGAAGACAAGTGAAGATATAGAAGAATTTCAGTGTCTTTTGTTTTTTTTCTTTCCAAGCAAATCAGCTTGCTTTTTTCAGACTATTAGTTAATTGTTGCTTTTCCTTCAAGTGACAACCAGCCTGGGTTTAGCAGATAAAGGAGGTTTGTTGTAAGACCCCTTTCGATATAAGGGGCACTTTCTGAATGGTCCACATAAATATTCATAGTATCATATTTGCTCTCTGTATCAGAAAATAATCTGATGGACCTGAATGCTGAAATAAGTGCATGAGGTTGCTGGACTGGCTGAGACATGTTTGTCTTGGGAAGAGGCATTTGGGTTTGTGCAAAGTTATGCAGCACGGTCCATGGGCAGGACCTTCACCTGACAGACAGGAGGCCCTTCTGCCATCAGGTGCAAGCTGCAGCTTGCAGGAGGAAGCAGTCCAAGAAAAAACATCCAGAGCTTGAGCCCTGCTAGTGGTTGCTCCCTTGGTTTTGCTTTGCAGTCTCCTCCTACAGTTTCAGCTGCAATCTTGGCTTTCCTGATCACCTCTTCTTGTGTTTTCCTCCTTCTCTATAAGCAAGAGCCTTCTAGGTGCCTTGTGCCATGAGGCTACACCTTGCAAATTGTCTCCATTGTGTTAGCTTTTAAATAGCCTAGAATCTACCGCGCTGGAAGTTATTTTCACCCTGTGCTGGAGCAGTCATAGTTTGTGGAGCAACATGGAGCAACATCAGCCAAATTGCTGTTGTTGTGCAGGACTGGTCTCTGAGCAGGGTGTTCTTATAAAGGAGGAGATGGCAGCTCTGAGTCTGCCAGCTTCCCTGGGCTAGGAAGATGAAGTCAGTAATTCTTTGGGCATGGTGACAGATTTCTTGTTTTTATTTTTTTGTTCATACTGGGGGCTAAATGGGCAGGGAGCCAGAAAAATGAGGACTGTATGTCTGTAAAAGTAGATGATCAATTTATTTTTGTTGGGAAAGTGATAGATAACATGGCACAGCATGAAGTTATAAAAGGAGGTTGCAGTCAGAGTTGCTGGCATTAATTTAACAACAGAATGTGCCCTTAAATGTCAGGAGACTGCAAGAAGCACCGAGTTATTTGAGAAGACAGCAACTTTGATGTTGATTTTATCAACAAAAATACAGGAGATTAAAAGCAGCTCTCAAATTTTGCCTCATTTTTTTCTTATTCATAATTTGACTAGGGCATTAGCAGGTGTCATAGGAAGGTTAATGAAACCATAACAGTTATGGTGAAAGAGTATCCCGTATCTAATTGACTTGTATAGATGGCTCACCACTGAAGCTAAACTCAGCAACTGGGAAACGGAGCAACTGATTTTCTGTGAAGATACTGCAGTTCCACTGGCAGATAAAACAAGACTAGACAATCTGGGTTATAAAAAGAACATGGGCTGCAATCATTTTCCTGCTGTATCAAAATGTAAGAGTGGCCATTCTTGATCAAACTAAGGGCTTGTCTGGTTTCAGCAGGGCATCTGGTGAATGCACAGGGAAAAGTGTACAGAAATGTAGCAGTAGGATGATCCTACCCCTCATATGTGATCCCTGCTTCTGTCAGCAGATTGGTTCAGAGGCTTTTGGAGCCAGAGGTTGCATTAGATTGTCTTTAATGCCCCTGATGGGCCTGTCATCTGTGAATATATCTAATCCCCTTTTGAACACATTTGTGTCTGCTCCAGAACACCCTGCAGCAATGGGTTTTGCACTTTACTTTTGTGTTGTATGAAAAAGCACTTCATTTGCTCATTTTAAATCCACTGTTTGATTTGCTTTATTGGATATTCCTTCTTTCATTGAAACAACACAAATTTCTTTGACTTCTTGATCTTCTTCATGCTATTAATGATTTTATAAATCTGTCATCTCTTCTCTCAGCCTCTTTCTCAGGCTGCAAAGTCTGTTTACTATCTCTACATATCAAAAGCATTCCAAAACTTTGATCATTTTTCTTGTCTCTTTCATCCACTTTCCAGCTGTTAGATCAGTTTGTGTCCTGCATTCACCTGTATCCCCCTTTTGTATCCATTACCTTAAAGGAGAAGAAACTGATTCAAGAGTTAGTGATCAAAGTGTTGGGAGTTCCTCAGAGTTCCTCAGAGGGTATATTTGGGTCCTCCACCCATCCTGCTTTTCCTTGGAGCTGATGTGAAATATGTATCTGGACTTCAGAGAGGCAGTAGGGTGAGCTGGTCTCTGCTATCCAGTGGCACTTTGCTGCACCACACCCCACCAGCCAGGCACACAAAAAATTGCATTTGCTGTTCTTGGGGCTGTCACTGGTTCCTTTCTCCAGGCAAATGTCTGTACACACCAGCAGGAGCAGGCATCCCATTCTTTCATAAAAGAGAGGAACAAAGTACACGTGTTAGCTGGAGAAGGTCAGTAGCTTCATGCTAATGTACACAATTGGCTGGTGAGTTGAGATGCACTGCTGCATGTTTTGGTGGTTTGTTTTGTTTCCTGTGCATTCAGAATCCAAAATAACCCAGCAGCTGTGTGTGTAGGTAGACAAATCTGGGTAAATAATGAAGGACTTTGGGGAATGACCGCACTGATCTGGTAAGGCTCAAAGACATGTATATCTTTGAGAAGCTGCTGACAAGCACTGAAAAACTAGATGGATTCTAAGCAGACAAATGGAAAAATATATAGAAAAATGACTACATAATACTCATTAGTCCTAATTTAGTCTCTCAACCTTGAAATGAGTGGAAGGTGTTATTGTTTGTTAGAGTACTGACATTATTTATTGCTTGTCAAGTGATAAGACACGGATCCCACTGTGATGCTGTATAAATGTGTAGTACAAGGGCTACATTTGATACTAAGAACTCCATTTTAAAGCAGGTTTTAAAAGTCCCAATAATTAACTGATTAATAAATCTTACAGAGTCCTAGAGCATCCATAAAGTTGTCAATTGGTTATTGCTATACATAGCAACTTACAGCTTCCACAGATGTGCTCATAAGCATTTATAGTATACCATATGCACTTGTGAGATCTTCTGATAATAAATATTAGCTATTAAACCTCAGTAATTAAATTGTCAGGGATGGGAAAGAATTGCCTCTTCTCTTCATGGGTAATATTAAAGAACTTAAAGGCTGAACATTTAGTCATATAGGATTAGAAGACTCTTGGAAGTGCTAGATAGGTATATTTGGCCAGGCCTTGAGACATCATGAGTATAAGCAACTGGAATCAGCCTATATGAAGACAAATGTTGAATGCCTTCTGAAATCAACCAAAGTAGCTTGCTCGCTTCTGAAAATTTTTGTAGGTCCTCCAAGATTCCAGTCTCTTACCTTTTTTCTTAAGGCATGGTATATTATAGTGATATGGTAATTTATACTATTGAAATTTTGATACTTGGGAAACCTAATTCTGAATTTTCAGAGCTTCAGGTCTCACCGAATTCGATTGTATATGGATTTTAATTTGCCAGGGTTAATGTGATAGAGTGATAGATGGGTGCCTTTGCTTATGGCAGTAGCTTGATGTTCCATCAGAGAATAAAAGCCTTTGCATACTGTCCACGTACACCTCAAAAGAAAACCATTCCTGACAGGGAGCTTAAGAGTCTTGTATCAAGACTAAGTGCTGGTTATTCTCCATTGGCACTGTCCCTGAAGTCACACACATTACAAGAATGATTTGTGGATTTTTAGCTCTGTTTTCCTATGCTTATGTAGTAGCAATTTATATGTTTGCTTTAGCCTAAATCTGTTTTCATATTCACAGGCTAATAGAATTACCAATGACTATATTGATAATCTTGGGGCTATTTTTATATGTTGAATCTTTTTAAAAGTCTACACTGCTTAATACTACAAGCATCATACAAATGTACAATGATATTAAGAAAATATAATAAGGTGATATCTGTGCGTAAGTAATCTTTATTTATGCCCCTGAAATTGTGCACAGGCACTGATTGGACACAATGCTCATTAGATTTATGTGTAGCAAGAGTGCTAGCTCAGTAACAAAATTATAAGCTTGAGATAAGTGATACTACTTCACTTCAGTGTTTTCTCTATGTATTTACTAATCTGGTTTCACTGTTACAAAGCTTATTAGAAACTGAGAAATACTGACAGCATATAGCACATGCAACCTGATACCCTGATTGTTTTTCCACCTTTTAGTTACCATCTTTAATTGCATTGTTTACTACTGCCACCGGTATGGTTTGATTCCCTTTGCTTCTTACATTCTTCCCATTTGTCTTTTGGTTTGGTTCATTATAAGGCTACACAATAACATGGATAAAACTATTCCCAAGGGAAATTGCCACAACAGCTAGTAGGGCATAGTATCTCCAACATCCTGTAGTGTGCCTGTGCCTTACAACTCATGATAGTATTGTGCCGAGGCTTCATTATGTTTTTGTGAGAGACTTGCTTTTTCCCTGGTTTCATTAGTTGTTCTCTCTCCTGAGATGGAACATTGCGTCTTCATCCAGAGCAGTTGACATATACTCACTGTAAGCAGTAAACAGCAGAGTGATGAAATGCTTGCTTTGTCTTTTTAATGTTTAACTGCAATGTATAAATATATTATGTAGTGATTTTATTTGCCTGCTCATAAGCCATCTATGTCCCTGCTAATGTGAAAAGGAGAAGGAGCCTTTAACATAACCCTTCTGTCCAGGAGTTTGAATGTTAATAGATTTTTCTATTTAATTAATAGTGAGTGATATCTTACCATGCTGAAAAGTGTGGCATTATTCTGGGATGTAATACAATTGGTCTCTGGGCCTTAGTCTCCTTGACCACCATTCTTCTGCTGCAAGGAGGGCTGTACAATGCTTTAGAAGGTCTTTCATTTTGAAAGTTTGTAGTGGTTTAAAAATTATTCTGTATGCTTAAAATAACATCAGTTGTTCAATGTGCTTGTTTCTGGGACTGGAAGAATATTTTTAATAGAGTAACTTCCAGAAGGAAGATAACATAGTCTCACTCCTCTGCACAGTGCAGCCCAGAGAAACTCACTCATGAGCCTGTGCATCAAACCCACAGCTTCTTTTTGTGCACTACTATTGCTTTCCAGCTGTTATCCTGCCTTGCTGAAAAGGCTTTAATGACTACAGAATTTATTGTGCGCACAAGGTAGTTGCTGCAAAGACTATTTTCCTTGATAGTTTTGTGAATGCATTTACTTATAAATTTCCATTTGACTAGTTTTCAGCTTCCAACAAATTCTTAGATTCTCCGTATCTTTTCTTTTACATCAAAGACTCACAATGAGAGACTTACCCATGTAGGTTCTTGCAGGCTGGGACAAAATAATTTCTTTGCTGCTTCTTGGTTAAACCAAATAAACTGAGCTTCTCAAGCCTCTGATGAAATACATTTTCTTAGCCCTCAGATCACTTGCATAGCCTATTTTCTGAACCATATCCCATTTTTAGTCATCTTCTGGAATCACAGAGCAAGAATTAGAAACAGGATTGTAATAAATTCTGCTATGATCAGGAATAACCACATCTTCCAGCATTTCTGTATATGGATAATAGGGATTGTTTGACCTCTTATTGCATTGTTGCTCAGGAACTTCACTTTTGTAATCCATTGCACTGCAGAGTGTAACTTCCCATCTTTCTAGTGTGATATGTATTCCTTGTACCCAAGTGATTGATTCTGTGTTCTGTTGTATTGAAACAAGCTTTTTTCTTATAAGCCCAGTTCACTCGGGATGCAGAGCAGCAGGCATCACTGGCTAACCACTCCTTTGAATTCAGACTCAGTTTTATTAACAGTGCATCCATCCACTGTTACATCTTTGTCCCAGCAAAATTTTGATCAGTCTGTGTATCAGCCTCAAATACCTGAATCATAAAGGCATTTCCTCACAGTTAGGGGTTCATCTAAGAGCAGATGATGTTTTTATCAATGTTTGTTTTGCTCACATCAGTAACAGGAAAATCAAAGATAAGGAGTACGGATGTAAAATAGTAAAGAGCGAAGACATAATCCCTTGATTATGAATCTTGATCTGCCTTTCCTAGTCAAAGTTTGTACCTGAGGAATTTAGTTGAATGTTTGTTCTAGGAGATCAAATTGTAGCAGCAACCATGAGCAGACTTCACTAGAGCAGCTCATATAGTTGGGCTACATTTTGGTCACTACCATCCCCACCTCCCAAAGAAAAACCAACCAACCAAACAAGAAACCCAAAACACAAATGCCTACCCTAATGTTTGTTCGTGCCAAATGGAACTGCCATTTTAGCACGTTCCTGTAGATACGCACCACACAGTGTTGGCAATAGGTTTTTAATTATTCCAAGTGAAGGATCTCCTACTCAACTCCAAATTCTTCTCTAACATCGTATATGCAGTTGCTCTTGTCTCTTTCTGAAGTAGTTTGGATTCCTCAGGAGCCTGCAGGTCACATTCACAAACCTGTTTTTGGAATTTTTAACATTCAGCAGTTGCACTATGCATGTGTGTACACATATGTGCTTCCAGTGGATTAATGGCTAGCCATATCAAGTGAATTAAAATTGTGTTGATATTGGACTTTATGAAAACATTTAAAGCAGAGAAGTAAGTTTGCATTAATATGAAAGAAATAAATTAAATCATCCTCACAATTAAGATAAAATGAGTGTAGTGAAGGATGGTGTTAAAAGCCATGCTGGCAGCAAGTGGTAGATTGTGTCATTGTGAAATCTGTCTTCTAACCTCTGCGTGACCCAGTTCTGCTGAATTCCAGTGGTCTGTGCAAGTACGTGTTCTCTAGGTATAAGAATAGTAGCAGCAGTTACACCACCTAGAACAAGAATGTACAAGGCTATCAGCTGTCTTGCCTGGGGGCATGAGATGGTTGCCAGCTGTGGTTAAGGAAAAGCATTTCCTTCCTGTGAGGCATTACATAATTATCTGTGTATGTTAAGCGTGCTGGGGTTTTTGTCTGAAATTTATTATATAAGCCAGTGCTATAAGAAGATGCCAGACTAAGAAAACAGCCTGAGCATGTGTATTATGGCAATTCTTTTTTCTCCTGTTTGTTATACTGTCCAAAATAAAATGAGATTCAGTATATGTTTCACCTTGTTAGCTTTGCAATGCTTTGCTTTTAACACTGTCCTGCCAGCTTTGTGACGTAAATTTGACTGCAGCTGAGGAATATTGTTAATCCTCTCATCTCCTTGTGGGGAATCAGAGTTGAGCCAAATGAAATGTTTTGTGCTACGGTGTTTCTTTTTATTGCTGCACGTACAAAGCAAGTAAAAATGCTGCTTGCCAGGATCTCTCCAGAGTGATACTGATTCTCTACTTTTATGAGATGCCAATAAAATAGGAGTTATTCTTTTTCATCTTGCAGCTTACTCTTCACCAAAGTAAAACTGGAATGGATACATAAAGGACCTGAAGAGGCTCTGGTGACATGCAGACATATGTTGCAGATGTGGCAGATGGTATACAGTGTTTTACAGCACAGGTAGGCTTTCTCCACTGGAGCAAGTTCAGATTTGTTATTGGCAATGTAGTTATCTTTTCTAATTTTCTAGATACTTGAGTTATTTTGCAAAAAGGGTGATAAACAGTACTGTTTAAAAGAGAAATAATATTTTTAGCAGTGTTTTTTTTAAAAAGGAAGATTTTAATAACCATGATTTAAAAAATAAATAAAAACCAAAACAACAAGCCCAAAACCTTAATGTTTTAATATTGAAGAAGTACTTTGAACCACAAACTTCTGAACCAAATGTCTAAACATCTCTATCCATATTTGGATGTCCAGAATGGAGGACAGATTTTCTTTCTCCCCAATAGTGCTGAGCTTTCATCAGCTATTGTTCACAGTCTGCAGTAGTTAGCACCACCCAGGATGGTGGTGGGTGACACAGTCCTGAAGTGAGTAAGCCAAGGAAAGGCACACTGCCAAACTCATATGCTGTAATTGCACGCTGGTTGCACAGCCTGGTGCTAACTGGGCAAGGAAAGAAGGGAAGGATGCAGCATCTTTCTTCCTTCCCTTGTCCTAGTAAATCTGCATTCACACAATGCTACATTCCCTGTTTCCTCCCTTTCATCTGCCACCCCTCTGAAAGGTAACGTTTACAAAGTGTGGAAGAGACTGAGTTGGGTTTTCTTCCCACACCCTTTGGATATTGCCCTAGTCAAAGTGCCAGTGTACAGTGTCTTGGGAATATTATACCAAGATCCCTCGCCCAAAATGTCCACAGGGCTTGTGTTTGATGGGAAGGACAACATGCTTGATGGCAGCAGTCAAGACAGCAGGGTGATATGGCTAGAGTTGTTCCCCAAATTCTGTATGCATTTGCATAAGCTTTATAAACACCAGAAGTATATGTACAGAATGCTGCATGTCTATGTACAGGCTGTCCTTGAGGGATTATTAGTAATTCTTGTTGATTTAGCTAATAAGCAGCAATCCAAACACAAAAATCAAGATATTTACATAGCAACAGTGGTCTCTTACAGACTTGAATCATTGATTTCCTTAGGCCTTAGTATCTTTAGCTAAGGATTCAATCATGTACCTCTCACATGAATAATCTTTATATCCATGAGTAGTCCTCATGAAGCTGATCAAATCCACACTGAACAATTATGACTGAGGAAGATTTACTCTTGCAGGGGGGGGGGGGCTGCAAGCCTGAGACTGTAGAGAGTACATTGGAAAACAGACAAATAACTAGTTCAGCCATTTGGGCTCCATTTGGATCCCAAGCTGTGCTTTGGCTCTTATACTTAAAAACCCCAAGATGTGATAGCTTTAGAGGCTTTTGATAAGCTTTAGCCATAGAAACCTAAGCAAAACAAATTGCTTTGCTTTTGCTTTTAGGAATTATAATGTGGATTTTACTGCTATCCCCAGCAGAGCTTTTTTTTTTTTTTTTTCATTCTCAAAAAATACATCATAAAGTATTTTTTATTGGGAAATACTACTTGAAGAGTAACAAGAATCAGCTTGGTACCTGCAGTTTTAAACCGGATTCAGTGACCCAGGAAGCCCCTTGTATTAAGCAAATTGCAGTAGTATCAGCTAACAAATATGTAAAGTAGAGCTTTTAGGGCTTGCAAAGGAACGTAAGGGGAATTCTTATCAGTGAGCCTTGGACAAAGACATTTTTAAGGCCTCTTGCAAAAGAGAAGGTTGTATTTACACAAAATTGAGAGCTGTTGCACCCAGTACTCTTTACTAGTTCAATCAGTAGATAATTGCCTACACAATTAAATGGCACTTTAGTTGCATTTGTCTGGACTGTTTCCTGGCTTTGCTATCTTACTGTGACTCTGATATACTAAAAAGTCTTTCAGGGCCCAGTATATTATCCCCAGCAACTATTCATATGCCCTGTTCAAGTCTCCTCCTGTCTTCTCTCTGACAAACTGGTGCCTCTGCAGTCTCACAATCAAGTGTTCTGCTCAGCATTTTTGTCACCATCTTGTCCACAGTCTCAAGTACCTTTCAAAAACATGGGCACTAGATGTCCTGCTGTCCTGCTGTCAGCCTTTCCAGTGCTGTATGTAGAAAGCAGATCATCTGACTACTGTCCCTTCCATGGTGCTTGGAAAAGCTTTCTTGGCTGAAGGCTTTGTACTGCAGCTTTTAAAGGGTAGTTAATTTTCAGCCCTTCTCCAGGATAACAAAGCCATTGGAGTGGCTGTTTTGCACAGTGCACTGCACTGGGTTTTCAGCCTGGGATTTTCCAGTCTCTTCACCTGTCCTTAGAGTAGGAGTACAGTGTATTAGCCAGTGTTTCAGCATGTGCCTGAACAGTGATTCTGTGGTGGTGGCTGCTGCACTGAGGCAGCACTCACCTCATGGTAGCAATATTAGCTGCCTTATTCCTGCATACACAGGAGTAAGACAGAGCTGCCCCTACAGTTCCACCAGCAGCTCCCAGCCAGGGCACTTAGATTTGGGTCAATCCTGTCTTGGTGAGGCTGAGCATAGGACAGATAATTTAATTTTCCTTTCTATCTGTCACTGTGTGATAGTCTTAGATGAGTTATCAGTGTGGAAACCAGTATAGAAGACAAGGGAGGCCCATTCAAGGACAGAGATTGGTGCAGTCCAGAGCCCAAGAATTCAGAGTGCATTAACAGAAACCATTATGTTTGATCCCAAAGCCCAAGTGAAAGGTTATTTATCTATTGTAAATATGATTACTATTATGATGAATGACAGTAAGTGGCTTTCAGTCTTAGGTTGTTAGCTGGGAAGGACAAGACTTGGTTTATTTTTTGCTGTTGTTTTCTGTGATAACAGATTAATTGTGCTTAAAACCAAATAGCAGTGCCAAGGTAATTCTTCTACTAGATTAATGCAAATTCAAGGGAATCTGTGCAACCCCTACCAAAGGACTCATCAGACTGAAAGATGGGGGCATCCACACCAATCATGTCTCTCTGACAGCTTGCTTCCTGGAAGCAATATTGTCCAAAGGCTGAGCTGCAGGCTTGGAAGTGTGCCAGAAGAAGTAGCCAGGGCAGTCACTTTTCCTTTTGGTATTTTGTCCCCTAATGGATGATGAGAGGAGATATCATCACCACTGATCCTTGGGGGCTGGCAGACTATGTGGTGACAGGAAGGCTCAGGAGATCTGTGTTAAGTGTTTTTTTGTTAGGCACATGATTTTTTTTTGGTGAGTTTCTCTTTGTAAGGCCTCTCCTGTGAGGACAGAAGTCTAGTAGAAGAACAGACCAGAGGTTCCCTGTTTCATAAAGCAGTGCTATATGGTAGCTTTTATCTTCCCCCTCTTTTTGAACAGAACAAAGGTGGAAGGGGAGAAAATAAGCCCTTTGAAATGAAAATATGAAGAAATTAGCACCCAGGTGGAAGGTGGTAATTGGTCTGTTTCAAAAGGATCAGCACAGTAGACCTGTGAACAAATTATTCTGCAGATAAGCCCATGAGATGGTGACTCTTGCTGGGTGTGGGTCTGCTAGTGGGCCTCCTCTGGTCTGACTTCTAGCTGCCAATATATTTCTTGTCCAGTGGTTTGCAAAGACTGCCTATAGCCAAATAACCTAAATACCAAAAAACCTAATACCTAAATGCCCTGGAGCCCCTGCTGGCCAGTCTCTGACCTTCCTGTCCGTTGGCAGTGGGGCAGGTGTTAACACATTCAATATGCTGATTTCTTGCTACTGGAAATCTTGATTTTTCACTTCCCATGGCAGCTAAACTATTGCCTGCTTTGAGGGGAATGTTTCTCCACTGAGAGATGTCCAGGTAACACAGTTTTCTATCTTTACAGTGGCTCTGAGAAAGGAAGTAGCGTGACTGAAACACCAGTAATCAAAAAGCATAATGGACTGCATCTCACTCTCCCAGATACTCATGATACCGACTCTGGTAAGGAAACAAGATCTGTGCTTTCCTGTCCTAAACACATGCTTTTGTGAGAGATAAATGTTTTCTTTTCTTTGGAGAAGGGTGGTGGGCCTGTGCACACCCATGTTGCTGGGCTGTTGGTCAGGAGGTCCAGAATGTGTCACTGTAGTTTGCCTGTACCTTGGCTTCCCCATGCATAACACAGAGAGGAGTTTCTGCTTTCTTTCACAAAGCTCTCTGAGGTGTAAAATTCTGTCCTTTTTAAAAATTTTATTTATTTTATTTTCATTTTTTTATTCCTTCCCTCCTTCAGCCTGCCTCCCCATTTAATTCTTTTTACATGTCCTGATGAAGCCAGCTGCTATTGTTGGTTTTGGAAGGCTGAGTGAGAGTATCAGTTCCTATTAGGTGGTGATTTGCTTTGAGATTTGTGCATAAACCTTGTGATGCATTATTATATGTTAAATACATATTCACAGTAACAGATACAGTCAGATGGAAATAACTGAGATATCAAAGCTGATCTTGGCAGTAAGGAAGCTTTCAGAGAGTGCTGCTGACTTGTGATTTTTGTTGTAAGTCTCGTGATATTTGGTGCTTCTTTAAAACCCTAGCTCAAAATTAGAAGATGATGTGAGAAATTTGCCTTTTAACTTGGAGGGTTTTTTAGGGAATCAAATGTCTATCCTTGTGGATGTAGAAGAAACACTTGCAAAGAAAGTGAACCTCAAACTCAGAAACTGGACAAGAAGAAAAAACTGACATAAATCTCATGGATCTGTAGTAAATTAGGGTTTGTCTGAGTCTTAATTGTGTTGTATACCATGGTGCTGCCTGCCAGAAAGGGCAAATTAATGTAAAGTACAAGCTTTGAACCAGCTTTTCATGCATCTAAAGTGATTTGTACTGAATGCAGTTTGGTTTTAGCCAAGAAATATATTCCTCCTCCACTTTGAGAATCCAGGTTTCCATGCTAACATGGTTGCCCCCACAATGGATGCAAGAATGGAGCTTGTACTGAAATTACACCACCCACCTTAGTGTGGGGCTGGCACTGGCTGGTTTCAGCAGGGCTCTGTGGCTCCCTTTTCTCTAGAGGCTCTGGGTGCTGCTGTTCTCCATCTGCAGAAGGGAGGCAGCTGCATCTGCTGGCCCTGTTGGGAGCATCTTTGAACACAGTAGTGGGTGAGATTGGAGGGTACAGCTCTAGCCCCTCTTGTCCTTGTGCTTCCCCAGAGCTGGGGCTGTGGCTGCCTGCTTTGAAGGAGGGAGGAGGTCTGATATTTCTGCATTGCTGTGGAACAGGCAGTGCTGTGTGCTGTGAAATCCCTCGGGAGCATGCAGCAGCTTTGCTGTGCTGCGCAGGCGCTCTGTCATCTCTGGGCTCATCACTGAGGGGTGGGGGTTGCTGCGGCCCAGTTTGACACTGGCCTCTCCCTCTCATAGACCACAATAAGATTATTTGCTGTGCCAGAATTTTGGGTTTGCTGCCAGAAAGATTAATTCCTCTTTATTTTCTTCATCTTCTCCTAGCTGAAGCAGCGTTCCTAACTAAATTCACTGATATCAGTCAGCTGCTTTGCTGTTTCATTCTCTTTCTGATTTAGTCTTATCTTATAATGCTTTTGCCTGAAGTGATTTAGGCTTGGAAATTCTGTGTTTCTTATACGCCTAGTAAATCTACTGAGCTACATTTCTATTTTGATAGCAATTTTCTCATAAATGCAAAATATTAAACTTGGTCTTTTTGGTCTTAAAACACCCTAGAACAGTGCTTTAAAATTATTTAGATAGATTTTGTACGGCTTATGTGCAGAGCTCATCACAACAAAATCAGTTTGTTATTTTTACGGGTTATTTCCAAACTGTGTGGAGAGCTTTATTGTAAAATGTGAAGTTTATATTCTGTCTAGTGGAGCTGTTAAATAGAGAAAGAGACTGCACTAAAATAACAAATTGATATGATATCTTCATATGCCAGCATTTGCATGTATTTTGAGGCATGACATTAAAGTTCTGCGAGACAGGTTTTGTGGGGAGGT
The DNA here is from genome assembly GCA_013400955.1 of Drymodes brunneopygia. NCBI lineage: Eukaryota > Metazoa > Chordata > Aves > Passeriformes > Petroicidae > Drymodes > Drymodes brunneopygia. The sequence goes on along the minus strand of VZTZ01051319.1, from coordinate 1,961,114 downwards.
TTTTTTGGGTTTCTTTAGGAGGAGATATCTGGTAATGAGACATTCAGATACTTTTTTTTTTTAATGTTGCTTGAAGTTTTTCCATCTGCCCTGCCACCCTGAGGTCAGAGTCCTGGCAGTGTGACACGTGCTGATCTCCTCTCTCGGGATACAGTGTGTGTTAGAGGTAAACTCCTTTGTGGCTCCAGTGGCCATCAGCCCACCCCCAGGGCCACGGTACTGCTTGCCTGAGATTCAGAGATGTGGCTGATCCCTTTCAGTCCAGAAGGGCCAGGCTGGCAAAAACCTTCTCTTACAGAGTTTATTTGGTGAGGGAAGCTTTAAGGAGAACTCCTGTGAGCGTCCCAGCAGAGATGGGCAAGAACAGCGGTGGCAGAAGTGGAGTATGGGCTGGTTTGGAAGGGAACCTGATCATCTGGCATATATGTGTCTAGAGCAAGGAGTGTATCTTTGTCTGAGGCTGAGCAGGGATGGTGTGGTCTCTGCCTGAAATATTCTGTTTCCTCTTGTAGGCTTGAAAAGAAGGAAAAGAAAGTAAACATCAAAGGAGTGGAATGCCAAGGGATTTTAAATGCAAAGAGCCTCCATATAAATTGCTAAGTGACTTGGGTCTCATTTGTCTGGCTGGGCAGATGCCCACTGCACTGGGCAGGATCAGTCTCAGTCTCAAATTCCCCTGTTGGCAACTACTGGGCTAATGAAGATAAGATGAGGAGCAGCTAACTTGGGTTTCTTTGAGAGCAGCTGTGCTGTTGTATTCCTGGGAAGTCAGCATTGTGAGGGAAGGATGCTTTAGTAGATTCTAACTGGATCTTCTTAGGCATCGTGTGAACCTCTCCAAAATGCACAAAGGTGCCTTACAGTGATGTAGTCTTCTTGGATTGATTTGCAAGGAAAAGAGGATTTCCCTGAGCTCTGTGAGGATGTGACTAAGACACCAGCCCATCTGCCCACCCAGTGCAAACAGCCCAGCATTACATTTGGGTGCTTGTAAGAAACACAAAGTTCCACAAAGCCTCTCTGGGAGAGGCAGTCTTGGCAGAAAAATGTGGTACTGAAAGTTGCGTTCAAAGCATGCTAATACAAGAATCTGGTTAGGCTGACTGCACAATCCACAAAGCACATGTAATTTTTTCCGAGTTTGCCAATCTGTAAGGCAAGAAGTCTGCCATAACTTCAAAGCTCTGATAATAACAGAGCTGGTGTTCGTGTGTCCATTTTCTTGTCTCTGCACTGCAGAGAAACTGTCTGTGTTTTGGATGGCTGGGGATAAATGCTTGGTAGTTTTCCTTGTGTCAAACAGCTCCAGTCTGACTTGAATTTCTGGGAGTTTCAGTGAAATTTCTCACAGGTGGAGATAGGGACTGAGGAGAGGAGTGTGAGTGGGCAAGGCAGGGGGAGGAATCTCGTGCAGTGAAAGCGGCTGAAGGTGGATCAGTTAAATAAACTGTTAAATACAATAAATTCTCCCTGCAAAGCTGAATGGCTTTTACCCATACCGTTAAAGCCGTAATTGCTACATTACTGCACTGTCATCTCTTGGAACATTAGATCAGGAATGTCTTTGAGAATATGTAGGAATTTAAGAAATGCATCTGGGAAGAACACATTTGCATTTTCCGAGGGAGCCGTGGGAGGCGCCTGCTGCAGGGCTGTTTTGAAATTCTCCTGCTTGAAATGAATGACATTAGTTAGCGGTGAGATAATAGGACAAATATTTCCCATAGCAGTTCTGGGCTCGGAGATGCACTTGTGGTGTCTCCCAAGCCTTGACACGCTCACCTCGGGTTCAGTAGAAGCTGCAGCCGTGTCCTGCCTCGCAAAGCTCAGGTGCTTGGCACAGGAGAGTAAGGCAGGAAGTGCCTCCCCTCATGCCTGGCCAGGGGCTGGGTCCCTGCTCAGCATCGGGAGACCATGGCTGGGGACCACGGGGTGATGTGTCGGTCTGCCGGGGAGGAGGTGTGGTTTGGCAACCCTCTCCTCCGCACACTCCAGCTGGAAAAGCATGCTGTCCCTCTCTGAGAGACCATTAAGTGCACATGCCCCGTGGCTGCAGGAGAGAAAAAGCGGGATTTTAACTCCAGGATCTTGTGGTTTGTGAGATCAGCCTGCAAGGATAGATTCAAGAGTAATGCTAATCAACACTAGTGCTTCAGTCACAGCAGCTCTCCAGAGAAAGAGCTTATCAACCATAAAATCACATTAAAACTTATGTATATTAAAATATTTATTTCTCAAAACTTACAAAGACAACTCTGAAATCTCGGTTTGTAGCTTCTTATTTTGTTGCCACCATCTTGGTAGCCCTCTGGGAGGTCAGCTCACCAGTACAATCCCACTTGCTGTACTGGAGAATGTGGTCTCTGCCCATGCAGCCCTCCTGGGGTAAGCTTTTGATGTGATGTTTTGTCCCAGAGATGTGGGTGCCAAATACTTCATTCTTGAGTAAATGTTACAGTGCATACTAAAGGTTAATACAGTCAAAGCTCTGAACTCTCTGCTCCCCAAGATTAAATGAAAAACTGCCCTGCCTCTAAATCAGTAGAACAATATTGATGTCACTTGAAATGTGTGCGCCATGTGAATGGGGCTAAGCTACCTTGTAATGCTGTATGAATTTTTTACCTTAGTGGGGCACATTTTGTAATCGTATGGTGACTGTGCTTATAAAATGGGTGTTTGTGGAAAATATTTGATGCTAGACTTCTGTTTCCCAAATGAGCTTCCTTGATGAATGCTAAGCAGACCTTTATAAAATTACTGTCTGTCTCTTAATTTGCTTGTTTGAGCTGCAGCCCTTGGATAATTTAGTGGGTTTTTTTCAGTAAATTAACCTTTTATAAAGCATGGTTCTCCAGTTTGTCATGCCAAAATTCAGCAGAGTTTTTATTACATAAAACCAATGCAGTGAGTGGACGATCAGACCCGCTGCCTTAACAAGTCAAAGAAATATCATAAATAAATATAAAATACATTATTGTTTGGTTTGGTTCATAGGATCACAACGAGCCTCTTCTCTTGCTGCATCAAGACTGGAACAGGCCATGTCTGAAATAACTATGCAGAGCAGCACAATGAAGCAGGGACCTGTGAAGCTGTGGACAACTCTTGAACAGATTTGGCTACAAGCTGGTAAGTCCTGGGCCACCTTGAGTTCCTCTTTCCCTCCAGTGGTGAAATCATTAGTTGAAAATTAGTTGAAAATCACTCTATTCCAGCAGAAAATCTGCCTGTCTATCCCAGATGGTTTTTGAAACACCACGTATTTGATTTTGTCCCAAAAAACCACTGTAGTAGTGTGATTTTTCAACTCACTTTTGTTTTTCCAAAACACACAGAAAACTTTAGTCATCATTATAATATGCCTTTTGAAAAAGAGGGTAGGTAGTTCTTCATTAACAAATGGTAGTTCATAAGGACAATTATATCCGTTCTCCCTTTAACTAAATGCTTCCCTATTACAAGACCTAGCAAACCATGCCTTACATGTGATTTAAGCTTTCCAATCTTTGCTGAGGTTTAAGTGAAAATTATTAGAAAGAGCATGTTCTCCACTCTGTCCTTGACTGTTTGAACCTCCCAGCGTTTTGTAGGTTGAGTATCAGTTTGAGACACTACCAGTGAGGAGAGTCTCTACCCACAAGCAATCTCCAAACCCACGGAGGGGTTTTATGTAGGACATTTGGTGAGGAACAGAGTTGCCCAGCACATTCTTCCATTTGCATTCCAGCGTTTCAGAACTGATAGAGTTCCAACCCTGTAATTTTGTTTTTAGGAGACACAGTTTTTCTTCCATAACTGGGCCCACAGTTGCACACTTGAAATTACCTTTGAGTGCTGTCATAGCTTATTAGATGTCTCACCATTTGCAATGAAGAAAGAAAAGCACAACCCCCTGGAAAGCTGCTGATAGTTTTCTATTCTTCATGCAAGGGAGCCTTTCAAATTCTCATTGCACTAATCTATGCAATTGACAGTTCTCACATAAGACCTGGCAGTCTAACTCTACTTCTCAGCAAAGATTTTCATAGCTGTTTTTGTGGGTAATTTCCTACCAATTAGACTTCAGTTCTAGAACAAAATATATATGACATTGTTTTTCTACAATTTTATTAATATTAACAAAAGAAGGCACTTGATTAAAGGATGATGCATTCCATAAAGTTAATCATGTGTTCACCTTAATGACTTGTGTGGATGTAAATTTCAGTGATGTGCTATGCACTTCAAAATCACCAGCAAGATTTTGCTTTATTCAGTTTATACTCCTGATTTAAGGCTGCAGAGAAGGCTGGTGGGGAGCAAAATAAATGGAGTTTATTGTGATAAGAAGTCGGGTGTTTGTTGTCCATCATCCTGCAGATAGCTCTAGGCAGTTTACATTTTTGCTGCTGTCTGAAAAGATAAAAGCAATAAAGACCTAGTGCTTGCTGTGAATTGCTATGATTGCTTTTTAGTGTGAATAGAGTGCATTTCTGAAAGTTGTTAATTAATTCTTTTAGATAGAATTTATTTTTTTAAGCTGTAACTTTTCTCTCTTATCACTTTTTAAGCCTTTGTTTTGCTTCATGCTTACTTTTAGCTGGACTCGGTTCAGGACTGATATTTTGGAAACATGTACTGTGACTGCTTTGTAATTTCATTACTGAAGTCAGTTATTGTTATGGATGCAGCTTAATGAGCTCCTGCTGAGGTACTGGCCATTCTCTTCTCACAGTAGTGTGGAAGCTGCTGCATTCTGGTATTCTGAGGGATGAAGAGAGATGCAGGTATTTTGGGGTAGTCTTTACTCTCTGTGGAGAAGGGCACAGTGCCTGAATAATTAGAGGATTTCTTGGAAGTGGTCTTCTTGGAAGACCTAATGCTGGGCTTAGTGAATGGAATAATCCAAAGGGTGTCACTGACCTTCACTACTAGGATCTTTCCTGTCTGAAAGGAGGGGAAAGGAGGAACAAGTATACTTGTAGGGAGTTAGACATTTCCAAAATAGAAATATTTCATAGACAATAAATTAAACGGAAATGTGTGGTTAGAGGAAGTTGAGGTAGTCAGGTGGTTTTGCATTACAGTTCACCCCAAAATTAATGGCTGTGGAAGGCAACAGGCGATTAGTGTAACATTCTGATGCTTGCATATGAAGTCATTTGATATTCATGGAAGGTCTGCATCAGTATGCTGTAGATTTTATCAGGTTTAGCTTGGACTTGTCCTTTTTCAATCAGTGGCTCATCTTGTGACTCCAGGCAAGTTGCCTAACTTTTTCATACCTCAGTGTCCTATCTCCAAAGGGAAAAAATGTTAATCCGCCTTTGGGAAATGACTCGTGTGTTGTTGTTTTTATTGTCATTAACGCTTCAACCTTTTTAGCATGACTCATAAATCATTAGATAAAATTATTACAATTTCCTAACCTCATACTACAGTAAATTTATACCAAAGCATCCATCCTTGTCAGACACTCACAGGACACAGCTGGCCGTGTCTCTGTGCATGGGTGTGGATTGAGAGTGCCAGGTTGCAGTTGTGTCTGGATTCCATTAGAGCCATTACAGTTTTCATGCTCCTCATATCCCAGGGCATGAAATCTAATGGTCAACCAGCTGGCCCAGTTAGAACTTTGTGCACTGAGACTGGAAAGAGGCACACAAAACCACCTATCCCGGAGCTATATAGGGCTGCTCTTACAGCCCTCCAGCAGCCAGGCCAGGCCACAAAGCCAGCACATATACTTGCAAAAGGGACTGTTAGGGGGTGGTAGCTATCCAGTGATGCTTGCATAGGGGAATCCTTACTGTATCATCCTCCAACTGCAGCTGCAGTAGGAGTTCCTGCCTTGTACAGAAGCATCCTCAGTCCCTCCAAGCTGGAGACCCCTTGTTCTCTAACAGGCTTCACACTTGGCTTATGAGAATGTGTGCGTTCCCTCAACAGTGGCTGGAGGGAAGGCTGTGAACCCTGTGCAGATAGTTAATCCCTTTTGTGCTCTGATAAAGATACTTGCTTTACCCATAAGAAGGCACACGCTTAGTGGTTTTACCTATAACTTTTCTGTGTTTGTGACCAGCATAGTTTTGTGGGGAAGACAATCTTTCGATGTGCAGCTGCTAAATCCGAATGTGTTGCACTGTAACAGATGCTGTACCTTGTCTTTCCCTGCAGCAATGCCTAGTGATCTTTGGCAAGCTAGTTTTTTGTAGCCTCCTGTAAACAAAGAGCTGCTTGATGGATCTGTGGTCTCTAGAAAGAGTCCTTTTCTCCTTCAAGCATCAAAATAAAATGTGAATTCTCACTATTAGTCTCATGTCCAGCCATCTCTTACAGGACCACCTGGGAGTACAGTCATCTACAGCAGGGAGCTCGACATATTTCCTTTGTGAGCTTCCATATCTTCCTGTTTTCTGCACAGGTAGTCACAGCTTTGGAAGAGTAGTGTGCTGTCCTCAAAGACTAGAGAGGTGCCCAGCAGCAGGCATGCTTGGAATACTAACAGGCATATTCTATTTCCAAGTGTTCAGCAGCAAAGATTGTTAACACAGCTTGTCTGGTCCCTTTTAACAATAACCACCCTAGTCCTCTTGAATGCAATGGCTGCTTAAAAAGAGTCATCTCGGAACACTTTAACATTTATGAGCCTAAACATTATTCTTGGCCCCATGTCTGAGAAAGAGCTCATTTCAGGGAGTACTTAGGAACAGTGCTACAGTGCACATGCTGTGGTGGTGCAGCTCCAGGAGAGGTGGTCATTATGCAATTCATATGCTCATTTCTCCTCTTTGTTCTACTTTTCATGGCTGAGAGCTTGAATTCAGGTTTGAGAAGAGGCAAGGAACTTTGGTGGCATTGATAAAGCTCTTCCTGCAGGAAGAGCTGCAAGGGGAATCCTAGAGATTACTAGTGCTAATACTTCTAAAAGTCATGCCAGTACTCCTTTTTGTTTAGAAAATAGAGTCATACTGTTTGGCTAAGGAAAATATACTTGAAATCGTTCAAATTTATGACCAAAATTTACCTTCATTCGACATTTTTATAAGATCACATTTGACCCGGAGAGCAAAGCATGTCAGTATTGGAAAGAAATAGTGTTAATAGTTCTAAGCTCTTTGGGTAACTGGAATGATTTCTTATCCGAAGTATGTGTGATTATATTTCCAGACAGTAATAACTGTATGCTCTATTTATACAGAGCATTTTAGAATGCTACAAGCCAGTTTTAATAAGAGTTATAATATTCTAGCTCCTGTTACTGTATTATTTTGAGCTTTACTTTTAACTACAAGGTCCACTTTGTTTGTCTTTACTAGCAGTTTATATCTGACAAATTAGCTTCTTGACTAACCCAATACTTTACCAAATATGGCCACTCACAGCAAAGTAGGTCTGGTAATTTGATCTACGTTTGGCTAAATGCCTGCTAAGCTCAGCCTGTGAACCTCACCAGGTAGATCCTAAGGCTAATTTAAAGGAGCATTTAGAGAAAAATTGCTAGGATACGATTCCGTGTACTCACTGTGGGGCTGGAGTGGGCTACCTGCTGTCTCAGTAACATGCTAAAGTTTAAAATAGGAAAAATAGTTTATACTGAGCATGCTACAAACAAGAAATGCAAAGAGAGCCAGTGCAGCAGAGAACAGTGAGCTAATGGAAAAACATCTGCTCCCCCGAGTTATGTACAGCAGGAAATTTTTTTTTCCCCTTTGCAAAACACTTGTGATTTATTTATTTTATTCCATATGGGCCAGTTCCTGGGAAAAAGCTGTGTTAGAGGAGACAGGCTTTGTTCCACAAGAAAGTGTCGTTGGGGGCAGTGGGCTGAAGTCTCCAACGCGCTGCTCCGCGGCCGCAGAGCCTGATCCTGGCAGCAGCCAGGGGTGCAACCAGGCCCTCCCCTGCTGCCCCTCTGCTCACCCAGCACAGCTTGTGTTTGCACAGCCTGCTCATGTGCACTTCAGTGTTCTTCTTTCTTCGAGCTTTCAGCAGCCCCGAGCCCCCGCAAGTTATTAGCTCTGATATTAAAGGTGTTTATCAGGTGTGGGAGACATCTTTATTGGTATTGCCGGAATAGCTGGATCAGATACTGTCCTGTAATGCAGCACTGATTGTTGAACCAATTCTAATATTCTTTTCTTTTTTAAAGCGCTTTCAAATTTTAGATTTTCACGTTTAGAACTTCCCCATTCACTACTTGAGTTCTTGAGCTCCATAAACGCTGCTAGTTTTTGTGTCTCTTTACAGAGACACAAAGCACTGTGAAAAGCTGGAGCCTGGGGAGGGGGAGCAGGAGAGAGTCCTTTATTACACTTCCATTTCTGAGGAGAAAAAAAGTGTACTGCAGGGTGGCTCCCCTGCAGTACTTACTTACTAGGAGGGATTAGGAACACTTCAACTGGCAATAGAAATGGTAAAGTCAGCTGGTTTTGTCCCCTTTGAAATGAAGTTAAGAAGCCAGCATTAGTTCTGCTGAGCCTCCTGGCTTAGCAAGCTCTGTTCTAGACTTGTGGTAGAGACTAAAGATCACCAGATTCCCTATTTCTCTTCATCTGAACATCCTCAAGAGGGATTAATAAGTTTTGTTCTACACTCTCCAGTTTGGTTTATTTGATTTTCTATCAACAATGAATTTTAGAAGTCGAGAGGATTTTTACGGCCTTGCATCAGTACAGGGCATTCAGGATTGCCTCCTCCATTCCTGAGGCTTCTGGATGTTTCTCCTTGCTGGAGCAGGATGTGAAACTTTGTGGATGGTAATCCTTCAGCATGGGCAATCTTCAAAGTGCACATACCACTTCTCAAAATCTGGGACATGCAAACATTCACGTGTCTTGAACATTCACTTGCGAAGGAAACACGCAGCAGCTACCAATGCCTTTTGTTAAGCATTCTGTAGAAAATTTGCCAAGAGATGGAGAGAATCCTGTTGCACTGCCAGAGAATGACTGAGGGTACCAAAACCTAGCATTTCCTCAGCTGCTCAGTAAGTTTGAACAAGTGATAAAGTGTGAAGTGATAAAGTGATACAGTTGTGAAGAAAGAGGCAGGACATTTGTTCATACCAGAGACAGAAAACAGGAATTTATAATGGACTGGGCTGTGTAGTCATGTTTTGACTGCACCTTTAGTACAGAAGGTAGCTTGTGGCACTTCTGTGCTGCTTCCAAAAACTTTTACTCTAGTGCTGCATTTGTAAATAAAGAAGCTTTCAGGCCCTGTGAGACCTGAAGCTGGGGGGGATTTAAAGCCAGTCCCTGGCATTCAGTTTGCATGCAAAGGGAGGATGTAAATCTGTTGCCTCATTCAAAAGAGCAAGTGGCTGAGCTCAGGTGTATGGGAACAAGAAGCAGTTTCTGTACATCAGTTCTGTATCAAATGTTCGCATCAAATGAAATTATTGTAGTCAGGATATGCCTTCAGGAATCTTCTGTCTAATCTGCCACAAATTGTCAAGCTACTGCAAGCAGGGTGGTGTCATAGCATGGAACAGTGACTAAGCCTCACCTGCCAAAAAGAAAAGGCAGTGGGGTAACCCTTTGTCATGGTAATAGCTCAGTAGTCACTGCTGATGGCAGACCTGTCTCAGAGTGGGTCTTTCCAGCTGGTTAAGGGCTGCTGCAGTGACAAGCATTAATAGCTCCTGAAGGCAGATGATGTGGAACAGAGATCACCTTCCAACACACCCTCACAGATGCTCTCACCTTCTTAAATGTGAAGGGCTGCTCTGCGCTGTACCATCATGCTGGGCATTTGGCTGTTGCCCTGGCCATGTCACTATGCAGTAACATTTATGGGGTGGATGAGAGTAAAATGCTTTAGATGCATCAGGCACACACAACCAAGTGATGTGGAGCAGTCTACTTTGTGGGAGTTAAGTGCTGCCTCTTGGAAAACACCAAATGTGATTCACAAAGAATGAAATTTTAACTCTTGGGTTGTTCACATTGCAGAAAAACATTTCAAATCTGTTTGGTTTCTTTAGGCTAGAATGACAGTTGTTGCTGCAGTGACAAGCACTATCACTCTTGACACTGCTTTGCAATGGGAAATAGAGTCAGTGTTCAAGGTGGTGTTGAACAGCTCTGTTTCTCAGACAACAGTGTGATGCAGACATGACTGGATTACACTGTTGTTATGCCCTGATGGACTCCCTAGCAGAACTCTGCAAATAATTTTATCTTGGACAAAATAAAGGAGCTGACTGTAGGATACCCAGCTCTGTCAGTGTTCTGGGAATGACTCTGTGCATTTGTTAGTGGTCTTTGGAGAGCAAGTAGATGATACGCTTCTGGTAATTTTCATTTGATTAAGGATCTTCACTGTAGATGAGCTTAAATGCTAGCAGAAACAGCTGAAAGAACTAGGAGCTTGTGTTAGAAGTTAATAATAATCTCAGTGTGGAGGTGTGCTGCTCTCTGGGACTGGGCCCAGCATTGAAATGGGTGCATCAGTCCAGTTGCAAGTCCAGACAGAAGAGGCCATCACCACAAGAGGAGTCAACGGTTGTTTGGAAGAACAGCAGAAAAGGTTGGATAGTACTGCAAGAGAGCACAAATGGGAAACGTAAAGTGGATCTGATAAAGGAATGAATCATGCTAGGCTGAACCTGGAAATCAGCTGGATTGCTGCTCATGCAGCAGCACGAGCTCAGTGCAGGCACAGGATTCAATAACTGAATGAAAGGAGAGAGTGAATGATTCAACCTGTCTCTGCCCATCTGTGCAGTGCAGTATCTCTTACCCTAATGTCATTCACACTCAGAGTTTCTAGCATTGCTCCAGAGAGAATAATAGAAGAGTGGTACATCCAGGGTCATCATCTCTGCTCAGTAGCCTTCAGAGAGCTTTTAGTTCAAAACAGAATGTAAATTTGTACATTTATTTAAGTTTTTATGGAGATGGTGTTAAGTGAGAGAGAGCAAGGAAGCTTGGTTTTAGAGTCAAAGCTCTGAAGAATGGCAGTACCAAGAACAATCTAGTCCAATAATTGGCACTTCACAAATGGTTTCCCTGAAGCATTGACTCTTTCACAGGATAAGAATTACAGATATTAGATACCTGTGTCAGCATGAGGAGGTATTCTCTGCTTTGGAGTGGAATTGGATGCCGAGTCTCTATAACAGAACCTTCTCACAAAGGCTGCTAATTTGGTTAGATGTTATTTACAGCAAAGTTAGGTTATATAAGGAGATAGGCTGCTTAATCCAATGGTCAGGAGGCTGCTAACCCAGGTAACATGAAAGCAGGTGTTTCAGTACTTTCAGTACCACTGAGGGTTTTACCATGGTAAATTTAAAAGGTCCTTGTTTTTTGGTTTGATTTCTGCCTCTAGCTGTGTTTTTATTCCATGTTACATAAGCATATCTTGTTAATCTGTAAATAAAATGAGTGTGTAATAGAAATGAAAAATGAGTTTACAGAAAACAGATTTTTATGCAGGCCTAAATGATGTCCTTTAATGTCTATTTTTAGCTGGGTAGCTAAAAATTTTAGCACTCCTTTCCTTTCATAACCAAAAGGCACCCCTCTCATTCTTTTTTATGCAAATTAGGCCTCCCACACCATTAAATCACTTTTATTGACTATTGAGCTTGCAAAGAAATGGACTGAAGTTTAATATGCTACATTACCGTACCACAAAATACAATTTGTAGTTCTTATTTAGATTCTGTGTTGCTGCACTTCCTCTAAATAATTGTTATTACTGAAGAAGATTTACAGGCACCATTGAAAGAATAAATGCTCTCTATTTTGCATGCATTGAAATACTGGCCGTGCATGATTTCACATCTAAACCCGGTTCTGTTCTGAAATGAAACAAGTCACATGATGCTCTTGGCTGCTAATACAGCTTTTAGTATGCCAGTATCCAGAACTTCTGCTGACTTCAAACACTGCCAGGATTTCACCCCTTCTTTTGTGCTGCTAAGTTTGTGCAAACTTTGGGGATGGAGTGTTCATCTTCAGGCTGTGAATCGGCTTTGCACATCCCCAGGCTCATTAATGCCACATGCACGGCATCAGCTGCTATGCAGCACTTGGCAGGAAAATGCTCTGTTCCTTGGAAGTGCAAGGAAAATACTGTCCTCCCACAAATTTTTGCATAAGGCTGTGCACATATTCAGCTTGACAAGGTACATGGCCTTGCTTTCTGTTGTTATAGATAGCTGCAGCCTCTTGGAGCCAAGGGAAGGGATGCATGCAGAGATTTTATGATTAACCAGAAAGAAATGTGTATGAGTCATTCTGAAAGAGTATAACTCTTCTGAAGGAACTAATATTTTGCTCATGTTGACAGCCTTGGAGAATGACATTTATCTTGTACCACAACCTAGGGATGGCTGAGAAATATTCAAGCATTTTCTCGACAGTGTCTCACCCTTCTGGGAGGGTCACCTCAGAAGTGGAAGGGTGTTCAGCCATGCTGTCACTTCACTACAGAATCAATTTTTGTGTGCCAATAGAAATGTCATTTGTGATCCCAGTCTCATGTCAGATAGGCCAAGGTGGAGCCTTCCCATGGTCAGGCAGGGGACTGTCTTTGAGATTCTTCCCTGCTCACCTCTAGCAAGCTCTATGTCACCATGCCAAGTCCCCACAGTCAGCTAGGTCTCCCAGTGTTTTGAAATTGCAGAGTTTCAAAGCTATTCAAGAGGAATTTTCACTCTAATTTCCCCCCTCACAGAGATTTCCTGAGAATATTCACTGCCTTAAAAAGTCAGGACATTTAAGGTTGTGACTAATTTCAGAATAATTTTTCTAAATCTGGAGCCTGAATTAGTAATTTTGAATTGGACTCTTGAACTGTCAATACTTACTGCATGACATCGGTTTGAAAAAAAAGATGGACTCCCAAGTTTTTGCAGTGAGAACATGTAGAACACAGGTTATGGATCAAAAAGCAATGCCTGCTGTATGAAGAAAGAATTATTTTATCTACATACATGCTTAGATGTGTACATATATATATCTAAAAAACAGTTTCCTTTTTCAATTACATGTGGCAGTGGGTATCACTTTTGACCTTTTGGAAGAATTTAATATCTAATAAATCTAGAATTAGAATAGACTATTTCAGTTGGAAGGGACCTACAACAATCATCCAGTCCAATACCACAATCATCTAGTCCAAATCTTGGAAATGTTAAAGTTCAGCCATGAGGTATGTTATGAAATTTATCATGAGAAATTCTTTTATTAACAAGTCAACATTCAAACACATAAGTATGCCTGTTACATATTTTTTTCTAAGAAAACCACTAAGATATTTGCTGACAGTTCAAGAAAGTAAATGAGCAGTCTCTTCCAAGAGCTGTATTTTGTTTTTCTGTAATGTATGAGGATGTAAATGGATGAATACACAATATAAATAAGTCTGTATTATAAAGCCTTTTGACTTTAACAGTCTCTGAAAAATTAGGAGACAATTGTCTCATGAACTCGCCAAATAAGCAAGGAAAAACACTTTTAATCATCTTTTTAAATGGGAAAATAGTCTCCTAAATTATCTAGTGTCCAGCTCAGACGTGTCCTCTTACTCTGACATTTTTGAAGTTCTCAGTAGATAGTGATGGCTTATTCTGTTCTTTTTTCTTCCCCAGATTATTTGGAAATACCTGTGATGACTCCAAGTAGCTACCAGCCCTTCTTCCTTAGGGCCCAGTTCTGCACTGTTTCCTTTCCCAGTGGAGGAAGGCCTCTGCCAGGACACCACCCAGAGGTGTCCATGAACATCTGTATAGATCCCTTAGCATTAGGAAAAGATACGTTCAGTGAATCCAGTCATGATAACCAGCACTAACCATAGTACTGAGCACTGTGCAGGATCATGACCTCATATTTTAATATGCTTAAGGCAGATGATATTATATTGAATATATATGAAATTCAATATATATTGAATTAATATGAAAAAAGGTCTGTGCTTTGCTTCATCCAATGGTAGGGTGTTTTTTGCTTTATTTTTATGCCTTGGTGTTTTGTTTTTCCTTCAGCTGAACTCTTCCTGGAACAGCAGCATCTCAAAGAAGCAGGCTTTTGTACCCAGGAGGCAGCTAGTCTTTTCCCCACATCTCATGCTGTACTGTACATGCGTGGGAGGCTTGCAGAGATGAAAGGCAATTTGGAGGAGGCTAAGCAATTGTATGATGAAGCGCTCACAGTGAATCCAGCTGGAGTGGAAATTATGCACAGCCTGGTGAGTTTGCAGGGGCTCAGCTCCATTGTAGTATTTTTGTTCCTGATTAACTGTAATAAGAGGGGAGAGGGCTCGTGCTTGCTCTGGAGGCCATTGTCTTCCTAATCCTGAGAGCAAGTGACTGTTCCAAGAATAAATTGGGTAGTTTGAACCTCTATTTTAAGATTGGTTCGAATGTTTTTAACTAATTAGGACTGGTGTCAAAAGTAAATATTTTAATTGACAAAGGCTGATAGTTTTGGAAGTCAGTTCACTGCTTTGTCTTTGCTGCATTTCCTACTGTTATGCATTTTAAAAAGCAGTACACTGAAGTTTGAAAGATCTGAACTAAATAACTAGATAGATAAATATACTTGGGGTTTGTAAACCTTGGGCTGGTTTCTTGTGTCTGCTCAAATCAAGATAAACAATGAGTTTACAATAAAATTACTCTGCTGCTGTCGTAAGCTGCAGCTTAGTTCCAGCCTTGTGTAGGGGCAGTGACTCCACATTTGTGGGGTTTTTTGGTAACACTCCTACCCAGCAAGTATTCTTTTTCTGTGGCACCAAGCCCAAAACAAACTGTTTTCCAGACACAGGGCCTAGAGCTTAATAACAATAATAATTATACAAGGAGCTTTGTGGAAGACCAAAACCCACTTCTCTTGTGAAATCAGAACAGTTAATCATATTTCATCAATGGTGTGTCTTGTTAACTGTAGCCCTTACCAGGTCTCTCTGGGATTTTAGAAGTTTGTCTTGACTAATTTCATTTTTACAGGAATTCTGTATCCATGTGACTGCTTAGTGTCTTTGCTAGCACATCTCCTGGCATAAATTCGGTCCTGATGAGGTTTGCTGGCAACTCCAAAACTGAAGGGGTGTCACTGTACAAGAGATAAAATGTTAAGTGAAGTTACAGATAGAGAAAATAGTAGAACCTAGAGGCAAAGGGCAAGATACTTGGTAATAATAAATGTTCAGTGCAAAAATAGCAAATGAATAGCTGGTGCATGTCAGGAGAAGACTGCTGTACACATGTCAGCTTATATGGGGCAATAATATTACTTTGTTGTTGTAATACAGCCTTTACAAATTCACTCAGTAAAAACTTAGCTGGATAGAATGATATTCTTTGCTCTGTGACATGATTTCAGAGAAGTCGCTGATATCAGAAAAGCCATCAAATTAGATGCCAACATGATACTAATAGCTCTCATTTTTGTCTTATTTTGTGGACATAACCACATTCTATGTCTTCACATTTCAGTTGCTTGCAATTTTCTGAAACTATAGAAACTTGGAATAAAAATTTCCAAGGTGCACATCTCGGATGTTCTGGCCCAGTTTACTTCAGAAATTGTTATCCCAACATCACTTAGCCGTTTCTGAAAAGGAGGCTAAAGAAGAGACCTTAAAAGCTTCTGTGATATCTTCTTTACTGTGCCTTAGTGTCTCCAGGTTTTGTCAGGAATGTGTAACATGTGAATGTGCTTTTTACCATCCCTGAGAAAATACTTCCTAGGTTATCCAAGTTGTAACCTTTAAAAAACACACATATGCATAGTAGATAAGTATTTCTGAAAGCTTTAAGGAGTCTGTGAATGCTTATTCCCCTCAAACTCCAGTAATTTTCAAGAAGGGCAAGAGGAATGACCCTTGTAACCACAGGCCTGTCAGTCTCACTTCAGTGACTGATAAAATTATAGAGATTATTCTGGGAGGTACTGACAGACACCTGAAAGATAGTACAGTTGTTGGTCAAGCCAGCATGGGTTCACGAGGACACCTGCCCCAGGGCCACCCTGGCTGTGCCTACAGCGTGGGGCATGAGAGACTGGAAGGATGCTTCACAGAAAGGGACCTGTGGGTCCTGGTCAAGGCAAAGTGAATCCGAGTCAGCAGAGCCCTGCAGCCAAGAGGGCCACCCATGTCCTGGGGGGCACCAGGGACAACATCAGCTGGGAAAGGGAGGGGATTGTCCCGTTCTGCTCTGCACTGGGGCGGTCTCACCTTGAGTGCTGGGAGGAGAGCAACAAAGACAGTGAAGAATCTTGAAGGGAAGCCGTGTGAGGAGCAGCTGAGGTCACTTGGTCTGTTCAGCCTGGAGAAGAGGAGACTGAGGGGACCTCATTGCAGTTACAACTTCCTCATGAGGCAAAGAAGAGGGGCAGGCACTGATCTCTCTGTGGTGCCCAGTGACAGGACCCAAAGGGAATGCCCTGAAGTTGTGCCAGGGGAGGTTTAGGTTGGATATTAGGTAAAGATTCTTCACCCAGAAGATGGTTGGGCTCTGGAATGGACACCCCAGAGAAGTGGTCACAGCACCAGCCTGCCAGAGTTCAGGAAATATTTGGACAGTGCTCTCAGGCACATGGCGTGACTCTTGGGGCTGTCCTGTGTGAGACAAGAGATGGTCTTGATGGGTCCCTTCCAATTCACAGTATTCTATGATGATGTTTTAGTCAGGGGATGGATGTAGAATTTAGAAGAGGTGAAAAAGACAGTGAGATGAGAAATTTGGGAACAGAGACTCAGTCTCTAAGCAAGTAGGGGAGAGGAAGGAAACTGAAAAAGTGAGAGAAATAAGGATAGGTTAAAAATAGGGTAAGACAGGTAACACTGGATAGATGAGAAGACACATAGATGGAGGGGTGAGCATCCTGGAAGGGATGAATTAAAGGGGTCAGGCTTATGTGAAGGACAAAGGAGCAGAAACCTGTAAGAGTACTTCCTTTCCATGTCCTTCAGTCTCCTTAAGATTCTGAATCTTCCCATCCTGGTGCCAGGAAATATCAGTGAAAATCACTTGCTTAAGCATGTACCTCACCTCCTTTAACTTGGCCCTGCTGGCAGCCTGTGGTTCACACCTGTTAGCTAAGATAGCAAAGGTCTAGTGTATCCCTGCTGATATGAATCATGGCAGTAGTTATATGGTGCCACATAATGGCATTCCTTTGTGTGCTTTTCCAAAAGCTAGGAAATTGCACATAACAAGTTAGAAGCATCTGATGAGCACTATAGAAAAGTCTGTGAAGAAATTAATCATTCTGCCTTCAGAACAGAGCTGGAATAATGTGCAGTAAACAAGGCTTTTAGGGCTATGCATCAAATAAAAAGGGCGAAAATAAAATATTGAATGGCTGCTAGCTAAGTGATTTTGTCCTGTGTACTGAATGAGACACTGTCCCCATGGAGAACTTAAGACTGAGGGTTTTTGCAATTGAGGACATAATGTAACAAGTGGTAAATTCTGAATCTCCTCGAGGCCATCCGAAGAAAACTGAATGTCTTTCTGAAATGTATGTATTAGCCAAGTACTAGCTGTACTTTTATTAAAAATACAAGTTCTTGAGCACAGTATGTTCAGTCCCCTACCAGAGAGAAATGTATGTCTTGGATTATGCAAGAGGGCAAATTAGATTATGAGCTAGTTCCAAGGGGTTTGAAATTATGCAAGGCACACACACAGGCAGATGGAATTAAGTTCACAGATGTTTCAATGCTGCTACCCTCAGTTTGAATACATTGTTTTCCCACTCTAGTAGTACTGTTGTGGATATGTAACAATTTAGAGAAAGAGGATCTGGTTGTGAGAATTACTGTTTGACTTGGTACAATTGCCATCCAACTGACCTAGTCCACTTTAAGGGACAGCTCTGCTGTAGACAGTGCCGAGCCTCCCTGGTGTATCAGCATCAATTAGCAAAGTAGTCGTGTCTCTTCCCCTGGGCTCTCAGAACTGGGTTGTCAAAGCTATATTTGGAAAATTTCTACCTGAAGACTGTTGCTGGCTTTAAATGAAGGGCACAGATCTAGCAATGAATGAGTCCATTGGGTGTCATAACTTCACCTTTACACGGGGTAGAGCCACCTCCACAATACACAGAAGCTGTTTCTCTGCACAGCTGAAAATGGCTGAGTTTTGCTGTGGCTGTGGGGTGTTTACAATAGCTATCACATCAGTGTGTTTCCCATATAGAGCATGCTGCTGCATGGCAGGGCAGCACTGCAGTGCCAGGTGCATCCCAGGGGCTGGGTGCCATTCTCGGCTTCATCCCAGGGGCCTTTGGGTTAGGAAACCACAGGCACTTTGAAAATACCACAGAGTTGTGCTGCTTCCTGTAATACTTGCAGTTTCTGAGTGATATCACAGGATCCTTAAGCCTGTATCAGGAATCCACCATGGGCCTTTACAGAGCAAGTGCTACTGGCTAATACCTAATCTAAGGAAGTGTGTTTGTTGAGGAATTTTGTTTTCATTTGAAAAAGACTTACAGAATCAGTTTTTGAAGCATACTCCTGGTGAGGTGAGCAACTGCTCCTTTGGTTAGATGGCTTGAGTTGGCCCCTAAAAATTGTTCATCCTGTGAAACTATAGTTTCTTTAATAAATACAACTTACTAGGGTTCTTTTACCACATTTCTCCTGATTCTGTCTCACATATTTCTGTCATCCCTTCCTTTACTAGAACAGCTCTGTTTCATCTTCCCTTTCACAGGCTCCTTCTGGGGCCTGCTTGCAAGGGTCACAGAGCACTTCTCCCTCCCAGGGGCTGATGAAGTTTCTCCTGAGCAAGTATCTTTACTGGTCTACAAACAAGGGCTTAGTCCGTATCTCCTTCTCTCTTTGACCTCTGACAGCACATTTCTACAGCCAAATAACTATGGCTTACTTCTTTCAGCATGTACCAAATTTGGTTATATAACATCATGCAATACACAGCTTTGGGATGGTGATAACAAAACTGACATGTGCCCAACCAAGTCAGAAAATATAAGCTGGGGCAGATGACACCTCCTTGTAAAGCAATACACAAATCCACCTACCTGTATGTAACTAGAGAAAGACATTGAAATTTGTTAGTTCCCAGCCACAGTGCATTCGGTACCATTCTCACTTTTGATTCAGAGGAGAGAATCAATACCAGCATGTTGGATTTGAATCCTAAAGCTCTATACTGCAAGTTAAACTAAAAACATACTGTAATATTCAGAAGACTCCTGCCCAGCATGCATGTCACACAGTACTTTGTCAAGTCACAGCAATTATCAACACGTTTTAGTTCAGGGAAAAAGAGAAAGAATTGTCTCTTTAAAAAGGAAGGAAATGGGCACCCTCATCTCCATCACTGTGCCAGATTTAATGAAAACAATAAAGAATACCATCAAAACAAAGCAAAAAATTGTTTGACTCATACTTGGATATTACTGAATGTAATGGAAAGCTGTAATGATTCCTTACTTCTCTTGAAGGCTTGGGCAAGGGCAATAAGGTTGGTATCAGAATGCCATGAAGCTGTTTCCACTACCTCATCCCTGTCCTTGACAGCAAAACAAAGCGAACAATATACTGGGTTTTGTTCATAATGTGTCCATGTTCACAATGTGTTTTGTTGTGACCACATGAATGGGTGGAAAACATGATCTTGAGAGCGCATACTTGATTTGCTCCTTAACAAAATCAAAGAGAACATAACAGAGGTTGTGCTAATCATGAACAGAAGAAGAGTGGTTCTTTGGCTGTCATCTGCAGCACAAAACATAAGATTGGCAGCCATGCAGGCAAGGGTTCACAGTCACGGAGTACTCTCCAAATGAAGCTGGAAAAACAAGCTTACCACTCACCTGGGTTTAAGTCACCTAAGCTGGGCCAATAAATTGGCTGTAGGCTGTTTGGTGACCTTCATTTTCCAAGATAAGTGTAGATTGTGGCCTTTCCACAGGAAGGCCTGGTTATTGTTTGGGAGAAAATTCTTTGTGGTAAATGCAGTTGGGGAGGTATCACCCACATACCAGAATCACAGAATGGTTGAGGTTGGAAGGGATCTTGGGAAATCTTGTAGTCCAACTCCCTGCTTAACAGATTCAGCTAGAGCAGGCTACCAGGACCAGGTCCAGCTGGGATTTGACTGTCTCAAAGGATGGAGCAACCTCTATGCAATCTCTTCCAGTGTTTGATCACCCTTACAAGAAACAAAGCTTTTACTACTGTTTAAATGGAATTTCTTGTGTTTCAGTTTGTGCCCATACAGTCACTGGATATCCCTGAGAAGTTCTAAGAGGTTCCACTTCTTTACACCTTACTGTCAGGTATTTAACTGTACTGATAAGGTCTCCCCTGTCTTCCACAAGGCTGAACAGTCCCAGCTCTCAGCTTCTCCTTGTACAACACATGCTCCAGTCCCTTGATGATCTCGATGCCCCTTTGCCTGGACTCTCTCCAGTATGTCCACGTCCTCCTTTTACTGGGGAGCCCAGAACTGGACACAGTACTCCAGGTGTGGCCTCACCAGTGCTGAGCAGAGGGGCAGGATTAACTCCTTCAACCTTTTGGCAGCACTCTTCTTAAAGCAGCCCAGGATACCGTGAGCTGCCTTTGCTGCAAGGGCACATTGCTGGCCCATGGCCAGCTGCTTGTTAACCAAGTTCTTTTCTGCAAAGCTGCATTTCATCCAGCCATCCCCCCCTCAGTGAATCTGAAACTATTACCAGGAATTTTTTCTGCAAGTAGATACTAAACATAACATTGGCATGACTGTATCAGGTCAGGCCAGAGGTTCAACTACTCCTCACCACCAGCAGCAAAGAAGTGCCTAGGAAAAAATGAGGCCAGGGCAGGCATATGTGGTACTTCTAAGGTTAGGACTCAGCTCGGGGCACCCCAAAGTAGAGGTAGATTCTACTTGAATAGTAATTCCCAGTGGATTTCTCCTTCATGAACTTGTCTTGAGCCTGTGTTAGAGCTTTCATCATCCACAATACCCTTCGGCAAGGAGACCCACAGGTCTCCTTTCTGCTGTACAAAGAAGTGCCAAATTCTCTGTGTTCTTGATGCAGCTCTTCTTAGCCATACTGATGCACCTTGTTCTCAGTTTGGAAGACATAATTTACTGCTGATTCTTATTCATCCCCTTCCCATTACTGATTATACAGGTATCTGTTACTGAATCAGTTCTGTTCCTTCCATTATTGCTGTTACCTCTCTCTGAACTTCTTACAGTTCTTTTTAAGATTAGCAGGCTAGAGCAAATAATGCACTTACAGAAAAATAGCTTAAATTCAAAGGCAGTGTTGTAGATTCAGTGTTTAAAAAAACCCTTTCCACCCCTTGATGTTTTACTCACATAATTATATCTATATACATTTTCATAAAAATACAGTGTTCTATTTCAGCTACTTTGTATTGACCTGATTTTTTATTAAAGCTCTGTTTCCATCTCCCCATGCCTGTAGGGGCTGGATTTTATTTTCTGAATGGTCAGCATGTCTGATAAATGTGTGGTTATATATAATAGCAGTAAGCAGTGTAACACCTCTCTCAGGTCCTTGCAGAGATGTTGGTGTCCTGGTCTGTGAGTACAAAACAGCCAGCAAGTGTGCAGTTCTAGTCTTTGATTTATACATATATATATATATATATATAAATACAAATACACACACACTTCATTTTGCTTTCCCGAGACATCCTTTTAGCTGGCGGAACACAAATCTCACTCTGCTGGTAATGCTAGAAGCTGAAGAGCTTGATTGAGAACAGATTTTTTTATAGATTATGTTCCTTTTGCCTAAGATAAGTGCATTGCTCTTGCTTAGATTTGAGCGTTTAAAAACTATATGATGCTTTATTTAAATCGCCTGCTTTTAATTGTTCAGTGGGTTGTAAGGGCTGAATAAAAAGAAAAAGACTTTGTGAACTCTTGGACTGTTTAATTTGGCCTTCATTGAGTACTTAGGATGCAATTTCATGTTCATTTTAGTAGAAGAGTCAACCTATTGTCTCCAGACTCACATTTGGTAGCGTCAGGGTAATTTGAAGACTACAGTTTCTACTGATTAGAACATGGAAATGAATTATTTCTGTTCATTTATTTCATTTTACCTCACAGTATGGTGCATGCATCCTTGTTTTCAAAGGCATCCATTCACATTATAAAACATGGCTTGATTGCTTAATATTTTCAAGGATGACATGTTTTACTTCCTTGGGGATTTGTTTCATGCTGCCATGCAGTAATGGTATAAATCACAGAGCACATTCTCTGCATGGATAAATTATCATGGCTCCATCATACCAAGGTCTGTATTTCTTGTAAGGTAGATAGGATGCTAATTAAAACCATTTTTGCCTTGAAAACTGAAATTAGAATGCTTTCTGTGCTTAAATGTGAGAACAAAAGAGCATAGTTTTTACATTAATAGAGTTATTTATCTTCTAAGGAGCTACTTTATGTCTGTAGTTTACCCAATTTGTTGGCTATTTTGTAGACAGGTATGCTGTGGTCTGTTTCCATTTTCTAGTGACATTTCTTGCTCAGTTTTTTTATATTTGTGTATGGAGAATTGAACATCACAATTAATATGCATCCCCCAGTTGTTAGGACAACTGTGCATTTGTCCTAAGTGTAATTAGGTGGATAATTGTATCTAGAGAGCCACAGCGAGCGACCTGTTTTTGTCTGTTCTGGAGAGACTTCTTCCTGGCTGCATGAGATGCTGCTCCCCTTGCTGCTCTTCAGGCAAAGGTAGTAAGCAGAGCTAAGGACTGGGCAATTCTGAGGAATTGGACAGTTGTACTACTTTTGTGATACTGAGAAATAGTTTTCATTATCACAGCTACTGCTTAAGGGGAATCTTTGAGAAAGTGCTGTCATAAGGACTTGAATTTCAGTAGATAATGCCTGCAAAATAAATTTGTAACTATTCTTTAACATACAAAACCACTGAAGATTTTCTAGTGTACTTTCTAAGGGTTTGGGGTTTTTCTCCTTAATACACATATACTTTGTGTTCATTACTTTAAATATTTTTGTATGGCATCAGTTGTAAAATAGACTATAAAACCTGCTTCAAGAGAAGGTTATTTTAAGCTTTGAAGGTATGTGTTAACTACAGTTTTTAATTACATTCTGTCTGTGTGATCCTAGGTTGGTGTGGCTTAAGAGTCTTATAGTAAAAATGCATAGAAACAGAAAGATACAAACCAGTATTGCATAATTAAGTAATTCAGATACTCCCTGTAGCTTATCCTCTGACCCTGAGAAGCCTCGAGCTGTGCTGTTAGGGCTGTTTGAGGGTGCTGCTGCAGAGGGGATCTCTTGGTATCTCAGAAAGAGAGACACAGAGCACCCAAAGGAAATCCATGAGAGCAAGGGAGCTCCAGGTTTCTCTTCCCAAACTAAGCACCGTTTCCTGGTATTTATCAAAGCACTTCAGGCTGGGGCTTTGCTACTGTTGTGCAACAGGGTGTGCCTTTCTCTTCCAGACAGCAGAGAGCTGCATCTCAGTCATTTTCCATTGAAGGCAGTTCAGTGGAGAGGCTGGAGAGGAGGTGGAGCCCTGGCTCTCACCATCGCTGGCACGGCCAGCCCTGCTGCACTTTCAGCTCTGATTATGTGTCACACTTTACTCTAAACCTCTGTAAAACAGGGATGAAACTACTAATCTGCTTCATCTGGAGTTTGTGGAGCTTAATTAATATCTGCACATACTTTCAGCTGATAGACACACTGTAAGCGCAAAATCTTATTTATTCTAATTATACATCTAGATGCCTTTATCCATGTGGGATTTTGGACCACAAATTACTTTGGACAAAGTACTGCAACTGTTCAGCACAAATGACGTGCTTTACAGCTTTGAGTACCCTTATGTTCCTAAATGTAAAGAAGTGGTGAAAACATTATTGCGGTGGGAGTGGGATTTAGGAAGCAGATCTGCAAACTCTTCCTCTAGCAAGGATTTGTTTTCATTAGAGCAATCTGCTGTGCCTGTGATTTGTGCCTTGCCCTTAACTGAATTGATAAATTGTTACAGTGGTGCTGTGAAGGACAGAGTAAAACAGAAGCAAATGTGACTCTGATGACTTTCTAGCACAGCCCTCTCCTCTTCCTGGGGATAAGATATGACAACGCCTGCAAAAAATAGCTTTTTGCAGGGGGGAGGGAGGGTGCTTCCTTTCTCTGGCAGTGAATGTATCCTCCTGCTCTGCAAATCCAGTACAAGCAGAACATCCTTGTACCAGTACAGTTCTGCAGTTTTTCCCTGGTGAGAAGGGGTTTGGATTTTTAAGGGAAAGATGACAGACCTAAAGGTAGAAGCAGCATTAAAGCAACAATCATTACAAGCAATTCCAAAAATGGAGCAACCTTGAACGAGGTGCCTTTTTTTTTCCCTTTTCCTTCCTTAAGTAAGTAGTAGTGACAGTCAACAGGAGATTCGAGCCACCCAAAGGAAGACCAGTGACGTCTTCTGAGCTGCAGCTTTGAGAGCTGCAGGCACTGGGACTCTCTTAGGGTCTACCTAATATGGAGTGCACAAGAGAACACTGCAAGGGTGAATTTGCTAAGTCCTAGTGTCCAGCAGGATATTTTTGGACTGCTCTGATAGTACGAAACTTTTAAACATTTCAGCCCACCCCATAAGTTTTCCCTCGATGTGGGTGCGTCCCTATGTGCTGTGAACAATTTTTCTCACTACTTTTTTTTTCTGTTCAATGCACTGCATTTCTCCAGTACATTTGGAGAACAGGCAGATGGTGATATATAGGTGCATAAGAGAGAAGAGGAGGGGAAAGAATTGGAAGGAACATAGAAGAGACAGAAAAAGGCACAGACTGCTGCTTACTTTAAAAATACCAAGATAAAGCATTGACCATTCAGAGACATTTAAAATCACGTTTTTCTTCTTCCATTAGCAGTTCCATAGGATGTTTCTTCCTTTTTCATCTCTCTCCACCTTGTAGATTTCTGCAGGACATGAACCTAACTTTGATTTGCCCCAGATGGCTTTTTCAATGCTTTTTATTTGCTATTTTATCCAAGAAAGGTAAAAATCACCTAAAATCTTAAGTGCACTTAGGTCAGAAGCTTGCTCCAGAGGTTTTAAGGGAGTATCTGAAAACAACAGAACAGAGAATCCAGGACCAAGATATTGGGAAGAAGTCCTCAACCCTTTGGCAAACTCAACTCCTGAGGCAGCAACTTACTGTACCTTTCCTGTTCCCTCTTTGCGACATCTACACCTGTGCATTTTTTATGTGCTGCAAACATTCCTCTTACTCCTTTCCTCTTGTCCTTCCTCATGCTCCTATAAAGCTCTAGTCTATCAGTGAGCTGCTGTTTCATATTGCTAATGTGAGTTTTGCCTATGTTTTTGCCAAAGTGGTCGAGAGAATCCCTGGCTGGAAAAAGATGGAGTGCAGGGGGAAGCCACAGGGAAATGAAAGACCTGTGATCATCAGGGATGGGCAAGAGAGAGCTTGACTTGTCAAGGTAGTCAAACAGGGGCTGGGAAGGGGTGAATCTGCTCTCTGCAGGTACATGTGGAAACAAGGAGGGAATGCTGTGCGGAGAGGAAAGCTACATCAGCTGGAGGAGGCAGTTTTATCTGCTCTAAGTTGCTGCTGCAGTTTGAAGAGGGTTCCCAGCCACCAGTGTAGAGGGGTTCTGAAGCAGCCCTCTAGGTCATGATGTGCGAAGAACAATCTCTCCCCTCTGATACTGCAGCTTGATCAAATTATGAGAGACAGGATCACCCCAAAAGTAGGACCAGACCAACAGTGACTGAATTAATGATGCAACTTACCTGTGACCTGAAATGCAGAATATCCAGCTAAAAGTGTTTTGCAGTCCTACTTGCTGTCCTGCCTTCCTGTATTCTTTTTCTGCTGAAGAACTTCTATCCCCAGAAGCGTTTTGGTGTTTATTATTTTTTAAATTAGAGGTGGAGTTTGAATGTTAGTAGGGCTTCCCTGGGATACAGCCCTGACTTTCATTTTTTATATATATTTTTAATGAGTTGTCAAGTGTCTAGTGTGTCGTGAAGTGGAATGATGGATGTAGCTGGACTCAGGAGAGTTGCATGGAAATTCTCTTAAACAGCATTGTGGCAGCTCAGCTCTTATTGACAATAACATCAAGTCGGGTTTAATAGTGTAGTTCTTTATTGAATGAATCCACTCTGTTGGAAACAGTATGACCTTGCTGTGTGTGCTCAAGACAAAAAAAAATCAATGTTAATCCCTTGGGAGGAAAAATACAAGATTAATGGAACAGTTGAGTGAGTCTAATGAGAATTAGATGGCAGGAATGTTAATTTGGAAAGAGATACTCGTATGAGCTGTCTGAAGGTATAGCATGGTAGTTTCCATGTATCACCAAATGCCATGTATTCTTAGATGTGTGTCTGCCAGATGTAATTTAATGGATTTGCACCTCTTCTCTATGGCTTCCTGACAGAACAACGGGATTTTCAAGCTAATCACCTTTCAGTGGGAGATTTATGACCAGTTAGCTGATCCTTTCTTCCATCTGGAAGGGCATGGACTGGAGACAGTCATTGGGCACAGCACACCAACTGGGAGCTTCTTATTCAGAAACCGGCTGGAGCATCTCTGTCTTGTGGTTGCTCTGGAGTCTTGCAGTTCACTGGCATTGTCAAATACATTTGCCTAAGTCAGTTCTCATTACTGGTATTTTTGGAAGTCAGCTAGGCAATGCTTCACTTAATAGCCATTGGCTGTGTTAGGAATAAACAAAACAGTGGACTTTTATACTTCCTCTTTGATTCTGAGAATCTGAAGTGGTAATTTTGATTTATGTGGGGAAAATTCACATTGCCTAGTTCTCAGCCTTTGGCTCAGATAGATGAGTTGGTGACTCTTTCTACCTCTTGTCCAGAGAGAGGGATTCTCCAGCACTGGTGCAGAGCCCCTTTTGTTAGGCTACTGCTCTGCATTGCCTTGTGGAAATCTCCCTCTGTTCTTCCCCTGAAGGTACAGAGAGACTGTGCAATTAAAATGGGTTCCTATGTTTGTGTAGATCACATACCTCTTTAAACTATATCACATGAGACAGTTGAGCATCTCCTAGTGCATGGCCTGAGGCAGGAAATGAGGTAAAATACATTGGCTTGTTTCAGAGAAATTACTGCTTTGATGTTTTTGTAATTAGCCCAGTTCTCCCTTTGCTTGTGTTCACCTGTTCAGCATTCATTCGAGTAAAAAGGGCAGACTCATAAAAACATCAGTTTTCAGTTGCATCACTTACCAAGCTGTACCTGCTTTCCGAAATTGTCACCAGCATAAGAGACTGCAAATAAAAATCAACTGGAGCACAAATGGCAGCATCT
Organism: Drymodes brunneopygia; assembly: GCA_013400955.1. Lineage (NCBI taxonomy): Eukaryota > Metazoa > Chordata > Aves > Passeriformes > Petroicidae > Drymodes > Drymodes brunneopygia. The sequence goes on along the minus strand of VZTZ01051319.1, from coordinate 1,933,821 downwards.
CAGTACTGCCAAGCTGTACAGTGGAGATTATTTGTTTATGCTTTTATTTGCCAGCATTGACTAAACAAAGATAAGAATGTAAATGCTGTAGCAGAGCTTCCCAAACAGGATTACAGGAGTGATAGGAGCTAGCACTTAGCATTACAATAATAGATACTGATGTGGAGAGACGCCACTGCCCTGTTGCTCCTCTTTCATCCCAAGAGTAGAGCAATAAAAGAAGGGGCAGGTCTGTGGAGCTCTGTGTGAGGTTTGCTGCTTTATGCAGGAACATTAATCTTTTAGGGTTTGATGCATTAGGTTTGCACTGTGTGATCTTTGCTCTGATCCCTCAAAATCTAAACTGTGGTTAATGTGACTCTGAAGGAGGGCCTTAGTAAGATTTACAACGGACCAGGCAAGCTCCACGTAAACTCTGAACTGAGTGGGGAGCAGACCCACAACTCGGCTAATTTGAATGTCAGTGTGCATGGTACAAGGCTAATTGAGATACACAGAAAGTGCCATGTGCCTGTTTTAATTGCATTTAGACAAGAGGTACAGTATTTGAGTCAGCTTGGCAATGTTCCAGCTGATGAAAGTGCTGCTGATACCAGACACCAGTGATGATATATTAAGTGCTCTTAATATCTTAGCACACATGTCATGAGGCACATTAGAATCATAGAAGAATTCAGGTGAGAAAGGACCTTTCCTCTGGAGGTCATCTGGTCCCACCTCCTGCTCACAGTGGAGTCAGCTTCAAATATCTGTATTTGATATAGGTAGGTCAGGGCTGCATCTGGCTGAGCTTTGAATATTTCCAAGGATGGCTATTCTACCACCTGTCTGGGCTCAAGTCCTGGTGCTTCACAATCCTTGTGAAGAATTTTTTCTTAATAGCTACTCAACCAGAATTTTCCTTACCATACCTTAATCTGTTGCAACTGAGCACCTCTCAGAAAAGTTTGGTCCTGTCTTTCCTTCAGTCACCCATTAGAGAGCTGAAGATGGCATTTGAATCTCTCCCTAGCCTGGAGAGGGAAAGGCTGAATACATGCTCCTCTCTCAAACTCTTCATAATATCATTGCTCTGCAGCCATCTCAGTGGCACTTCACCTGTCCTTCTCCAGTTTGTCATCATCTTTTCATCACTGACGACCCAAAACTGGTGAGAGCACTCCAGATGTGAACCAAATAGAAAGAAATACTTAATTTCAGTCTGCTGTGGTGCATTACCTAATGCAGCACAGTAAGCCATTGGCCTTGGGCACTGCATGGGTGCCCTGCTGGCTCGTGCTCACTCCTTCTCTGCCAGCATACCCAAGTCCTTTTCTGAAGGGCTACTTCTCCCCAGCTGGTGTCCAGCCTGTATAATTGCATGAGGTTATTACATCCCGTGTGCAAAATGTCACTATTCAGCAAATGCAGCTCCTCCTAAAGCTGCAGGGAGACTGGGGCACAGAAATGACAGCAAGACCTGTGTTGTTAAGGGCCAGAGGCGAATCGCACATCATGACCACTTACAGCAAGTAACACCTTTACACTCAGAGTAAGTAGAAAATTAGGTTTGTTCAATGCTTAAATAAGACATAGAGCTGCCATCTCTGAGTTATGCTGAGATTTTCGTATCAAGATTGCATTTTTCAGTGACTCACAGTGCCCTTCCGACCAGAAACCACACAGTGCATAGGTTTGGGATGTTTTTACAAGTTAGGCCTTTTGGGAATTCACTAGTCATTGGAAAGCTGTTGGAGGAAGACACCTTTGATAGGAGGCTCCCTGATGTGATTTTATGCTTTTGTTGTTTGCTCATAAACAGGTGAGCTGTTAGAATTGTTCTGGCAGCCTCTGGTAGCTCTGTGGCCTACAGCAGGGCCATGACTTACGTTGTGTCATTGTTTGTGTCTCTGTGCACACACACGTATTTGTGTGCATCAGAGCTACACAAGGCATAGTGCCAGCTGATTTTAGCACGTTCAGATTTAGTTGTGAAGCCCTAGATGGAAGGAGCATCTCCTGCATTGCCTGAGAAAACTTGATTGGCTGGGGTCGGGTGCTTGGGAAAGGGGACAGGTCCCCAAGGCTATTTGGGAAGTGGGCTGTGCCCAGGACAGAGCAAAGTAAGAAAGTATGAGCCAGGTTCCAAAGAAGACTTTCCTTGCAGAACTAGCCAGGTGAGGGCAGGAAGGAGGAGTCTCATTTGTTGTAAGAGTGAAGCCTTGTTTGTAAGCAGTTAGTGGTCCTGAAGTGAGTGGAGTGGGAGGCTGAGTGAGGGCAGTGCTGGCTGCCTGGTGTGTGATGAGTTGACGTCAGCCACCCCTTCAGCCCCCACACTACCCAAACCTCACCATGTAACCCAAATACCCAGACACTGGGAGACTGCCATCCTTGCTGTGGCTCTCAAGTGCCTGGGCCTGTAAACCCTGGGGGTCAGGAGAAGCTGCTCCTCCATGTGTTAGCACAGCACATGCTCTTGCTGTTCAGTGGTAAAATTATTCTTGTCTCTCCTTGTGTTACAAGCAACAGGTCCTCCTTCTCCACAACCTGTCAAGTCACTATGTGTCTTTCAGACTGTAACATTGAACATTGCATTGAACATGACATGAACCAGCACTAAAGAGGCAGAATACAGCTCATCCATGGAATCGTTTATGTTGGAAAGGACCTGTGGTATCACTGTGTCCAGCTGTTACCCCAGCACTGCCAAGTCCACCACTAAACTCTGTCCCTGAGTGCTACATTCACACGTCTTTCAAATATATCCAGGGTTGGTGACTCCACTACTTCTGTGGGCAGCCTCTTCCAAAGCTTGGCAACCCTTTCGTTGAAGAATTTCTTCCTAATATCTGACCTAAACCTGCCCTGGCACAACTTGATGCCACTTCCTCTTGTCCTATCACTTGTTACTCAGGAGAAGAGACGCCTGGCTACATCCTTCTTTCAGGTAGTTGTTGAGAGTGATAAGGTCTTGTCTGAGCCTCCATTTCTCCAGCCTAAATAACCCCAGGAATCTTACTGCGGGAATTCCTAGACTGCTTCCTATCTGCTGTGTTGTATTTCCAGTGGACATCTGGTAAGTTGAAGTCCCCCACAAGAACAAGGGCTAGTGATTTTAAGACTTAATCTTCCAGTTGCTTATAGAATATTCTGTCTGCCTCTTCATCCTGGTTGGGTGGTCCATAACAGACTCCCACCAGGATGTCTGCCATGCTGGCCTTCCCCCTGACTCTCCCCCATTAACACTCAGCCCTATCATCACCATCATTCAACTCTAGGCAGTCAAACCTCTCCCTAATGTACAGGTCTCCCCCACTGCCTCTCTTGCCTTGCAGAGTGAAGTACAGCACTTGTTCAGCACATTTGGCATAACATACCAACCTGGCTAAACCAAACTGGGGGTGAAGGACAAACTGTGAATTGCATCTAAAATGAATACTCAAGCTGCTCTGAGATTGTGGCAATTGTTTTTAACATGGAGAATGATTAGCTTCATCCTTATATAAACACTCCCCTGGCCAGTGTTTCCCAAAGCAGCTAATGGTGAGCAGCCTTGGCACTTCTAATGGGATTGAGAGCAGTATTATTCCCTTGCATCTAGCAAAATATATAGAGTTTCTGAAGATGTCACTGTACTTCATGTAATTACTTTTTATAGTAATTTTTGTGGCAGATTGGCCAGCAGAGGTATTTCCTCTTTGAGGCTGTCGCTTGCAGCTCAGCAGAGCACAGGAGTGACTAATACAGACAAATGAAGCTAGGTCACATTAAACAAATGCCACAATGAAGCATTTCTAAAGTCCTGTATAATCCCTTACTGCATTGTGAGGCTCAAAGCTTTATGTTGTAGGAGAGCTTATAGATTTGCTAACCCACAGCCAGACCCCACAGCATTTAAATCTTTTCTGAACTGAGATTATTTACGTGAGGATAGTTCAGGACAGGCTTCTGCAGTACAAGTAGATACCAGTTCTCCTTGTGACTTCAGTGAGAGTAGGAGATTCTGCACATATTTCATGCACATTGAGAGCAAAATTGCCTGCAGTATTGTCAGCACTGGGTTCATGGACCATTTGGTATCCTGCTTGCCTGAAAACTGTCTTGCCTTGAGAGAAAGAAAAGTAAATAAACGTAAAGAGAGACCAGTAAAACCCACAAGCCCTGGAGAATTCCAGGCTTCAGGAGCAGAAACCCTCACCTTAGCATCCCTTACTGTTCCTGGAATACCACAAAAATGTTGACCAAGCAACCTTGAAAGCTCAGGACTCCTTTCCACTAATCATTGTAAAGTATTTGAGACAGGTGTTAATTTCACATTTCTGCAACTTGAATTTTTTTTTTAACTTCACCATAGTCACCAGTGATTGGAAAACTTTCTTAGCTCATAGGTTTTGTGTTCTCTGTTCTATATTGTATATTATTTGCTGGCTGACACAGCAAATCAGACTAACTTGAAGCATATATTGTTTTAACTTATCTCTTACTTTGAGCAGTGAAGGAAGAACAATCAAAGGAAGTAGTTTGCAACTAACCCATTGTTTGAAATTAGCTTTCCCAAGTCAGAAAATATAAAATAGCAGCGTCAAAAATAGCAGCATCACAAGGTAAAAATGGTGTATATGTGAGGTCCTTGAGCCAAAAGATAGCCTTTTTTTTATATATTTATTTTTAGGTTGGTCAGCTGTACTGAGTGATTTTATCAATGCAGCTAGTCTCTGGAATAAGAATGCTCACATAATGTAGTGTCAGTGCAAGCAGCAATGACAAGTCATGATATATGCATGTAGCACAAATACTTTCAAATCAAATTCATACAACTAAATTTTTACAATAGATTAAGTCTCAATAGTCTTGCACTTCTCACTCTCACAGGCTGTCACCAGACAGGGACAGAAGAGCAGCCTTGTTGGAATTGCAGCCCTGCTATTTTTGCATACTTTGAAGCAGACTATTTGCAAACTTTTTCCATCCCAGTGGTCACAGAGCCTGTCACAGTTTGAGAAGAACCAGGACTGCTTCTCCCCATCTCCTATGAGAAGAGAGCTCCTTTGAGGAGAGGCTTCCTTTGCTCAGATACCATAGATGGTGAAAGGTGAAACCTTTCAAATCGAAAGGAATTATGATGGCTTTTAGGTACCTATGGCAGAATATCCCAGTGCTTGGGGCAAGGAAGAAAAGTCTCTATCATGCCTTTAACACTTACCTAGGCTTGAGATGTTTTTCTCAAAGGAAGGGGCTTGGAGAAACAGCTATGTGGGTGTGGATGCCACCCCCTTCCCCAGGTGACTGGGACTGCTGCACAGAGCTTTGACAAGCCTAAATAACCATGCTTGAGCATTGCTGTCCCTCACTGCATACAACACAAGAATCTGATTATTCCACAATTCCCAGAGTATGCTGGGAAAACTTCAAGAGGCAAACCAGGGACAAGATAAAACTAACTCTCCCAAACCAAAGCCACTGTGCTTCCATCCAAATAATCCCCATCCGAAGTAGAAGAGGCAAAGAAAGCCTTGAAGGTACCTGCCTTTCTGCAGTGCTGTACGTCTTAAATGCTGCTGGTAGTGCTTTTACACCACAGGCAGTCAACTAACAGCAGTGTGGTCAGCAGCACTGGCCTCACAGCAAAGCATGGGGGATGGCCAAGGTTAACAAACACAGATAAGCAACCAGTCTGATGCTTAGTGAGGGTGAGGGAGGGCCGTGGGGGGATTTTTTATGTTATTGTCGAAAAATATGCGGGGGCTTTCAACACCCAGACAGCATACAGACTTAAAAGCAAAGAAATTTCAACTGCAGTAAAGTAAGAGGGCAGTGCATAGCAGGTATAAGGTTAATTTAGAAATAAATGAGAGGTTTTCTAAAAACGCAATGTAAGTCTGTAGCAGGTATAATCTGAACATGACCTGCTGTGTCCTCCTTTCTGTGCCTTGTGATAGACTGCATTGTGGAGCTGTTTATCATCAACAGAGCATGGTTTTATATTCAGCATTATCTCTGTTATCCTCCATACCACAAACACCCCTAAATCAATATTCACATACTCAACTTCGTGTGTTTGGCCCAAACATCTTGTGCTAGTTCCCTCTGGAGTTATTTTGCTTCACTGGTGATCTTGTGAATGATTTTGCCCAACCATTAAAAACCAAACCCTCAAGTATCCCCTATTGGCAGAGTGTTTTCCAGTCTGAGTGGGGCCAGTGCAGAAGCAGGAGTGAAGAAAAAGAAAGAAGCCTATTTTCAGACTTTCCTAAGTGCAGCAGTGTCACATAGATTTCTCCTTAAAAAATTCCTGCAACTATCCATCAGAGCTAGCCAGCAGCAAATGCTGGAAGCAGAATAGGGGTTGGGGGAGGGATTTCATGCTTGTACTGGGCCAGATCCTCGGAACAATGAAGCCAAGTGGGTAAAAGCAAAAGACATGTTAACTGAAGCGAGCTGAATTGTTCCTTCATCAGTGCCTGAGGCCCTCTCAGTTTACACTGCATTTAGTTCAGTCGTTTTGGGCCCCAGTCCTGCACTGATGTTAAGAGGGTGACTTTCTCCACCCTTGCCATAGTCCATCAAAACCCCCAGAATTTAACATCATGAAAACCAACCTGGTTACTCTGAACTTTTGTTTAAACCAAGCCTGAACAAAGGTGTTGTTATTTAACTTGAAGCTCCAGTTTAAGAAATAATGAAAATCCAATGTTGCATGTGATAAACTCTAGATCTTAGTTAAGCTGTACCCTAAAAACCACAAAATAGAGATGATGTTGAAAATCCTCAACCAGCCTCACCCTGTTAAAGCTACTGAAGTTTTGCCTGCATGTCCTCGCTGGAGCTGTAGCTAAGGATTTAGAAGGTCTGTGTTTGTTTAAAATTTTCTCCAGACTACTTGGAACTAGAGGCCCAGGATCTCTTCAGAGCCACTGGGCATTGTTTTTATTTGTTTTCATCTGTGCATGAATTTCTTTGAAAATACCCAGCAGAGCAATAAGAAGGGATTTTTTTTAATCTTTAGAGATGATAGCATGCTGTTATGCATCAAGGACACTCAAAAACAAAGCATCAGATAAACTGTACCAGGAGATTTTATTTTTTTTTACCTCCAGGCTTTTCCAAAAATAAAACGCATTCTGCATGGGGCTCGCTGTTGATGAGACATCTATAGGTTCAGTTTGCCATCCCAGAAGCATTAACGCCACCACGTTCAGACAATTTACATGTGTGCGTGTGTGAAAGTGCAGCTGGATTCTGCCTGTGCCCAGCACCCCGGGGGAGAGTGGTCATTATCACTACAGGGACAGCTGGGACCTGGCCTTGAGCCAAGACCTTGCTTAATGCAGTCAGAAGATCTCAGTGCTACAGAGTGGATTTTACATCCCCTTCTCTGGGAGAGGGAAGCTGAAGTCAGAGTTCCACGTCCTACAGCCACCTGAGTTTAAAACTAATTCGTGCGTTTTTTGTATGACTCTGGACAGCACAGTGGACATAAGAGCACCTTCTGCCATCTTGGATTCAGATCACATTAACAACAGTTATTTATGTAGCTACAGATTGATGATTTCTCTTGTTTCAGCTCCCTTCAGCAGTATCCTTCCCTGCCTGAATGAACGAGGTTATAAAACACAGTAATTATAAATCTCATTGACTGCCTTGTGTTCAAGGGCGTGTTCCCCCCAGGCATTGCTGTGAAGCGTGTTACCCAGGAGACTGTCCTGTACAATCCAAAACAGAATTATTCTGACCCAGTGAGCTTGTTGGAGGGGAGAACATTTGGGATGCTGACCTGCTGCCTCGGCACAGTGAATGCATTTTTCTCATTTCACAGCAGGGCAATGCCGCAGTACAGCAAGGCCATTACATTCAAGTATTCTTTTGAGGTATGACTTACATCTCACTGACAACTGCTGGCTCCCTAAACATGCAGAAAGGGAGCCTAGGACAGCAGTGATAAGCCAGAAGTCCTGCTGACTGTCCACACAGTTTTAGCAGCTTTCTCTGAAGGTTTGGTTGTCTCAGACCCTTCTGGGCAAAACCATAAATGTCTCAGACAATATAACACAGTATCAATAAAACCCTTTCTTAAAATGTTTTAGGCTGTGCTCATAAAGCAGGTTAAGAAGCGTTTAGTGACAGCTGGCTGTTCTGCCTTGCACTACCAGTCATGGTATGTTTCAATACCATCCTTTCCCTTGCGATCTGATTGTAGGCAGGATCTGTACAGGTACCTTCTTCGGACCTGAGGGGTTGAATGCCAGCATCAATCCTAATATCCTGCAGTCAGGAAACCACAGAAAGCCCTGTTACCCACTCCTGCAAAAGGGCTGTAAAACCTCTGATGTTCTGGAGCGAAAAATTTTAAAAAAAGAAAATAAAGCACTTTCTAGAATGGTAGCAAACACAAAACAGACTGTTGCCATCCATTTTCTCAATTACTGTCAGTGCACAAAAGGAGCACAGTGCTGTGTGGTAGCCTCGGCAATTGCATCCTCTGTGCTCCAGCAGAAGCAGGAGATGAGGTGCAGAGCAGTGACTCCCAGCAGGTGTGCAAACCAATTGAGTTTAATTAGAAACATCCTGCTGAAAATGTAAATGTTTTACAAGTACATCATCCCCATCACGGGTTGCTGCTGCTGCTGCTGCAGTCTGTGTTTTGTTGAGGCTTTGACACGACAGCCACTGAAGAGCCCCCTCTCCTCATTTTCTGTCTCCTGTGCTCCCCAGACACCGTGGGTCTTTTCCACGATGCTGCCTCCCTGGGCATCTCAGAGATGCAGGCTGGTTCATTTAATATACCCATGCCTGTTCCTCCTGGGACCAAGGCAGAGCAACCTCATTAAAATGAAAGGGCTTTGCTAGGCTAGAGAATGGATGCAGTGCTAGAGGTTTTATTGCTCTGTAAGCATTCTGTTCCCTCCGCATGGATAAAAAAGACTTCATAATGTTTGTTATTTTATTTTTCTTGCTTAGGACTCTGGGCAGTGCTAAAATGTATCTTATGTGCATGGTTCTGTGTGATTGCAGCAGTTACTGTGCTTGTAATGTTTAGGCAGTCGAGTTTTTTTAGTGGTTTGCTGAAAATCATGAGAGATTGGTATTACCCACTTAACTGATGATCAAACAGTTCTCTGGCAGCTCTCAAGAAAATTTGTTCCAAATACAGTATCCATCATTAGACTACTGCCAAACTATGTAACCACCAAAATAACTGGTCTGTAGTGCAGGCATCTTGGGTGCCATCTAAACAAGAGATACTCGAAAGGAAGTCTTGGTCGGTTCAAACCTGGTTCAGTCATTAGCAGACATCCCCTTACCTGTTCCTGTTGTTCCTGGAGAGGTTTCAACTATTTTTTCCATTCTGTTGAATTAAGTGATGGGCTGATGAGCCCATGCCTGCAAGGGAGGCGTGCAGATGCTTTAGGAAATGACGTGTATGGATTCTATAGTTGGCAGGCTGTCTAGAGTCAATCCTTTCACACAAAGAGAATTAGCTATTCCTCCCCACACATGGCTTTAGACAGCATTGTACTCCTTTAACATTGCTCAGAGCTCACGTAGAGCCATGTAGCTGCCAAAGTGACAGCTCCTGTGGTGCTTCTGTGGGAGCAAGGATGAATGAAGTGCAGCTGAATAGTTCTGCTGCTGAACCAATTATCTACAAATCCCACTTGCTTGTATTTATGTGAGATACCAGCACCTTTTCTCACTACACCTACATTGCTTCTAAAACTAAAATGCAAATATTAGAATATAAAGCTAGATACCTTAACCACATGCCAACAAAAACCATTACTGATTGCTATATTTTGGCTGAGTATTTTGATCTCAAATATCTGTCTATAAAAGAGCATTGTATCACTATGGAGTTTTAAACAGTTGCAGAAATGCAGCCAGAATCAGACAAAATATGCTTGGTGCTTGGATGAGTAACATTTTTTTCATGCTCGACTTCCAGAGAGATGACTGCTATGGAAGTGTCTGGTGTGCTTATTACATGACAATTAGCAGTTGTTTCTCTGCTGACAGATGTCCACATCAAAAAGCACTGATTGTCTCTTTTGTTTGCAATTTTAGAGATACCATAATCAAGTAGCTTGTTTCATCTCCAGGAGATGTTGTCCTTTGCACCAGAAGCCCAGCCTCATTGCCTAGGCTCATGCCAGGGAAAATCACATTGTGAAATATTACAGCAGATTATTTATGTGGAAGTTTAGGCCCTTCTTCTCTGTGCAGAATTAAAAATTACAGTTGTTTCTGTGGGTAGATCTCCTACCCAAGACAGATGAGCATGCTGTATTTCTGCATTTTCTTCACTAAGGAGTTGTTTCAACAGTGGAGCCACATACAGTGTGCACACATCATACTGTCAGTGTTGCTCATCTGGGACTGCTAAGAAGCAAGAGCAGGGAAAGGAAGAATTTTAAAGAGGGGAAGAACAACTTCACATGAACAGGTTCCGGTGAACAAAGTTCACAAATTCTCTCTGTGCAGCTACAGCATGGAACGTGTCTCAAAAGAAAGCTTCTTGAAGTGTCGCAGACAAAATAGTATTATTCAGATAATTCAGGGGGAAAATAGCTGTTTTGCATCAGTGCTGAAAGGAATTCAGTGCAAGCCATGACCTAAATGAGTATTTCTGCCTGTTATCTAGAGGCCTGTCCTCTAGCCTTTCCCTCCTGCAGCCCACTGAAGTTAAAAGGAGGCCTTGCATGAGGGTTTTTGCCTGAGGTAGGATTGTAGAATGATGTGTGCTGTGCCTGGCAGTGTGATTTTGAAACATTTGCTAACAGGCAAAGGTCTCTGGGAGCAGACATGAGACTGGCAGGTGGGATTTAATAGCAGAGATTCTGTGCAGCTGCCAAAAATTCACAACCCAGATGCTGGAGCTGAACACATGCTGCTTGATAGGAATGATGTTCTGGGGAGGAGAAGAAGCCAGCAAGTGTCTGTCAGACACTGATCAGAGTCCAGCACTGCCTTGCCTTGTCCTTTTCACAGCACTGTGTGCATCACTAACTGGCTGGGCCTAGAGCTGTACTGCATTTTTTCATTATGCTGCACCCAGAAAGTACCTCTTCAGAGGCAAATTCCCTGCTTATCATCTGCTTTTCTCTCTCTCTCTCTCTCTCTCTCTCTCTCTCTGTTTCTTCTCTGCATGAGGTATCTTCTCTGAGCTCCTTATTCCCCTCACACATTCATTCTGAAAGGTACATTTTTATTGCTGCTCCTCAGAGACCATAGTCTTCCCAAGGCATTGATCTTCCTTACTTTTTTCTTTATCCCTGCTCTGTAGGAGGTCAGTTCCCTCTCTGAAAGCACCAGCAAAGAGACAGCAAGTATGCATGCATTGAAAAAAAGAAAAGCACAGCCCTAGACTAGTCATCTTTTACCCTTTCACAGCCACCCTGATCAGGAGGTAAGCAGGACTAGCACTGTATCCAGGCTCTAGGAGCCTCCACAGACCAGCTGGTGAGTGACATGCTCCCACACTCTAGAATGAAAGATCTGGGCAAAGCCAGCAGCCTGCAAACCAGGCCAAGCTCTTCACCCTTTCTGCCCAAAGGAGGAATTTCCTAAAAATACATGTCCTGACATACCACTGAGCCACATGGCACAGTGAGTGCAATCCTATTTTCAGCCTGCTCTGCAGGGTGACATAGCTAGTTACACCTCCTTCCAAAAATGGCACGTCAGCAGCCCAACACTTGCTGGTGGACCATCAGCACAGTCTCCTGTGGGACGGTGCTCTCCACTGGAATTCCCCAGCAAGTGACTGCAGCTCACTGTACGTAAGGCTGTGGTTGCAGGGAGCATCCCCAGTCATGCTGAGGGAATTCAGGACAGCTGCCTTCTGCCTGTCAGTACTACTGCAGTACCACCTATCTCACACAGGTGGCTTATGGGCTGGGCTGGAGACAGCCACCAAAACTCATTCTAATCTGACCCTAAGAGAAGCTCTCCTGATGAATATGATGCCTGTCCAGCACACTCCTTTTGCATCTCCACCAAGAAGGACAGCGGTAGGGCAGCATTTGGCTTTTGGAGATGAGTGGTAGTCTCCTTCCAAACCATGGCTGGTTAGCAAATTGTGTTTTCCCAACTCTGAAGCTTATTGCAGAATCCCAGGAATGTTCCTGTGCTTCAGATATCCCAAAATAACTGCTCTAAGTTCTCCTTGGGGAAAAGCAATCCTTAGAGCAGTCTCTCAACTCAAATTTTTGTGTTGAAGCAGCTGAGCCTGAGGGAGAGAACTTGGCTTTGCCTCTAGTCACTGGCTCCCAGAGGAGAAACAAGCATTTTGGATGCTCACGTTAATAAGTTTGTGTGTCAGCTCTCTCGCTGTCCAAGGAATTGCAAACACTTTGTTCTCCTCAGTTCTGTTTGCTGCAGACACCACCCTCCCCCACTGCCATCCTCCCATCAAATCCATCAGTTAGCTGGCAGCTTCTGTAGCCCAGCCAGCAGAGCAAATCCCTGGCAGTGCAGTAGGATCAGGGCTCCTGAGCATCAGTTGGGAGCTGACAGAGTTGTTTTGCTGGTTTGCTGCCCGTTCTCTTCCTCTGCAGTTACCAGGCTTCCTTCCTCCATGCAGAGGAGACAGTGCAGCCATCACAACAAGGTGATAAGTGATTCCCTGACACCGAAGCCATCACTTAAACACTGTGAGTGGCCATTTCCTCTCCCGGGGGAACTGCGCAGTTCCCGTGTCAGCCAAAGGCAGGGCCTGCTGGGGCATTTGGGGTCGCTGGAAGGAGCAAATCTGATCCAGTACACAGCACAGAGATTTCAGTCCATTAGCGGAAGGGAGGGCTGGTGCTCTGCTTCTCAGAGGTGGATTATCCCCGTTTCCAGGGAATCTGTAGCTCCTGTTTATCTGTGCCAATCACTTGCTTTCCTCTGTTATGGTAAGTTATTCTCCATGTCCCTGAGGTGCTCATTATCACATTATTTGGGCTCTGTTTATATAACTAGAAACCACAGTAAAATCCTGCAAGATAAAACTCCCTAGCTCTTCTCTGATCTCTTCTCCAAAGTGTGTGTAACACCTTACAAGAGAAGAACCCAATACATTTCTTAAACCCACTGAGTTCCTGGGGTGGTTCAGTCATCTCTAGAGAATAAAACTTGCATCCAGGTCTAAAGATATTGTCCTTGGCCTTATCTTAACCTGCAGCAGATGCCTCTCAACTGAGCTTCAACTTGATCTTGCAGGTGATTACTAGCTTTAGGTACAGTTTCCTAAACACAGACCTCAAGATACCACTGCAGTTTTACTAATCAGTATTGTTCTCCTGTCGTGCTTTACTCCAGGATCAAGTTAAAGCCTAGAAATTGTAGTAGTCAGATTGGTCTGCAGCTGAACTCATAAATGGTATTTCAGAAAGTGCTTGGGGAGCTGTCAGAAGGGAGAAGGAGTGGAATGGCTATCCCCTTTATACTCCAACCTTCAAACACTATTTTGCATAAACAAGGAAGCCGGTTATAATTAGTTAAGTTCTGTGCTATTTAGGCTGCTTGTTATCACAGGAGAGGACACAGTCATAGACTGTAGTAATACAGTAAATAAAATAGAGTGTAGCACAATAGCAGAGTGTGCTGCCTCCTGGTACGTAACACACAGCTGCACAAACAGGGGCGTGGGAACTAGCAAGACTTCCAGGTTTTCAGCAGGCTGTCCTGATACACACCAAGCTGGCCACAGTCAGGCGAAGGAAGCAGAAGTTCCTTCTTGCCAAATAAATGGGAAACATGAAAACATTGCAGCTCTTCGGTGTTGCTGGAGCTTCCCTTTATGCTAATGTTACGTGCCGTATTTATCAAGTCTTTACCTTCTCAAGGAATTTCTTCATTCATTCTCTTTTGAGCATGTAACAGAAAATGCAAACTGTAGTTCAGCAAAATCTCTTTGTACATGGAGGTCTGTGATTTAGGAGAGATTCTGTGTTAAGAGACCCTAAGGAAACGTACTCCTTGCAGGATCAGAGGCACTGGAGCAGAATCTGGAGGCACTGGCTGCTCCACAGCGGTGTGTTCCTGCCCAGCTCGCTGTGTTTCCAGCAGCTCAGCTAAGCTGAGGCTCATCTGCAATACTGCACACGGAGGCTCCGGCTGTAGCTGTGTGGAGGATATCATTAACCACATGCTATCCCAGAGACTGCCAGTAGTGGAAAACGAAGCAAATTAAGATATTTTAAATACCTCGGCTCTCCTTTCAGAAGACATCTGCTGTAATCTACGTTGGCATGCTGTGTGCTTCTGTCAGCGTGTCTTCGCTGCTCTGCGCCCCTCCTCAGCGCCATTCCAAATGCAGCACTTGCTCTGGAGATGAGTTCTGTGGGACTGAGGCTCAGGGACCCTCAGCAGAGCTCAAGCTGTTGTCTGTGAGATCCTGTTCAGGACTCACATTCAGACAAGATGTACTATGCATGCAGAGGGGAAGATAACACGCATGGGAAATGTGCGCATCAGCCCTTCCTTTGTTGCAAAGCAATGCATTAAAAATTGGGGAAAGAACCAGCATTGGGACTGGAGGGATACCTAAAAAAACATAAATTCCCTATTCCTCAGCCACAGCAAACTGTGGACACTCAGATTAATTGGGTGTCCAAATCTTAAGCCTAGACATTCCCCAGCTATCTGCAGCAACATCTTGTTAGGTGCAACAAAACATAGGCACCTGCTTACTATCAAAATAAAGGCAGTGTTTTTACCCCTTGGGGCAATGGGGGTGCTTAACAGCTGCCCTACCTTCTTAAAAACATTTGCTAGAAGTTACATGTATTTCTTGGGCACAAGAGAGGCAAGTTCTCAACCCTCCTTAGCCTGAGAATACTTAAACCCAGGACTTCTGCTTCCCAAAGTCTGTCCCTTGACCCTGTCCCTGATAAGTTATTCAATGTGAAAAATATTAGCAGCCAGTGGAGCACAGCAGCTGCTTTCCAGTTGAGTGCTTTAGCCAGCAGGTGAGCTGCCACGCTTCAACATCCTGCATGTGTGTTAACATGCCTTTTCTCTCTTTGCTGATGGTTATCAGTTTCAATTCTGCACAGAATTTGAAATACTTGGATATATCTAGGCTGAATCTCACTAATTTCAACAAGGCTTTCTGCCAGGGAAGCCAGTGCAGTGCATAGCAGAATTGGGACCTTATGTTATAAATCACATGTTCTAAATTGTTATTTATTACTAGTTTGGGACCTTCTTTTGATGCATATTTTTACAGACAAAACCATGAGCCTTAGTCGTAGTTGAATCTCCTGTGTGCTCTATTGCAACATTACTATGACAACTGCTAAGATCAGGGCTGGGAGAAATGTTTCCTTCCCTAGGAAAAGAGACCGTGAAACAAATACTGGATTTAGATACTCTCAGATGTGTGGTTGAGGCATCCTGTTAGGTTTCCTTGCTTCCTGCTTAATCTCCATGTAGGTCTCAGCAAAGGAAGAACTGTCTAGAGAATATTCAGCATGCAGCAAATGATTCTGCTTTGCATGAAGCTTAAGTGACGACAATTCAACAAGGCAGAAAAACTCTTCATTCTCCCTAGGCTTGTATGAGCCTCCCTGTGAAGAGATCAGAGCCTCCTGGTTTGAAATGCTGCCTTAGGGTTTGCTTTTTATGTCAATAAATGTTTTATCACATTTAAGCTTCAAACACGGTAGAAACATCGCTGCTAACATTTGATGAACTCAAACAGAGACAGCAAGCCTGGGCAGAGGGCAGTGTGCAGCACAGCACAGCGCTTCCCTTCTGCGGGCGGGGTTGCCTTGGCCTTTCAGGGGGCCAGGGCCAGATGCTGCCTTTGCAATTACTCACTGCCTTGGAAAACACACTGGCAAGCTAAGGGAGTGCCTCTCTTCAGGACTTCGCCACTTTTGGTCTTTTCTTTCTTCTGCTTTTTCTTCTCTCCCTGCATGTGCTACCTCACTGTGATTGATAAAGCACATCCACGTGCCCAGGTCTCTGGTGGGCTTCAGTTGTCTCTGTCTTCACGCTCAGCTAGTCTGTCTCTCCTGATACCTGCTTGCAGTCTCATTTCTTCTTTTTCCTCACACTGCTCTGTAGCACACGAAGAGGCTGCAGTGAAGTTTAAACAGCAAAGGCTAGGCTGCTTCTTGGTGCCTGCAGTACTGGAGCTGAAGTCTCCAGGCTGAGCTTACTGAGTTAAAACCCGCAGACAGTGCACAAATCGTGATACAATCTCAGGCTTTTTGCTTTTCCCAGCACTTGCCAGTTCCCCCCCACCAGTGCTGTTCCTTCGTTTCTCCTTTCCACATTCTGTGTTTTGCAGTGGCCCTGCCTGCTTTCCCTCTCCTCCCTTCTCTGTCCCCTCCTCTGCTTTATCAAATGCAGCACTTCAGCGTCACTGACTGACAGGGGATGCAGCAGCTTGGGCAGAGGAGATGGAGGGGGAGAGGGAAGAGGAGGAAAAGCTGCTCTCAACAAAGGAGGCAGCAGAAACACTGAAAGACAAGCTTTCTCCTAGAAGTGAATCCCAGTCATCCTTTGTTAGGGCAGCAAATTAAGATGTGGTTTCTAGCTCAGTTCAGTGAGGGGACCCTGACTGCTCCATGTACTCTGCCAGTGTTTTTCAGGGAACAGAGCTCAGATATGTAGCTCAGGTTCCGCACAACCTGGACTGAATCAGCAAAATGGGTGATTCGTTACCCCCACACTGCCAGGCACTGCGTGGCTAAGTGACAGCACAACAAAAACTCACTGCACTGCTCACAGCTAAAAAAAAATCCTGGCTCTTCAGAGATGCAGCAGGTCTTTGAATTAGGGGGAAAGAATCACAGAGCAATTGGCTACTTACATGTCTGTCTTTATTCTAGGAGACCTAGGATTTCCAGGGTTAATCTTCGCCATTTTCCAAAAGGACTCTGATATTTCATGCTTTATGCAACAGATTTTGCTTACAACTTATTCTGATTGCTAAATAATTACAGAAGCGTGTGTTGCCCTGTAGCAGTGCGGATTTTTCTGTTACATGAGACTGTTATCACCAAATGCCAAATGCATCTTGAAAGGCTTTTTGTAGGGTTCTGCTGAATAAGCACACTTCTGAATGAGCACTTTTCTGCAGCATGCCCTGCTTTTGCCAGCTGCTGATTACCCTCCTACTAACCACAAGTGACATGTCCACACTACAGATTGGAGTAGACAGTAAGGATACTGCATTTACCTTGAAATTAATTAAATAATGCACTTAAGGAAGCCCAGCAGCAAAGTGTGTTTTATTCTGGAAACTTCTTGGGGTATTCAGACAATAATAGGCAGAAATGCTCTGCTGAGCAGAGACAAGCATCAGAGACAACTTCACTTTGGATTTAGAGTCTCATGCAAAGACAAGGAGAATTTGCATTTAATTAAATTAATTTTATTAAAACCTGTTTGTAAAGGATAGAGTTCAGTCCACCTACAGAAATTCTCCAAAAATGAGATGAATTTGCAAATACAACAAAAAGCAACATTCCAGGAATGAAATGAAATATTTTTCTGGACATCTCTTTCCAATACAAGTTCTAATGGAAAGAACAAGCTAATCTGTGCCACCTCTTTGCAAGGAGACAACTCCCTGCAGTTCATCAGGTGTTTGAACTAAACATTTGCAAAGGAAGTTTTGATTTTCATTACTAAAAATAGACTCCAGCTTGTACGTGAGGCTTATTTTGTAGTCTTCCATAATATCTTTCCTGCACTATTTTCTGGGAATTTTATGAGCTAACATTTGAAAAGGTTTTGTCGAACTCTAAGGAAATAAAGGCACAGATAGAAATTTCATGACCTTCTAAAAGTGGGACCTCAAGTGTGGCTTATGCTCACTTTCTTTATTAGTGAAAATTGAAAAGAAGTCACTTTTTCCTCATCCAACTTAAAATGAAATATGGCTCTCCTATTCTAAAACAAAAATAGCCTCACTCCAGTATCAGTTACTAAGTATCACATCACTGAAAGCAAGGGAGTCCAGTCCAGTGTCACCATAGAAGTGGTTTAGGTTTTGTTTGTTTTGCATGCAAATGAGGTCAAAAATACCTTTGAAAAAGCTTCCCATAGGCACCCTCTGTTCCCTGAAATTAAAAACCATCAATTCAGGAGTCCAGCTGTCAGCATAAGGCACAGGAAATCAGCAGAGCAGATTCGCTGTCCCCTCTCAGCCCTCATGCCCTGGTAGGCTGTCCTGGGCTCACTGTGCCACAGCCCTTCACCTCACATGAGCTTCTGCCAGAGCTTTGCAGCCTGCCTTGTGCTCTGCCCTCACCACTCTGCCTCTGCTTACAAGGTCCGAGGTACATCTGTAGGCCTTAAGAAGAAATTAAAATCATTTGCAGAGGTTCCCTTAGACCTTCTCAAGTGAGTGAGAGTGAGTGAATTCGCATCCCAGCACTGTGCAGCTGCATTGTGCAAGCAGAACATGAAATACCTGTGTGTGGCTGACATAGGCCTGAGCTGCCTACAGCAGTTTGAAGGAAAAATTATTCCCACTCACCTCTTGAGTTGGTTTGGGATTTTTTTACTATTTATAATTTGCTTGAGTTTAAAAATAAGCCTGTCCTCATTGCTCCTTGGGGTCTGACTCAGTACCAGCACCACTGATGGAGAAGGCCATACCTAGAGGTACTTGTCATCTTTGGGAGGAAAATCACTGGGCAAAACCAGAAGTGCCAGTGCTAGCCAGGAGGTGGCAGAGGAGTCAGGCTACCTGTTTACTGGTACACCAGTTTCTGCATTGTTTTGGCAAAAACACAAATAGAAACCAAGAAAAGACAACAAAATCCAGTCCCACCCTGCATCTTCAGGAATAAGAGGATGAAACCCTTAATCACATTCCTGCTTGTATTTATACTAATTGCTCATCTTCCTGAGATCTGACTTTATGAAATTATGCATGCACACCAAGCAGATGAGTTTCCATAGAAACTCAGGAGCTGAACTTTCATTAGAAAAATCTTTTTTAAAAAAATCTTCCAGATAAAAATGCAAATTGCCTGTCAGTGGGTGGCTTTCTGAATTTAGATACAATTTTTTTCTTTTGCAATGTAGGCAGATTCCAACTGGACCTACATAGCGACAACATGCAGGCATTGTTTATAGCAAGCCAGACTCCATGGGGAAATGAGAAATTCAGTAGCAAGGAGAAGCTCTCAAGTGCAAATACCTCAGAGAAACAAAAACTCAAGTGCTCAGTGCTGCGTCTTCCTGAGGCTTGAGGTTTGTGCAGCCTCCAGCTCTCAAAATGCTTGTGATTTGCAAGGAGTGGTGTGGGGAGGAGGGGAGAGAGGAAATACAAAGCCAAAAACTCTCCTGCACATGGAATTAATGATGTTCAACCTGTCCTTTAAACATCAGCAGCATGTTTGTGCCGCTTCAGTTAAGCCTCGCTAAAAGGCTGACACCATCTGTCACAGCTCACTCTGGGCAAAGGAGGAGGTCCCTGTGCTGGGGCTGGGGAGCGTTGGCAGACCTGGCTTGGCCAAACCCCAGCCTCCACTTGGGCTGAGGCCTGGAGCCCAGTGTCACATGCCCACACTGCATGGAAGTGCAGGCATGTGTGTAGGAAGAGAGCATGGGGCTGTTCCTCATCAGAAGGGGGAAGCAGGTGGCGTGTCTGGGAAGGACCACAGACCTGGGCAGCATTTGGCACCAACAGTTGTGCATGTAGGCAAGGAGGAGGTGAAAATCTCAAACTGCTTTAGCAAGTGTTTCCTCCAAAAACATAGCAGTTTTTCACCTGTGCAGTGTATTGCAGCATCAACAGGAGGCCTTCCCCTGGTTTTGGGGAGCCAGGAATACCTCTCTCTGAGGGCTCACAGATGTTTTGTCAGATAAACCAGCAAGCTTGAAAGCACTGAATACTGAAGAGCAAATTTTCACGTGAGTTGCGCTTCCTGGTGGGCATCTGCCCCCGGTGGGCACAGCAGCTGGGAATGCAGAGCACAGTGTCCCTCCTGGGGCCTCGAGCACAGCAAGCTCTGGGGAGCCACGGCTGGGAAACCACAGCAGGCTCTGGTTCTTGACCAGCAAGGGTGCTGGGGCATGCAAGGGAACTCTGCTGCACGAGCAGTTTACGATGAGGTGGATTTCACAGCAGCATTGTTGAGAGGCGCGAGATGTCAGCCGGGCAGGGAATTCCCCTCCTCGTTGGAGAGGGATGACAGGCAGCAGCTGCACGGGCTCGTGGCCCCTGTGCCTGCGGGGCCAGCAGCCCTGAGAGCACTGAGAGGCTCGATGGCACTTAGTGTCAGGGTGAGGACAGCGCTGGCTCCCCAGCCACCAGAGAGCACAGTCAGCTCTGCTCAGTCAGCGCAACAGGAAGAGATTTTAGGAAGAGTGGGTTTGTGGTCGAGGACAAGCTTGAGCTGAGATAGCTCCTGTCTATTCTTGGCTCAGCAGCAGATTTGCTATGGCCACACTACTTGCCCTTTCTATGCCTCATTATCCCTGTCAAGCGGGTGACTCAAATTATAATTGCACAAATTCCTTCTAGACTGTCATTACGTGCCTGCAGTCATCTCCAGGCAGCCACCTCCAGGGAAACCAGCCTCTCCCACCAGGGTACCTCTGTGCCACGTGTGCCTGCTCCCAAGGGGGTTGTAGGATTAGACCCTGTTGCCTTGTCGTTTTCCCACATAGAGAGGAACCTAAAGAAAAATCGCTCCCACTGCATCTCTAAATGAGCAGATTTGATACTGAGTTGATTATTCAGGTCAAGGTTATGGGCAAGAAAGAGGCAGTGAAGCTTTTCGTAGCACCACCAATATTTGATTAAATGGGTGTTTCTTAAGTTTGCTCTCAGGCAAATTAATGTGTTTCTGTGGGTATTAGTACTATTACTGGCCTTAAAGATGATGATGCACCCTGTGTTTAATGGTACTTTTGTAAAAGCAGACAAAACAGAGGAAAAATCTTCACTATTTCCAAAAGCATCACCATTCTTTCATCAGAAATTTACTTGGGTTCTAGTTGTGAGAGATTTCAGATTTCTTAGTTCTTTTCATATGCACTAAAGGCAATTAGACACATTAAAGAGTGAGCGAATGCTTTTCCTTATATATGTGCATCCACCTACTACATTGTCCCAGGAAAAGCGTGAAGTCAGGCAGTCATCTCACTCAGCAGCATTTCCATGGGTGAGTGCTGGCAGAGGCCATGCAGAGCTCAGCAGGTGATATGGCAGTGCTGGCTGCTTCTTCCAGGGGCCACACCTGGGTGAAGCTGGTGGAAGGTTCATCCTGGTGTGTGCTCCTTCAGGAGGAAGCAGAGAAATGCCATGGATGTGTTGTGGCCTGCAAAGCCCATATGACCATCTGGGCTCGGTGTGTCTGACTGCTGTGTAATTAACAGGGAGCCTGGCTCATTAGGTGCTTTGTGGGTTCAGACAAATCCATGAGAGCCCTATAGGAAAACATGTTCTTCCTAACACTGCTTTCATCCTCCCCCTCCTGTTCCTTCCAGATGGTTACACCCACTTGTGTCTTTTCTTACCCTTAGGACAGCTTTTTAAACAAGGTTCCTCCATCCTTCTCCTCCCCCACACTGCTTTAGGATCTACATTGAAGTGCAGGAGGACAGAGCTGTTCCATCTCATGCTGTCACATACAGCCTGCACCTAGAAGGCTGGAAGGAAACCACATCCCTCTGCCCCTGTTTGTTGAGAAGAAAGATCTCAGTGTGATCAGGATGTAGGAGATGAGAGACTTTACCTCAGCCTCAGCTGGATGTTGCAGATGTGCAGGAATGAATTCAGATTCTGGTTGTAGTCAAACCTGTGTATATTTTTTGGGCCAGGAAAGAGGCCTGTAACCTTTCTTCTGTATAGCACCAGTTTACACCCTCCCAGGAACACACATCAGGAGCACTTGCAGAGTTGAATCAGTATCTGATTTAAAAAACTTATTTTCCCAATTATTTTTTAAACTGTGCATCACTATCAAAAACACAGAACTTAACAACTGATCACTTTTATTCTTCAGAAATAGGTGGAGATGCCCCCTCCATAGGACTCCTGTGCCTGCACTCATAGGGTAGCTTGGTGGGAGCTCAGGATGCTCCATTTCTTCCTCTCTTTTGCGCTGTTGCTAACTGCTCATCACTTGTTTGTTGGCAGGGCCTGGTGCTGAGCAGACTTGGGCGGAGGGAACTGGCCCAGAAAGTCCTCAGAGATGCCATCCGGATCCAGACCACCAGCCACACTGCCTGGAACAGCCTTGGAGAGGTCTTGCAAGCTCAGGGGAAGAATGAAGCAGCCATCGAATGTTTCCTTACTGCCCTGGACCTTGAATCCAGCAGTCCTGTCATTCCGTTCACCGTCATACCCAGGGAGCTCTGAAGCTTTGCCCTGCAGCTCAGCACTTTCGTTTCGTGGACAAACACCAAAACCAAGCAAATAAACAGAAAAAGCCCAACAGAAAAGTGCCATTGTAACCTGGAACTGGGCTAAGTAATTCCAGGACGGAGCTCAGGTCTACAGGCTTAGCTTAGACAAGCCAAACTGTAGAATTTGCAAGAGGCAGAAACAGAACGCCTTTTTCTTCACAGGTGCCTGGCTAACCTCCTGTTCAAGTTAATAGCAAGGCTTATTTCAGAGTGTTGGTTCAAGGTGACTGTAGAAAGATCATGCTAGGGTACCGCTGTTCAAAGCACTTGCACCTTTCAGTGTTCATTAAAGATAAAACCCCCAAGCCCTGAATTAAAACCCAGACCTCCTCTAAATAGGACTAAATTCACCAACTAACTTGACCAAGTTGTGGCTGTCTCGCCACAGGTCTGACAGGACAAGAATGATAATTGCACCAAATAGACATGCAATATATGCTGTTTACAAAATTATTTCAGCTATTTTGATAATCCTTTTTCCTGCCTTGCTTTTATATACTGTACATGCTCACTATATTTAGTGTAGCACTTGCCTAGATCAATTTAAATTAAAAATACTTTTTTAAAAACAAAGCTGCTATTGCAGTATAATTCACAAAAGCAGAAAGACCAAAGACCAAATCAGTTCACACTTGAACTAGTATTAAAATCACATAAGTATCTCCACTTGCATATTTATTGAAAGGCCTTACATGAAGTAACTAATTATAAGCTCTGAGCTTCATTCTTATTAATCACCTATCGCATCAGTTTAGTGAGGATTTTAGTGTTTACTAGTATATAGTGACTGAACTCTGTGCTCTACTGCATTACCATTCCTGGCACAAGACATTCTCATATCCTTCTTTTCATGATGCAAAAGAAGGCAGTGGTCTTTTAAGGGAAAGTGTGCTGAAGGCAATATGTGTTTAAGGAAGAATTGCTTAAACAATTGGATTGTGCATAGAAATTTCCTATTAGAGGTACGGAGTTGAGCCTTCAGCAGGATCATTTTGCGTCTTGTATCAGGTGTAACAGTGAGGAGCTTCTGATCCTCAAGGCCTCCCCACAGCTGGCATGGCCAGGGAGGGGACACAGCTGGCACAGCCCCTGCTGAGCTGCTCCTTAGCTCTGCATGGCCTCCCCAGGGCCTTGGCAGCCAGGTGGAGCTGGACTGTGCTGCCACATGAAAGCCAGCCCCAAGGTAAAGATGATGCAGAAATATGCTGCACTTTTCTACAAAAAAGAAAAAAAAAAAAAAACCAGAAAAGAAAAAAAAGGTTGGGGCTTTGCACCCATTTTTGTCCAAAGATTTGTGGCTCTTTCATAAGTAAGTTTGCACTAAAGCACACTTTGTACTATAATTCTGCCCAGTATTGTGATGCACAACTAGTTCACTCTGGAAATAATAATATCCTCAGGCAATAAATAAGATGAGGTTATTTCTTACAGAGCCTGAGGCTCTGGCAGCAGACTTGAAGTTAGTGTTGTTTACAATTATTTGGAAATGTGCAGGCTAATGGAGAGCTGGGCCCTTGTGCTGCTCCCAGCCCACACCATCGGAGCACTCCTGCCCCCAACCCTTCCTCAGTACGCCTGCACCGAGGGAAGCCCACTGCTCTCAGGTTCCTTGCAGCAGCCTGGGGCACTCCCAGGCCAATATTTGTATTTTTCCCCCTTAAGCAATGCAGATTCAATAGCCTGGCTTATTTATCTGTTCACTGAGGGATTCCAGATCTGATCTAGGCTGATTCCACTCCGGGTGAAAGCAGCCCAGCCATGAAGGGTGCTCAGCCCATGAGTTCTCTGGCTTTCCAGTGCCACACAGGCACCCAAACTGACTTTTTTAGGCCAGAGCAGGTTTCCAAGGAGACAGTGTTCCCCGGCCGCACTTCTTGTTTGCAATAGCACCAGCAGCAGAGGAAGGAGTGGGTGTTAAAGTAGCAGAATTAAAGAGTTCCATGAAGACAAGAAGATGCAACTGAGACACGTTTTGCTGTGAAGGATGCGATGGAGTCAGCTCACTCTGCACTGCAGGGGGAAAGAGGGAAGGGGAGAGGGAGAGATGCTGTTGTTGACATAGTATGTAAATTGTTACCCAGGTGTTTTAAACCCAGTTCCACAGTCAGATGCAATCTGACAATAGACTTAAGCAGAGATATATATGTATAGATATTTCATTCTGGTGTTCGTTCTGCTTCACAGCTCCCAGGGTGGGAGTGAGCCCTCTGTGTGTGACACAAAAGCAGAGTCTGTGTGGTCGCTCGTCACTGCTCCGTTGTGCAATGTATATTTGCAAAGCACTGCCATAGCAACTTGTGTGTACTGGGCAGCTATTTGAGTACCAGCCACGCATCCATCTCTGCGACCAAGGAGCTGCTTTCAGAGGTCTGTAACGTGGCTGGTCTGTGACCTGGCAGGAGGGTGCTTGTTTCCCAGCAGCAGCTGAAAAGCAAACACTCACAGACCCATTTGCTGCTGCACACGTAGCTTCTAAACAGCCACCAGCCCATCACTTTTATTGCTATCAAGGAAACTTCATCCTGATGATAACCAGACTTGCCACAGCACTCATCTTCCTAGGAGAGGGACAAACATTCGTGAATACTCTGAGTGCATCAATAAGTCAGATGTTGCCAGGGTGCTCCCATCCTATGTGCGTTAATGAGCGTTGCTGGCATTGCAATCTCAGTCCTAAGAGCCTCTGCCTCTCGTGTAGCAGGGAAGATGTTCATGAGTAGAGGCCATCATCAACAGGAATCAGAGGGGTATGGTACCCTCTACCAGCACACCACATCACAGCCCCCACAACAACTGCAAAGTACTTTGCATGCATACTGGACTCAATCCCCAGACTTCCTGCATGCTTCCCAGGGGATACAAAGCACCTCTTGGCTGGAAGGGTGTTGTATTGGCTTGAAATGCTCTGCACAATGCAGGAAAGAGAGTGGTTGTTGCAGACTTATAAGTACCTTGGGGGTAAATCCTGCAGCTGTATTTTTTATCATGCTCACCAAAACAGAAGTCTTCCCAAATTTACATGCTACCTCTCTCACTCAGCATAGATTTTGTTCACACTACCAGATACAGAAAAACAAAGACAACTGCTTCAGATAAGCCTATGTATTGTAGTATTTATTTAGATAGCAATGTTGATAAATCTGATAGACTTACTTCCCTGAGCTCAGTAATATGTGTGTCAGGGAGCCTGGCATGCTTAATGCTCAGGGTTTCAGATTTAAGAACACCAGATTTACGTCCCATCTCTCATATGGTTATTACAGATCATAAGGAATGGAACTTTGGGGAACAGTAACTTTGGGGAACCAATTCTGCAAGTTTTAGCACTGACTTGAGTCTAACACAGTTTTCTCATTGATTAGTTTTGAAAGAGGAAGATAGAAAGCTGCATCATTGCCTAAAGTATCACATTCCTCTTGTTCCACCACAAGGTTCTTTTCCGTTTTTTTGGCAGAGTGCATGCAAAAAGAAAAAATAATTACCTTCTATTTTCCTGCTGTGCAGTAAAGGAGTAGTATGTGCCGTTGCCTTTGACCAACAGGAAGAACTGTACATTGTAACAAAAATGACTCTGCCTCCAGGATTACTGTAGGAGAAGCCCAGCAGGCCAGGGAACAGCTCCCCTCCCTGCCTTATCCCGTGTAAAGTGTCATTAGCTCCACTGGAGCAGTTGGTGAGGAGCATTCCCAGCTGAGGGTGTGCCCACCCTGTGCTCGTTCCGAACAGGGAGCACGGGGAGCCGCAGACTCCGCGCCACGCAAGGACCCGGCCGTTTCTATTGGTAACAGTTCATGCTACTGATTATCACAGTGCTTCACAAGTGCTAATTATCTCTTCTTGGTAATGACTAATAAATCCAAATGGAGAACAGTCCTGGAGGGTGTTTACTTTAAAATTCGCTGGCTAGGTACCAAAGTAGGCACAGCACTGGCTGCTGCAGTTTGAATTACAGATATTTTGTCCAAAAAATGTTCCATTTTCAGAGAGTCTTGATAAAGAATGAGTTTGGCTAGTTTGTATTTCTTTGTAATGACAGCAGAGTGGGAAACAATCCTTTTTAGTGAAAAGACATCACTGCCATGATCTTTTTTCAGCCAAACCAACAGAGGTTTGATAGTTGCAGTTCAGCCTAGAAGAGGAAGGCTTCCCAAAGCAACTGTGCTGCAGCAATAATTCCCTCTGACTCAATTGTATTACAGGCATATGTGACAATTATGCAATGGGCATGTGGAGCTGAGATGCCTCTCCCTCCTTATTTGGCTAAGGGGAGCTGCTGTGTGCCCAGGGGACAGCTGTGGCGCCCATCTGGGTGCCCATCAGCGCTGCCCTGGCGCCTGCCACCTGCGGGGTGCCTGCTGTCACCAGCCCAGTGGCTCTTGTTCACCACACCCTGTCCCTTGTGCTGGTTCAATGACCCTCAGGCTGCTCCCCAAGCCTGGCTCCAAGGGAGTGTTTCCCTCCTGCTGTTGCTGTTCAGTGCTGCAGGAGATCAGTGCACGATCAGAAAGAAAGTTGTTTTCCCAGAAATGGAAAGCTGGATCATCCATCACTCAGTGATGTTGGCAGGAGGGGAGGTAACCACTGACCCAGAAGTTGCCAAGATGGTTCTTCCAACTTTGCTTCTAATGAACTGGCTTGTGCCTTCAACTCCAGCAAACCACGGCAGGTTCCCAAGTGGCTGGATACTCAAAGACCCAGCTCGTTTTCCCACACAAACACATTCCAGTCAGTGGCTTAAACCACTGATGGGGATGCCATGCTGCACTGTTGCATAGCAGCCCATGATGATACAAGAACCTCCCTGAGCCAGTGCACAGAGAGGTGCTCAGCTTTTGCACATACAAGCATGTCCTACATGCCATTCTAATACTGTTATCACGGGTGTCAGAATCAGTTTTCCATATAACTTAACTTTTTTTGTCATTGTAAGATATTTCCACCGAATTAATAAAATTGACCCTGTGGAAAACAAAAAATGCTCCTTATATTTCCTGCTAATTTCAGGACTTTTAATATATTCATGCCACGGATGCTTCAAGCATTATGAAATGTCCAGTTGTTATATTGACTGGAACCCAGTGTGCCTAGGAGTTACCAGTTGCAAAGGGTATTTTGGCCTACACCCTGTAGTTCATGGGAAAAACGAGAGTGAGCATGCAGGCGGCGTGCCTTCAGAGAGGAACAGAGCCAGGAGAACGAAGCAGTGCAGCTTCAGATGTTTGGATTTGGGGATATTTAAGCGAGCATCATGCTTTTCTTGTGCTTCATCCAGTACAAATAAACAAAGGTAGTGTGAGAAACTCCAACATCGAGGTAAATATGCAAATACTGTGCTGTCCGGTTTAGGGACTCACCTTACTTTGGCCACAATGCCATTAATCATCTTTTTGCTACAAACAGTTACTCCTGTGGTTATTTGGAAATAAAATGTCTCCATTCAAGAGCTTCCAGAGCATTCTTTGCATTTACACATTAATCTTTTGGGCAGGTTTCAAGAGGGCCTGCTTAAAAACTCTGTCCCTTAGTTTCATACTCAAATGAGATTAAGGATGAGGTTTTTGAAGAACATTTCTTCATAACTGTGGCTGCTTTGGTTTATGAGTGTCCTCAGCATAACTCAAGCAGAACGAGGTTNCCCCCCCTTTCTCTTGATACAGGGAGGAAGCAAAACACTGGTGTGGAGGACGGAGGGTGAAGGCTTCCATGGCCCCTCCATGCAGGAGTCCAACTGGAGGCTTGCAACTGAACCGCAGCAAAAGCTGGAGAATTTCATTGCTCAGCCCCTCTGAGGGAGACCACTCCTCTTTGCTGGTACCTAATGCTGGTGCATTGCCTGGTACCCTCTCTGCATCACACATGCATTTAATATTCCCTTTCTGTTTAAATGGGAAGAAAATAAGCCTTTTTGCCCCTCATTTCTGCTGGAATGAGCTCCAATTGGTTTGGGAGCTCCACCTTTAATACAGAATCACTTCTCTTGCAGAGAACCAAGTTGCATTTCAGTGATAATTTTGACACAATACTCTTGAAAGGTCGTTAAGAATAATTTAATAAATTTTAATAATTTATTTTATATTTTATATGAGTTTTAATAATTTATTCATACCTCCACTTCTTTCTGCACCAGAATGTTCAGATACATATATTATATTCCTGCTTCATGTGAGGTCCAGATATTTAGCAGTTCCTGTTATTTAGCAGTCCCATAAACTTCCCAAGGGAAGAGATGAGAAGCATCACTGCTTCCCAGATGCCTTCTTCCATGACAGTCTCTGGCTATCAGATTTTTGTGGAGTCACCAAAGCACCAGTGTTTACTTCATCTTCAACCACATCCCTCAGGAAATGTCACATCCCAGTCAGACGTGCCTGAACCCGTCTTTGCAACAAAGGAAAAATAACCTCCTGCTCTTTAAAGACTGCTGTTAGAGAAAATAGGCTTGGGCAACACTGGCTCATTGCGTTGCCCTTAGCAGCCACAAGAGCATTTGAGTGAGCTGTGGCTGTCAAGCCAGTTTCCTGTGCTGTGTTGTCTCCAAAACAAAGAGACTCCTCACAGCCAAACCATCCCTGCAGATCCACCAGCTGGAGGGTGAGATTCAAGGGCTTTCTCAGTGCTCCAGCTTCAGCAAGTGTTGAACAATGGAGAAAAAAACCCTTGCAGGTCATTGCCCTGAGTGTCAGAGCTGCAACTTTCAGATCTTGAATGATCCCGTTTAGAACTGATGTAGCTGCTGTGATCATCTGTCTAACGGAGCAGGAGAAGCAGGTAGGCAGAACATCTGAATTTTACACAGCAAAAATGGCAAGCACTGTAACATGGCCTAAGAAAAAGCAAAAGAGCAATAAAAACTGTAAAACAGAAGATGTTTTCCTTACTGGGGAGCTCTCACAGAGGCAAAGCCCAGCTTCACCAGCTTTTCTGACAGAAACATGCAAACACCTCAGTCTGTGAGAGTAAGAGCAGATATCAAGCAGCCTCTCACCAACCTCCTGACTGCAAAGACCTCTCTGAACCTCAATCCTGCCTCTACCCTGCATCCGAGACCCCAGCCCAACCAGAGAGCACAGCACCCAGACCCCTCCACAGCATGCTTAGGGCAGATGCCAGTCAAACAGTACGGCCCTCAAAGCAAAAGCTTCATTACATTATGCATGACAAGTCAAACATCTTTTTTTATCATGCAATTGTTTATGATATTGTAATTATGTCTGGAAACCGGGATGTTTGTGAATGAATCAGCAGTAATTATCCCTGTGTTTTGCTGTCCAGTGAGAGGGGCTGACACACGCAGTCTGGGTTTGCAATGCTGGCTACTGTGTCAAAAGGATGGGAGTTAAGGATACAGCGATTTTCTGGTCAGTGGAGGTTAGAGGTGATTTTGTGCTCTGTGTAAATGGCATTGTCTGGCAGAGACAATTAGCAAATGAAGCGCTGCCTCACCAGAGGCTTTGCAGCCTCTGAGTCTCTTCTTCCAGGCTGACAACAAACAGAAATTTGAGATGGTATCTCGGGTTTCCAAAACAGGAAGCTGCTAAATCCAGCAAGAGAGCAATTCATTTCCCACTTATAATGATGCTGCTTTTAAATCTCCTTTGAGGATACTGAAGTGTTTTCCGAAGGGTAGCAAGGGAGGTATCTCATCCCCATTTTTCACCAGATGAAAGACCAGCCCTGCCAGGAGTGGAGCCGAGAGAGGGGTGTTTTTCTGTGCAGAACTGGTTGCTTCACTGTGACTCAGGCTCTGTTCCTTTCTGCCTCCCACCCCTGACTACCATACCCGAGTCACAGCATGGCGCAGCCCTCCATCAAACCCCTTTTTCTTTCAAGGTCTCTTCTGTGGAGGAGGAGTTAATGGAAGTTTCCACTCACTTATTATATTAATACACTGTAAATTACTTCTATAAATCATCAGAGTGGCCCACATCAGGCACAGGTTGGTGCAAGTACAAGGTACAGAAATGCACCTTGGACAACAGGTTCCTCTGGACAAGTGGCCCAGGTCTACTTGGAATAGTGCTGTGCCAAGGGGAGGAGTTATCACAGCCAAAGCTTTTATCTTCTTATTTTTTTCTCTGTTCTCCCATGATCCCCTCTTGGGTACTTGCAAAGTGCTTTGTGTTCAGCTGGCTAACAGAGAAGTAATAAGCTGAAAAAAATTAAAATTATTTCAAGCTACATTCCAAAGAAAAACTTCAGAGATTTTCAACTAAATAAAGAGCTTTAAAAAGCTTCCAATTAAACAAAACATTGTTCTGACAGAACTCCTCAAGCAGTATCTTCAGTAATTCAGATTTGCATGACCAGAAGTTTTGAGAGAATTGCCAGAAGGGAGAGCATTTTGAAACAAAACTTCACGATGCTTAAATCTGAAACAATCGATACAGAACATTTAAGTTTTTCTTTTTGTCTTCCAGCCAAGAACTATTCATCAAAGTTATCTCAAGTTTTATATATGGCTTCAGTTTTCTGGAACTTTACTTTTCATCAAATACCATGCTTGCAAGAGTTTAAAAGTGTTTTCCAGTTCCACTTTTCATTCTCCTACGTGTATAATGCTGAAGTTCCTGGTGTGGAAGCATTCTCAAGTGCTTCTGCACAACATTGCCAAACATTGCATCCACAGTCCAGCAAGTACAGGTGGTTTCCTGGAGATTAGCACCAACTGCTGAGTAAACATCAGCATGCACTGCTCTGCACACCTGCACACACGAGCTGGGATTGTCCCTGCTGAAATAAAGGGAGACCAGTCCCAAGCAGTTTTGGACATCACGCCTCTGCAATGCCAGTGATGGGTGACTAAAATCTGCAGCTTTCTTTTTCTGGGTAGAAATTGGTTCTGGGTCCTGGTACCAAAACAAGTGCACTTTTACACGTAACAAAGCACAGCCAAGTTCTGTGGGTGCAGCATCAGCAGCTCCCCTGTGCTGTGGCAGTGTGAGTGAGGCTGAGCACCTCACACGGACTGGGAACCTCACACAGACCAGGAACCTCACACAGGATGAGCACCTCACACAAACTGCAGTTGGAATTTTGTACACAGACATTTCTGTGCACACCTGCTTCCATCTCACCTCTCTCTTGGTCACTAGCCACTGCTCAACAGCAGCTTACTGTAGAAATCTTTGTCTTTGTGTGATCCCCAGGAATTTTCCATGGGATGTCTGCATCTGTAAGATTCACTAACACAAATTCCTGCATAGTGTATGACCTTTCCACAAAGGACATGTTCAGGGTCTCGTGCTAGTTGGCCACAGACACCCCTGGGATCTGCAGCTCACAGTCTGAAGACTGGAGACTTAGAACTTTTCTCTGAGATTCTATTAGAGCTTCTTAATTAAAAGACCTCTTTGGGGACCTGAATTGAATTGGAAACCATGGTGATCACTTAGGTCAATCACGCACAGAGATGATTGCATTTGGGAGAGTGAGGTGGAAGATGGGAACGTGTGCATGTTGAAGAACTTTAAGGAAAAAAAAATGAACCCCCCAAACATTTGTAAAAATTAGGAGCATGCATAATTTGCAATAGAACAATTAGAGGATGTATCATATAAGGATCCCCATTCACTACTGAGTTAGAGACTAACAGCTATCTGTCTTACTGCACTGAAAAGTGTCTTCAGCTTTTATCTCTCTGAACGTTCGATCAATGGATTTGACAGTCTGTCCATTTTCTCAAACCTGTGTATGCACATTTTCACTCATGTTAATTACTGTACCAGGAAAACCAAAATGCTGAGAGCTGCACTTCCAGCCGTCCCACATGAGAGAAACATGTTACCAACCTACTACAGAACCAGAAATGTTCATCCTCATCCAGTGGATCCTGTAACTTCAATCTGCAAAACCTAAAGAAATGCTCAATATCCAGCAAGCACTTTTGTTCAAGACTTGAATTTCACTGTTAGATTTAAAGAACAGTCATTTGTAACCAGATCATGCTGATAAGATTATCAGTTATGTCAGTTAAAACATAACTAAAACAAACATTTACATTTTGTTTCAACTTACAAATCATTGTAGTCTAGCTCCAGGACAATGAAGTTGCTTTCAGAATCGGTTTTGGTTTCCCTAGAAAGAACTGTTTTAAAATTTACTGGCTTTTCTTACAGAAAAGGACAACACACCCCTAATCGATTTTAGCCTCACCTTCTTCTTCCTTTGAACCTATAGTAGAAAAATCTAAATAGTTACAAGGGATGTTCTTCTTGTAAGTCTCCACCAGAAATATGTAACCTTGCTTCACCTGTCTTTGCAAATTACTGTGATTAGATCGGGACCTTTCACAGACTCGACACTTCAGCTGTTCAGCCCTTGTGTGAAATGCTTTGTATTGCTCTTGAGAAATCTTACAGCCCCAATATACAGGGTTAACCTCTTGTAACCTCTGCAATAAATAAGATTGTTCATGTAATTCCTATGAGACTGAAGGCTGTTGATCCATAATTTATCTTGCATTACAAGTCACTTACAAGCTGCTTCCTTTTCTAAGGTGAACATGAAACACCAGAGCACAGAGGTTGCAGGAGTTTGGATCTCCCTCTCTCCATCACATTGATTCCTCCCCCTGCCACCTTCCAGGTCTCCTACTTACTTTGCAGGCAATGTCTGCAACTGCAACACCTTGCACATCCATGCTCCTTCCCCTGCTGGCAGCCATTCCATACTGCATTGACAATGTGCAAAGGATAAAGCAGTAGCTGCTGACGTGCAGAAGCAGGAAACATTTCTTCTTCATTTTTTTTTTAATTTTTTTTTTACTTATTTCTTACTCCACAGTTAACTGCAAGACTCAGATGTGCTGCCAGCTGGTGCATACACATCTTTGGGACCAAACTCCAGCCCACCCTGATGCCTTTGCAGTCACTTCCAGGGCTTCCAACCTGTAAGGAGGCTGGAGTTTCAGTCAGGTTAATGCTGCTTGCCAGCTCATTTCAGGATGCCATGACTTGTATGATAGGTGTAATTATTCCAAGTAGCCTTGTGCTGGAGCTTTCCCCTCAAGGCCAAAGTTTTATTCTATTTGTATTAATATCACCTGGAAGCTCCCGGAGGAAGTGAGGAATCTTTGTTCTCCACTGACTTAGCCTGCAGTGTTATAATTAGAGCTGTATAAGATACAAGGATGATGCAGCAGACACACAGTGACAGGTATTCTCACAGCAAAGGTAGAAGCAACTCTGTGCCACAGAAGCAGCATCAAACCCCAAACCACAACAAGATGTAAGGAATAACAGATCTGCTCCAAAACACATCATCATTATCACCTGCTTTCATTTCCATAGTTTGTCCCTGAAATAAGGCTACACATTTAAAGCCTACTGAACTAAATTTTTCCATTGCCTCCATTCCATAGTCCCATATGTCCATGCAGTCAGAAACATGATGTCACCCTGATAGGCATCTGCAACAGCTTCTCCTCAGTTACCTGGGAGCTCTACCACTGCACAAGACAGGCCACAGAATGAGTCAGCAGTCAGGTTACCAAGGTCACTTGAAATTTTCAGAGACTAATCACTCACTCTTTTACCACAAAAATACAATGTAAAGCCTCAGCATAGCTTGGGCACTGAAAATACCTACAGGTGCAGGTCTGTGCACACACAGCTTCCTGTGGCCAAGCATTTCTGTGTCGGTTACTCTGTACCCAGCCTACTATTCCTGAGACATCCTGTTTTTACTACTTGCGAAATTACTAGAGCTGCCATGTTCCTCCTAGCAGCCTTCCTGACAGAAACATGTGCATGTTGAGCATTGTTTTTCTAACTGAAGCAGACCTTTTGCCAAAAAGTTAGCCTGATATTTTCCTTCATCTCCATTTGCTGTTGGAGAAATATTTTCCACAGCAGAACATTGGCCACAGAGCCCAGTGGACAAATCCTGATAAAGGCTATTCAGAGAAGCCTTCCGCTTGCAATTAACATTTGCCCATGGAAACCAAAGCCTTTTATTATTTTCCTTTTCCTATTCTGAAGGAGTTTAGCCCTGTATTGCCCAGTTCTGCTCTCAGAAGTCTTTGAACAGGGAGCCACATCCATACTTGTCTGTACATGGACACAGGAGTGCAGAATGAGACCTCGGCTTTTGTTTTCACTATAATTAGTATGTTTATAGGAAACTTTTTATGCTGTACGTTAGTTTTCAAATCTGAAGCATGTTTTCAGATAACACAGAGATATTATTTCAAAATAAAGCAAGGGCATTAATAAACACAGTACCAGGAAATCCACAAAGGTTAAGTGATTTTCTACAGAGTAATTCATTTTCCTAATGAGTTTGCTGCAGACAATGCTCTCTGCAAGCAGTTACTGCATACGTATCTTTAATTTGTGTGTTTATATAATTCATGGTGGTGCAAAATAAATTCCTATGTAAAGTGTCCTAATAGATCAAGTGAGGCTATAATATTCTTCCAGAGCTTGTTCATTACAATCTGCCCTGGCACAGAGTCCAGAGGGAGAGGAAGCCATTAAACATTAAGCAAAACAATTGCTGTCATCCTCCAGAGGGACTGGCTTTGTAAATGCTTATGTTAATGCTGTACAAAAGGGCTGAGTATCCTGGTAAAATTAGAATGGTAAAAGAAGGCAAGCACCCTGTCCTCAATTTGATGAGATTTGGCTGGATAACTAACGATATTTGGATCTTTGTCCTAGAAGAGCAGGGCTCATCCTCTCCTAGCCCCGGACTGGGCACTCCTAAGAGTTAATTGTTACCAGCAAACACAAAAGACGAAACAAAAAAAAAAAACCCTGACGTTTCCAGTGTTTTCTATCCTCAAAGCTGAAACACTCCCCTGTGTGTGTTTTCAATTTAACTAAAATAGATCGCTGTGTGTAAACAGCCACTCTATCTGCATCATTCATATTTGATGGACTAGTCAGTACAACAGATACTTTTATCCACCCCGTAAGTGATGAGAAACCAGACACTTCAGTGTCTTGTGCTCCTCTCAGTTAACATGAGTGGCAGCAGCTGTTATTCGAGGCTCCCTAACATGTAACATTTGATGTAGAGACAGGAAAATTGGAGATATAGTTAGTGGAATTGAATATAACAAAAGTAACTTCCACGATCAAACCCTCCCAGGAGAATATGCAGGAAAGCTCTGGCCATGTTGGTTAACAGCAACCCAAGCACTGGTGTTCTTGGGCTTTGGAGGCTGTGTAATAATAGTATTCTTAGCAGGTTAACAAGTTACTTGCAGGACAGGTAGGGCATGATTTCAAGATGCCTTTGTTCACACTGACAGCAAAGGGTGAAGGTGGTCCAGAACACCATCGCCAGAGTCTGTAAAGCACATACTGAGGAGATGAACTTGTGTTTTAAATTATGTTCTGCACATACGACTTCACGTGCCTGTAAGAGCTGTGCAAGCAGACTTTTAAATCCATTGGAAACCAAGAGGGGATATTGCCATATCCATCCGCTTGGGAGAGACGAGGGTAGATGGTTGACAAGGGAACAAATGTAGCATCCCACAAACAGCACAAAAAGGAGGGTGACTCTTCTTTGAGCAGATGTGTGAAGGCAGGAACTCCTGGGCCAGCTCACACAAGGGTGTGTTGGTGGTGGCAGTGAAATACCAGAAATTCCATTTAAAAATGAAACCAAGCTTCTTTCAGAGAGGGTGGTCAAGCACAGGAATGGGTTCCCCATGGGGCTGCAGGCCATACACCCTTGGAAACGGACAAAACCCCTCCAGATCAGCAACCTGCTCTGGTTGGAGAAGGGGGTAGGACTAGGTGGTTTGCAAACATACATTCAAAACATCTACCATGCTGTGATTCTGCAAAAGGGAAGCTCTCCAAGCAAGGCCATGGGCAGAGAATTATGGTGCTGTTGTTTGGCAGCAAGTTTTGGAGGAACCATGTGGATATACAAAAAAAACCCCTCCTTTTCCTTTGTTCCAGGTGGTGTACCCACCCTCCCTGCAATACACACCTTCTGTGCTAGCACAGAGGGAGAGAGGAGATGAAAAGGCAGTCCCGTGGCCTAAGGTTCAGAGGTCTCAGACCAGGAAAGAGCAGATGAGAGGAAGACCTTTCACCTGCTTTAGGACATACTCCAGGGAAGCTCACTAGACCTCTTGCCAGCTGGCATTTTAGTGCCCCACCCTGCAGTCTGAGGGGTTAACACCTCCTGACCTAAAGTGCGGTTGCTTCATTTGTGGCCTCACTGGAGAGGGCAGCTGCAGCCCAGCTTTTAAACCTCTGCTCTGAAGCAAGAGCTGATGGAAAGGAAACGGTAACTTCTGTCTTCTCCTCTGGGAAGGAGCTGGAGAAGGTTTGTGCGAAGGTCATTTTAATATTATGCCAAAGGTCCAAGAAGCACCAGACAAACAGCTCTTTTTTTCCAAATAAAGAGTTAGTAACTACATGGATATAAAATTTTCTCCTCTCAGTTTAGCCAGGCTGGGCCTTCCTTATTCCTGAGGGAACACAGTCATTTCTTGGGCATGTTTTTATATATGCAACTGAGAGCCAGGAACCAGGGATGTCATGTGCCCACTTGTGGGTTTATGGCACAGGGCCTCTGCACAGGGCAGAGCTGCAGGACAGGCTGCCCACGAGGGATGGGGCCCATGCAAACCCAGGCTTTGAGGATTTCTGCAGCCAGCCCTGCATGCAGCTTCTGAGAGCCTCAGTGCTGGGCGTTGTAACGTGCCTACAGCGAAGGTGGGAAGATCGCTTCTCTCTGTTACTAAGAATATAGTCAGGGAAACATTACCCTGCAAATTGCTTTAATATGCATCACACTGCCACATATACTTTATGACTCTATTTGCACCCTGTGTGTTGGTTCAGCTCATGCCCACTGCTGCTGCCAAGCTCCTGCAGCTACTCGCTTTTCCCTCACATGCACTGAAGAAACAGGCAGAGCAGAGCACAGGAAGGTTTTCCATGAGGCTTCTGCTGAAAGGCGGGGATGGGGTTCACTTCCTACCCCACAGCACTACTTGGATCCACCAACACCAGGCCATAAAGCAGAGAAAACTGTTCAGGAGGCATGAGGAGAAACTGGGTGACTCAAAGCTGTGGGCAGGTGGAGAATGCAGAAGCAGGTTCAATTTCAGATGCAATCAGCCCAAGTCTGAGACGCAATCCATGAGATGTGAGCAGCAGAGATCCACCTTGGGAGAGTTCCCCTTTGCTCATGAAGTGACTCACTGGCTGAGGGGAGAAGGCAACATGGGTGACAGACATGCTACCGAGGTGACCTCTAGCTACAAGCGCCACATGAACAGCATGCACAGAAGCAGAGAGAGAGAAGTGAAAGGCTCTGACTCCTTCCCATCATTTGGTGGATGAAAGGCTGGATATGACCTGGCAATGTGCACTGATAGTCCAGAAAGCCAATTGTGTCTTGGGCTGCATCACAGTCAGTGTGGGCAGCAGGACAAGAGAGGTGATTCTGCCTCTCTACTCTGCTCTGGTGAGAGCCCACCTGGAGTGTCTGGAACTCCCACCACAAGAAAGATGTTGAGACCTTGGACCAAGTCCAGAGAAGGGCCACAAAGATGCTCAGAGGGCTGCAGCACCTCTCCTATGAAAACAGGCTGAGAGAGTTGAGGCTGTTCATCCTGGAGAAAAGAAGGTTCCAGGGAGACCTCACAGCACCTTCCAGGGTACAAGAGAGCTGGAGAGGCACTTCTTACTAGGGCACAGAGTAATAAGGGAATGCCTTTAAACTGAAAGGTAGATTTAGATTAGAAATAAGGAAGAATGTTTTTTACAGTGAGGGTGGTAAAACACTGAACAGGTTGCCTGGAGAGGTAGTGGATGCCCCATCCCTGGAAACATTCAAGGTCTGAAAAGGCTGAAGGGGCTTTGANCACAGAAGCAGAGAGAGAGAAGTGAAAGGCTCTGACTCCTTCCCATCATTTGGTGGATGAAAGGCTGGATATGACCTGGCAATGTGCACTGATAGTCCAGAAAGCCAATTGTGTCTTGGGCTGCATCACAGTCAGTGTGGGCAGCAGGACAAGAGAGGTGATTCTGCCTCTCTACTCTGCTCTGGTGAGAGCCCACCTGGAGTGTCTGGAACTCCCACCACAAGAAAGATGTTGAGACCTTGGACCAAGTCCAGAGAAGGGCCACAAAGATGCTCAGAGGGCTGCAGCACCTCTCCTATGAAAACAGGCTGAGAGAGTTGAGGCTGTTCATCCTGGAGAAAAGAAGGTTCCAGGGAGACCTCACAGCACCTTCCAGGGTACAAGAGAGCTGGAGAGGCACTTCTTACTAGGGCACAGAGTAATAAGGGAATGCCTTTAAACTGAAAGGTAGATTTAGATTAGAAATAAGGAAGAATGTTTTTTACAGTGAGGGTGGTAAAACACTGAACAGGTTGCCTGGAGAGGTAGTGGATGCCCCATCCCTGGAAACATTCAAGGTCTGAAAAGGCTGAAGGGGCTTTGATCAACCTGATCCAGTTGAAGATGTCCCTGCTCCCTGCAGGAGGGGCTGGACTAGAAGACTTTTAAAGGTGCCTATCAACCCAGACTATTCTGTGATGCTATGATCTCCATGTGCAAAAAGTCTGCCACAAATAAAGGCACAGGGAGAAGGAGTTGTCCTTTCTCTGTACCTCGTCACGTCAGATGAGAAGTACAGTTTGTTACTCATCTGACCTGTTTATTGTGCTGTGCAGGAGGGGGAACACAAAGCAGATCCTTACAATTTAATGCTGTTCCCAGGCTAATAAGGATGAACATTCCTTTTGGGTGCTGTGGACAAAGGCAAGATGCAGCTATGCCTCTCTCCTATGAGTAACTAAAGCCCTAAAATTTGAACATTTGGGAATTTGTAAATATTCTTGTATATCTTATACTATTGCTTAGCAACAGACTTTAGCCAAGGGCATGTTTGTGAAACTGTTAGGCATATCCCTATCTGCTAAGTGCAAAGCAATAAACACACCTTTCCAAATTATCTCTGCTAGGATCACATATGTAGCAGATGATCAAACTGAGCAGAAGGATATCTGCAGCACAGGCTCTTGGCATTTTTGCAATGCTGATAAAGTGATCTCGACATGGGTGAATCAAAGCCTTTTCACTGCAGGAAAGGTGTCTTTGCATACCAAGTAGGTTGCAGATGGAGGAGCACCCAGCAGGGCTCGGTGTGATGCAGTTCTGTGGCTGCTCCTCCCACGTGGAGAGGAGTGATGTGTTTATCTAGCAAGCCTTAGGTGTTCCCCTGACACACTGCTACATGTCCGCATACTGATGAAGAGCCCTGTTTTGGAAAAAACCCCTACACAATCTTAAATATGATTTTAGATACCATCTTGGTATCTATCAACCCACTATTGTATCCAGCACTTAATAGAGCAAAGCTTAACATGGGTATTGTACCTCGAACTGGGTTGTACCTGGCAGTCCAAGGTTTTACTTCCCAGTTATCTGACAGAGGAATTTTTTCCCTTCCCATCACCAGGTTGTACTTTACCACAGTGAGCCACAGTGCAGTGTAACACACATCTACATGATAACTGGGCCTGGAAATACACGTGAGCACACGGGCCCTGCTCACTTCCTTGGACCCTTGAGCCCCAGCAGCTGGTTTTGACTGTGCTTTGCAAGAAGAGTCCCCTGGAGAGATCACAGCAGCTTTCTGCACCTAAAGGGGCCTTTCCTTGGCTGTTCCTTCCACCAAACAGGAAGGAGAGATGAATTTCACTTCATGTCTGGACTCAGGGGAGAAGAATCACTTTCCTGCTTAGCACAGGTGTGGGATGCATTGAAAAAAGGGGGCGTAGCTGCTTTGAAAAACCCCGTATTGGTGGAGGGGGCTGCAGCCCCTCCTCTCACATGCTCTATGAAAACATGGGTGCCCCTGTAGCATGTCACAACACAGCAATACACACTTGGTTCTGTTCCTTGCCACTGTGCATGCCCTGTTCCCTGTGTACCAGCATCAAAGCAGCCCTTGTGCCTCACAAAAGGGGCAGTTTGAGAGGCAGAGGCAGGCTGTTTGCAGGTTCTCCCCCTAGTTGCATAGTAACTGCTGAACTGTGTTTTATGATGTTATAAGAGCTCACATTGTCACTCTGAGGGCTTGAGGAGGCAGAAGGCAACCTTACATGATCCTTATCTCTGTTAGGCACAGCCTGTAACACCATCATTAAGGCAAAGGCCAGGCACACTGATGCTCCAGCTGCTGCAGTGCTCCCTACTTCCAAAGGCACAATAAAACTCTTAATTGCCCACACAAAGATGCAGCAAAGGAAGAGAAGACCTTCAGACTGAAAGAAATATGAGGCACTAAACGGTGATCAGCACACAATAAGTTAAGGCAGTCCCTGTGGACAGACCTGTTGTAAACAGTATCAAGCAGTGTAATTTCAGTGCTGACTTAAAACTGAGCAGTATACCAGACTTGCAGCAGTTTTGAAGTTTTAAACCAGGTTTTAGACACTGCATTTGAAACCCTTCATAAGTCATGAGCATTTGGAACAAAAGCTGCAGTCAGGTCTACATCATCTTAAGACAGGCTCATGTTAATGGCCATGCTGGCGAGAAGGAACTCAGTGCTCAGTGCTGGGATCTCACACTGGAGTCAAGACTTGTGCACCCTCCACCTTCGCTCAATTTCTCAACAGTTCAAAGGGGAAGTGGAGGAACACAGGGTAAAAAAAAAAAGAGGAAAAAGAGCAGGAGTCCTGGTTAGCTCTCACTCATTGTACCCTATAGACCAAAAAAAAGCAGACTCAGTCAAGTTCCCTAAACTTTCCCTCTGTGCTCTTCAGTCTGGCAAGTCTGAGTACATCCCTGCTGGGGGCCGCCGAGAAGGAGAGATAGTCCTGTGCCAGCAGCATCAAGCCACTTCTGTCAGGGCTCCACGAGCAGCAGGAGCACAGGGGATTAAAATCCTTTCTGAAATTGTGACGCCAAGAGGAAACACAGCTCTCCCATTATCCTCCTGCAGATAAATATTTGAAAGCAACTATAAAGAAAACTCAGCCATGCGTCCCTGCTACCTACCCGACAGCCACGTCAGTACAATGGGAGCCACGCTCAGACAAACAGCAACACAAGGAGCTTCATTGTACCAAGTTCACAGGCATCAATCTCTATCAATTTCAACTCAATGCCATTTTAGAGAGATATATGTTTATTTTAAACCCATCAGAGGATGTGTTTTCACTACACAGTGGGAATACCGGAATCACAGACTATGAGGGTTGTTAGCAGAGGGGGAACAGCAGAACCAGCCCACCCAGTCGAGGGGGAACCCCAGGGTTAACACTAGAACAAAACATAATTGGTGGCAAAAAAACCTATAGATCATGTTGCAGGTTTGAGTTATTCATTGGTCTTTTCCTCCCATTCAGGGAAGGAGAGGACAGTGTAACCGCTTCTTAGAGACGCTCATTAAATCAGGCACGGCAGATCCTTTCACATGAAGGTAACCTGAGAGCAAAGGCCAGCCCTTAACCTGGCACAAGTCAAGAGCTGTCTTCAGCTGACACTACCTGAAGTGTTGGTGGCAACACACAAGCATGTACACTTATTGACTTCTCCACCCTGGGGAAGCAGGTTGGTGGGAGGGCTTCAGAACTGGGATCTTGGGATCTTTCCTAGAAAACAAAGTCAAGGCCAAGGACACTTAGCAGGAAGGACAGCTGCTCCTTGGGCCATTGAGTGTGCCACCAAGCAGCAGCAGGGCTCTTGCTGACTCTGTAGTGTTAAACCCTGCTGACCAAAGGGAAGACTCACCTAATTAACAGTGCTGCAAACAGGGAAAGGATCAGGCTGCCTACATCATTCTCACCTAATTTCATTTTCTGGACTAGCAATTCTGAATGCCTCTTGAAAGATCTTCCAAGTTCTTTAAGTACTAGAAAACGAAAAGGTCTCCTGGGCAGATGTGTCCTAAGAGCAGCTGGGTTGGCAGGTCTGGCATGGTGCAGTAAAGCAAGTCAAGAAACCTTTGCACTTCCCAACACTAAGGAGTGGCATACAGTTTGTAGGCATAATCA
This sequence comes from Drymodes brunneopygia, assembly GCA_013400955.1. Classification (NCBI taxonomy): domain Eukaryota; kingdom Metazoa; phylum Chordata; class Aves; order Passeriformes; family Petroicidae; genus Drymodes; species Drymodes brunneopygia. The sequence goes on along the minus strand of VZTZ01051319.1, from coordinate 1,891,491 downwards.
GGCTCTTCTACATACACTTTGTTCCAGTCATTTCATGGAGCACGAAGGAATCTATTGCTTACAGGGACAGATAAAAAATGTAGTCTCAGGCAGTCTCTCTGTTACAAGTGCTCACAATACAGGAGATGGCTGCCTAAGCTGTCCCCTTCTCTAGGGAGCAAGTTTCTCCCAACCTCCACAAGAGAAATGACCTTTAGAATTATTCAAATTTCAAGACAGTCCAAAGTCTGATTCAGGATTGGATTCACCCTGAACTAGATGCTGTAAAGTCACAGGGACCTTTCCCTCAGTGTTTACAGCCTAAGCAGATAATGCCTGGGCTTGCTTACAGAGAATGGGAATGCAATTTGTCCATAGATCAGTACCAGGGTACAGGGGGCTGAAATACAAGTTGCATTTCCTTAATAGCAGCACAGAACTGGAGGCAAGGGGGGAAGCACACAGACCCCAGCAGCAAGTCTCTCCCCTTGCCCCTTTAGGAGCACCACACTCCAGAAATGACAAGCAGGGCACAGGCAGAACTGGTTGGAAAGTGCTCAACCATGCTACTGCCAGTATCTAAAATGGCTCCCACATGCTAAGTGAAGTAAGCCACTCTATTTTATCTCAAAGCCTTAGCTAGTTACTGATTATCAGAGCCAATACCATCACTACAAACACTTCATGGGATGCAAAGGCATCCTGCATCCCAGGGATGGGAACATTTACCAGTCCCACCTCATGCTGGGGGCAAGTCTGCTCAGGATTGCCCCAACTCTTCTGAAGTCTTCCTGTAGCAAGAAATACCGCAAGATGTGTCACAATGAAAGTGATTTACAATGCTTGATAAGGGTGGCTCTCCCACCCCCGTATTTCTTCATCTGGCCTTGTTCTCTTTCGAGGCAGGTCACACCCATCTGCCCCACCTTCATGCTGCCCTGTCTTTCCATATGGAAAAGAAATGACACACACACAGTATCTCTTTTCCTTTGGGTGTAGCAGGGGAACCCACCTCCTCTCCTGGCGAGGTGGAAAGCGTCACACCAGCCAAGAGAAACTTGACAGGGAGGATGACTTAGGAAAGCTGTGAGAGACAAATGAAGTGGGGGGAGTGTTTCTGTGTTGTTGTAACTTGTTCACAGGGGTTCCCTGGGCAGGGTGACAACTCCTGGCCATGCACACTTTTCTGCTCCTAAGGAAGCACCACCCTCCAGATGGTGGCCTGAGCACATGGCACACCACAGCATCCCAGCTTCTTTTCTTTCCATTCCACCCAGAGCACCAGGGTGACCCTTTTCACTGCTGCTAAGGAAACTGTGCCACCAGAGAAGGATGTGAAGCATCAGCTGAAACAAGAAGGGATTTTCCCTCTGTGAGCAGCTGGACACCTTCCTGGCACAGTACATCAGTACAGCACAGGTGCTGCTAACACCAGCAGATGAGGCAATCACATATGGGGCACTGAAGCCACCTTGCAGATTCCACTGCCAAATTAAGAGCAGAATATTTTACTGTCTTTTAAAAGCAGTTCAGTGTTTCCTGAGTGAGTCTGAGCTACAGCACTGCGTAGAAAGCTTTTCCTGCCTGAGGATCCCCAGGAACCACATAAATAAAACACCTTCAAGAAGGTTCTTGCTCGCTTTTGCTTGTCATTGGCAGACATACCCTGTCTCACCAACCCCTCTCTGTTAATGCAAAGTTTTCCAAGAGTTTGCTCAACTTCCCATAGGGAACTACATTGATATAACATTTTTTAATTTTGAAAGCTTATTCTACAGTTTCCCTTGGCTGTGTCCCATTTCTCTTGCAGTATTAAGACCCAGTTATTTATTTCACTCACCTAAGCAGAAATGCACCTACACTAAACATGGCACACTGCATCACATCAACTTATGAACAATGCATTCTGCATTTTTAGGACTACTTCAAGAAAAATACTAAAAATAAAAAAAAGGCAAATCAAATAAAAGTAAACTTTACATCTTTGTGAAGTGCTTAGTTTTTCAAGTCTCAGGAGAGAGGGTCCTTACACCTTGCACATCTTACCTCTAAGTGGAAACAACTGTATGGATTAGAAGGCATTTCTGAAATATTTAAAACCAGTGCATGGAAATAAAGGCCATTCCTTATTTTAAATGGCTGAACTGGTTTTCCTCTTGCCCACATTTATGAAACCAGTTTCAAAAGGAAAGCATCTGGAAGAGTTCAGCTCAGTACATAAAGTTTCAGAAAGCTGTAAGCAATTGTAAGCACCAGAGAAAGAGCAAAAATAGAATTAAAAACACTTTAGCAACCTCAACCAGCACAGAAAGCACCGCTCCCACCAGAGCCCTTGGCTCCAACAGATACATAACACACATGCAGGGCTCTCAGAACACAAGTATTCCCACTGAAGTCAATACTTTAAATTATACATAGACTGAAGTACAATCCTAAAATCAGAAAATAAAATGTGCAGAGTTTGCACCTTCTTCTATTGCCATCAATAAGTACCTTACCTTAAGTTTAGAGTCTTCTTTTTTGATTAACGTGTACCTAATTGTAGCTTCTTGTAATTTCTTTTCAGGTTTATTTCTCCTTGTTCTGCCAGAAGGCTGTTTAGGTTTTTCAGGAAAATTATTCCATTGCCTTTCCTCCCACACACCTGAATATTTTTTCTTCCTCTGAGTTGCATGGCCTACAACTCCCTCTTCATTTACAGCTCCTCTGAGCCCCCTCCGAGGTTCCCCCAGGTGAGAAATCGTGTCTGGAGAGAGGCAGCATTGCCTTCCTCCTTGTATTCCTGATGCTGCTTTGCAAGTTGATGAAGATGACATGGTCCCAACCCAGCCTGCAATAGTTCATGGCTGCTTGGGAAAGCACCTTGTGGGTACATGGCTTCGAGGCCCTTGTGCTGCCCACAAAAATCAAAACCAAGAAATACCAGACAAAGGAGGGAATAATGAATGGTAAACTTCCAGGGCTATTAGAAAAGGACTTCCTTTAAGAACAGTGTGTTGCAAAAGGGTCTGAAAGACCAAAATAAGAGCCCAGCCTCTCTGGTGCCATGCCTAGATCACGACTAATGCCTTGAGTAGCCATTGTCATTGTGACCTCCAAAGCAGTCATCAGAGGCAAGAGGTCATTATCTCTACTGATGTGTAGGGAAGCAAAAATAACAAGATGAAATTACTTGCCCATGGTGTCCACAGCTCTCCAGTCCCCACTGAGTGCACTGCTGAGCAACGCTGCCTGCAACAAACAGAAAGTCCAGTAAAACATATCCAGGAAGATCTCTGGATTTTGTTCATGCACAAGCACACATGATCCTGTTTCCAGTTCATCGACTTGTGCTCTTAGAGGGAAGTATGGGCACCAACCTCTGCAAAAGGCTCAGTATGAAACACAGGCTGAGTGAGAACTCCTTTCAAAAAGCAAGCACCCCTTTCTTACCTCCTTAGTGGAACCAGTGACTGGGCCTGGTGTTCTGGGTGCCAACGGGACACAAGTCACTCCCTGAACACGAGCCAGTTTGGGATTCCCGGGCTCTTGGCTAAGTCAGTACACCCAAACTTTTACTTCAGCTACTTGTGTTTTTAACCTTTTTTCCACTCATTCCTCACTCCTGGCATTTAATGGGTCAGGGATTTAATTCTTTGGCATTACAGGGATTTCCAAGCCAGATCTGAGGTTTGCCAAAGCATCTATACCCTCCAGAGTATCAGGGGCAACATGTTAATGAGTCCGTGATAAAGTCCAGGATTGATCAGCAGGCAGCAGCAATTTAAACAAATTCCAGACTACATTTTATCTTCCAACAAAGAAATAATTTTTCTCCCCACAGGATCTGCAACCAGTGAACCACTGAAGAGCTGTGCTGGTGCAGAGGGAGCCTGCAGTGAAATTCAATGTGAAATAATCATAAACCATCTAATTGGTATTATTGAAGCTGAAAAGTAGTGCAAGTAAGCAAACACAAACAAATTACACTGGATTTCTTTTTGAATATTTTGGCTCTAAACACACAAAGTTTTACATATAACACTTCTATAACAATATAAGCATATAAGGATTTTTCATGTTATTTTGAATTTTATAGGATTGTAAAACAGAATGTAATTGGAATAGGACATCAAAATAAGATAATTATCTCCTGCTGCTTCAGAAATAAGGAATAAAACAGAGCTGTGTATATATTTCCTTCTCCAAGGAAGAAATAAATGTACTGTGATGATTCTTGTTTCTGGAGAAAGAACCATTGGATTGTGATTTGCAGTTTTCTAAATACATTCCTCAAAGGAAGGGCTATTCAGAGGTGTGGATGGAGTACAACACATGCTAATTAGTCCCGGGGCTACTTGAGTATCCAGACACTGGTGACAATTCAAGTCACAACTGAAAAGGAAGTCTTGATTGTGCTTATCCTTGGCTAAGCTGGAAATGGTCTCATCCTTGCTCATGTTTCCTTCTCACAGCTGGCTAAGTAGACTAAGCCCATAGTCCCTGAGATTTGTCATCTCTGGATGGATATCCCTGTGGTTGTTGTGTTAATCAGGTTGTTTGTTCAGATATTTCACAAAGAAGTTACATCAGACATGTGATGGGGAGTAGAAAGTAGAGGAAATAGAGATATTTTTTCTCCAAATCTAGGCAGACAAGAGTGACAGATTACAGGACTCACAAGTGCCAGCCAGGTCACATACTATTCCACCATTCTTTTGAGGGATTCTTCATCCACTAAACACAGTAAATACTTTCCTGGCAGACAGAAATTTCAAGGTACCATTTCAAGATGATGTGATACTTATAAAGCTAAGCCAGCAAGGATCTTCACACGAGAAACAGAGGTTAATGCCCTCTTGGTCCTTGCAGTTTATGATGAGTGTCATTAGCCTTTTTGTCTCTCATATATTTGAATTTTATCACTTCCCCAGAACTGTAGTTATGTGTCTTTCCCAATGCAGTGATAGACCTGGAAGATGAGTGATTATTTCTTCTGACTAATACAGTATCAGCATAAAAACAAGCCAGTGTTCTCAGACACAGTTTAGAAAGCTATTAGCCCCACTTTGGAGGAGACAAAGCTGAAGCACTGTAGCTGTTAAGCAATATGCTCACCTTTATGCATTTTGCCAAGAGGAAGAACACACCCATTACTCACACTCATGAGCACGTCCTGCCTTCTGTATTCTGGTGTCAACTGATCTTGGCAATATGTAGTGACATTTTCTCACATATGATTTTGCTTTTTACTGTTTTTTTTTTTTTAATCTCTCACCACCATAATTATTTACTTGAAGTGTTAGGTCTTAATTACAGTAAACATTTTTTCCATTTCTGTACAGATGGGAAATGCACTGGAATAGAACTGGATGGTGTAAGTTCATCATCTGTTCATCTCTTGATAGAGATCAATATAGATTAGAGGTAAGTCTCTTTATCCATATTCATTTTCAAAACTCAAAATGATATGCAACAGATTTATAATTAAGCAGAAGTGATGATGTTTTTGTACAGCTTACTTAAATGGATTTGCCATAATGCATTAGAGTAGAAGCTATAAAACCCGACCAGATGTTGTATTTCCTCCCCCGCTCTGTGTTGCAATTTGCATGAGAGTCTTACATTGTAAATAAAACTTGAGGTCAAAGTTTTCTAACCTGAGGATCTATTCTAAAAACCATGTTGACTACCCAAATAAGATGTCTTCATTTACAAACAGGATGAACAACCCCTGCTAGGAGTAAAATCTGAATTAAACTCAGGGCCTCATGCACCTGAACACCATGGCAGCTTGGTGTTCCTAAGCTTGCTGAACTAAGTTTTTTGTGTAGCTCCTGCTTTCTAGTCCAGACACTTACATTTCTGCCACAATAAAGCCAGCAGAGTCACAACATTGTGAGGTCTATTTTACAAGCGAGTGGCAGCAGGGATCCTGCCCCAGGTGTTGCTCTGCCCTGTCAATGCCAGCCCTCCCAAGAGGCACACACAGTCCCCCTCACTGTCCAGGGGACAGTCAGCCAGGCAAAACTTGGCACCTCTGCACATCAGTAAAGTGATTGCAAGATCTGCTTCCTACACTGACAGATTTGAAGCAGGGATTGGAACTCACACTGACTTTGTGGAAATACTTGGTTGAAAGTAGGATTCAGCCTGAGACATAAAAATGACTGATTGCATAAAAGCAAATACAAAGCACCTGAGACTCAAAGAGATAGAAAAATACCTCTGAGTTCAAGCCTGGCTGGCAAACGTTTCACCCCATTCACATGGTGAGGACACAAGAGCGGGTCCATGACTCTCATCTCTCAGGTGGCAGAGCTGAGCAGAGAGACCTTGCAGGTGAGATCTTGTCCTCAGCGCAGGCAGTGCGGGTTTTACCACTGGCTTTGGTGGAGCCAGGCTTTCACAATACTCCCTGCTTCACTACAGTGAAGTCACTGGGGTTATTCATGAGGCAGAGATACAAAGGTGCCCTCACATTATGCAAAAGGGTAGGCTTGAGCAAGGACCTATTAAAATCAGCATTACACAACAGCTTCCATGGGGAGCTCCTTTTCTCCAATTATTAGCCACAGTGATTAAGTGTGGTGGGTGACTCACAGACCTTACATTGCCCATCAACAACAAAAGACTTTTGGAGTTAGATTAATGCCTTTAAAGTGTATTCTTTACCGTATGTAGCTCATAATATTTTGAGCACCAGTAGCTGTAGTGTGAATCATCTTGATGCACTGAAAGCTTGTTGTTGCTTTGATTTTTTAAACAAACAGCAGGCATAACAGCTCTTGGAAAGCACAGGATCACCCCAATCAAGCAATGATGAATGAGCACTGATGCTGATGAGGAACTTTCACTTCACACAGTGGTTTCTAGCAGCCTGGCTTTACAGTGTGCTGCACATCCTGCAAGTTGTTGGTGCAGCTCAGACAATGAGCATGTAACCGAGGAAAAACATCCTGCAGTGTATATGCCAAATTATCAGTTCCCAGAGTAAAAGGAGACAGCTATTTCTCAGTTTAGGAATCTTTCCTATTTCCAAATAGCTCTTCAAAAACTTTCTTAATTTTTGAGCCCTCCATACTACTTATATATTCATGTATATATTTATATTTTCATTGATGCAAGCACTTTTAAGAAAAGCAATGTACAAGGAAGAAACTTCTTATGAGTACTGGTTTCAAAGTAAGTGGGTATTTTGAAGAAATAAATTTAAAAACCAAAAAATTGCCAAAGAACATCATTAGCACTTCTAGGCAGATAATTTTTTTTAAACTCTGTCCTTTAATCTCTTGGATTGATTAATGGAACATTTCTTGTTGTGAATAACTCAATGCCATGGAACAGTATTCCAATCACAGCTGATTATAAATTAACACTCATTTTAACTGATGCAGATAATCCTGTCAATGTCACAGCAAATACATTATCAAACATTACATATGGATGCTGCAATAGAAACAAGAAGTTGAGAACTTCATTGTCTTCCAGTGCATCACTACCAACTAATTTCTAAATTTTTCATCATTGTTTAGACTACGGTCAGATTGCACAGAATAATTTGCTACTTATGAACAGTAGATGCAACTCTTTTCTTAGGCATAATTAGCAACAAAAAGGAGGAAGATTTCCTTTTGCTCGGGGCATTGGAAAAGAAAATATCTTCCCTGAACTGCCATGATAGGCCATACTTCCCTCCTACCAGGCAAAGAAGGGAGGGCAAAGGACTAACAGAAGAGTGCTAAATAAACTCCTGTTTTTATATAGAATGAAAGGAAAACATGGCTGGTCACAGTGCTGCAGGCAACAACCCTTTGCCTCAGTTTCCGCTGCTTGGTGTTGTGAATGCCTGGTAGGGATATAACCCCTTTTTATGTTACTTTCTTGTTTTTCCCTCTCCAGGGGGTCATACTCACATGTTGAGAGTTAACACAGTCCCAGACTAAGGCAGCACATCCTGGTACATTCTTTTCCAGTCCTCAGAGCAAAACACTACCTCTCATCTGTTTTTTACCCACCTCTGCTTGCTGGGCAGCTCGAGCTGCTGCGGGGCTCAGCCAGGGCTTTCTGCTCCTTTCCCTGGAGCTTTTCCACCGGTGGGCTTTAGAGGTGCAAATGAGAGCTACACTTTCCAGAGAGAGCTACAAACAGATATTTCATTCCTGAGACACTCTGATCCCCACTCTTCATTCACAGAAATAACTGCAAGGTTTAAAATAAATGTAGACTCATCCTATTGAGCGAAAATACTTCTGTATAAATAACAAGATTCTGGCCTCACTTTTTTCTTCTTTTTTTATCAGTGACACATTAAAGGCTTCTTTCTGATTAGACTTGATAGACTCTGGTATAAAACTCTCATATTATTTTAGCATCTCCTGTCATATCAGGGTTAGAGAAGAACTAACAAGGAACACTATTTAGGGAAGTTCCTCTTAATATGAAACTGAAGTCCTATCCATGTCACTTGTTTGTAGACATTGACAGCAAACTACTCCATAACTCAAGCTTTCCTCTACATATTCTTACCTCATTTTAAGCCCAAACTTGAAATTGCTGCAATCGAACAATCAAAAGCAATCCAGAAAAGGCATTTCTAGTTATATTTGGAAGTTGATCTCTGCCATTAAGAAAATACATAGCAACTCTGTGAAGAGGAAAAGCATTCTAAAATAGCCTTAGCATATTATGCAATACATTTTCTTTGCATTTATGTTTGCTTCTAATGGCTATGCTATTTTTTTACTGGGAAATGAGCTGAAGCTTACATTTTTGAACAGATAATTCTATCCTCAATCCCATTCCAAACCAAACCCAAACAATAATTTTATAGCCACAGAATATATAGATAATGCTGGTCAGTTATTACAGTCATGTCTACTTCTCCAGAAGTTTCAAGATATTAGTCCCATCTTGAATGAAAACGTACATTTTGTTGAATATGTGCAGATTTTGGAATATTCATCTAGGAAAAAAAACCCAACAACTTCCACAAGCCAATTCTGAATTATAATCTTCTATTAAAGGATTTTATATTTGTCTCCAGAAAAAAACCCCCACAACTTGGTCTTTAACAGCTGTGGTCCATCCTGAGCCTGTTCATAGCCATTAGGTAGGGCAATGTGTATTTATTCATTCTCCCTGCTCCCCTCCCTTAATTTTGACTGTCAGGTTTAGTCAGGCATAAAAATGAAGCTTTTGTGCACTCACAATGTCTCATGATTTTTCATGTAGCACTTAATTTTGTTTGTCTACAGAAAATGATTGAGAAGTTAGGGTTTGTTCAGATAACAGGACATTTCACTCAGCCATCACGTTTTGACATTTGATAAGTAATTAACTAAAGGAAAGAAGAGCTGTTAAGAAAATGCTTAGTGACAGCATGTAGAAGATTTAAGGCCAATTCATGAACCATATAAGTCCCATTTAAATATAAAATGTCATGAGATGCACAGTAAAAAAACTGCATGATGTCTTTCCTTTGCAGTCTAACAAAGAATTAGCCTTCATCACCCTGAATAAATGAATGTGCTATCAAATACTTCTGTCATCTAGGATGGAAGCATAGAACCCTGTATCCTAAAGAGCAACCTTATGACAAATAGTAAACACAAAATACAGTAAGTAATTATAAAAGAAAGGAGCTTACTGGATTTCTTTCTTAAACTTCAGCAGCATTTTCCCTAGGTTTAGTGTCATAATTTTTTGGTCAACTAGAATAAAAGATCACACAGATCAAAGTTGATATGTTTGAAATAAAAGTGGGTAGGATGCCAAGTGTAATCCTATAGACAAGACAGAGAAGAGGAAAAAAGAATGAGGAACAAGGGAAAAGTGTGACAGAGGTTGCAGATGACTAAAGAAAGCATGCTTATGAATGAAAAGAATTCTGAAAAGTCAGCACTCCAAAACAGACCACAGTTTTGGCAGATCTCACATCCACCATTAGTGTTACTTGCATGGCAGATAAACCACACTGATACTGATTCAGTGACCATTTAATGTCTTCCCATAAAAGCAGATTATTAGTTGTCATAATATAGATGGGAAATAGAGAATTTTGCTTCTCTGAAGATATCTTCTTGAGGCTCTCCTTACCTGGACCTTAGCCACAACGCTTAGAATGATATTAATAGATTTCTCTTGGCTCTTGAAGCATTTTGATCTTAGATGGCTGTGGAAGTGGGCAGAGTATGTGCCAACCTACAAGCTAGTGAGCATCTGCTGCACCCTGCCTTTACAATTATTGCTGTTCTCATTCTACAACTGCTCCATTGATGGGATTCTAGGACAAGGAGTCGATTGCTGCTGGTTAGTAAGAACTTTTACATGTGCTTCAAAAGAAAAGTAAGAAAGAAGGTACAAGCACCTTCATACCACACCCAATAGCCACCAATTGAAACAGGCTTGCAGCAGCTTCCCAGAGAAATGGCAAGGCTTGCCATGGTTCTCTTAGGCTTGCAGAGACATTTCTAAATACATTTGGCATATTCAAATATCATGGTCTCCTGAAGGGAGATAGGAACAAATCCTTTTAGCAGGATGTTGTTGTGCCACGTGGGAATGCTTTGTAAATTATACGTTTTCTCCTTCATCGAAGAAAAGGCCAGATGGTCCGACAAGGTCAAGGGGGAGATTACTTTCGGCTTTTGGAACAAGGAAGAGTAAGGTTTCCTGCTAAACTCAAGTTTCTGGTGTGCTGGGGAAAGCAAGCAGCTCAGCTACTGAGGGAAGACAGCCACGGACATAATCCACAGGCCAGGATGCCACTCAGGCAGTGAAACAAACACTGCAGTGAGCAAGCACTACAAAAACAAGCTCCAGGGGCTTGCAGAAAGGGACTGGAGTGCTTGAGACAGAAGCTCCACAAGCATGACAGTCATAGCTGAATGCCCAAGCCCCAGCCTGTCCCTGCTGGGTGGTGGCAGCCTGAGCCGTTGGGACAGTGCCGATCTGACCCTCAGCAGCAGCTGCAGGGCTGTCCTGAGACTGCATGGCAGCTTCAGAGACCTGGTTAAGCTCTCAGTGATGAGCAGGAGGGAAGAGGAAAAGCATAATCAGACTGGTCTTTGGAGGCCCATGATCCTTCTCACTGAGCTAAACTAGAGAGTGCTGTAACTTTCTTGAGTAAGAGCTAATGAAATATTGGGCCCTTAATTTGTAAGTTTAGCAAATTTGACTTGGGGATGATTAAGTAAAGGTGATTGGTGATTAGTGGGAAAAGCCCTTCCTGACACAGTCAGGACCCCAGAAAGAAAGAAATCCCAGGAGCCCTTAATCCTGAGAGTCACAGACCCTTGGGATCATGACTGTTAAAAGACTCTTTCAGGGGGCAAGGGGAGTTAATTAAAAGAACATTGGAAATGTTGGAGTGACAAAAAAAAATTCTTATGTGTGGAGCAGCTGACATTTAGCAATGGACCTGAATTGCTAATAGCACAGAGCTTTCTCCTGACAGTTAATACCAGGATAAAGAAAACATCTGGAAAGCAGGACTTGTGTATATTCTGTTATGTTTATAACTCAGAATTAATATAGAACACAGTCATTGCTTTTACAAAATCCTTTTCCTGACTGTAACTGTATTTTAAGTCATTCCCAGGATGTTGATATGCATTTATGAAATTGAAAAGCTAGCCCCCACACATAGTGGCACTGCACTAGTGCATCAGTTTGTGTCATTATGATGATGATGATGAAATTTAGAAGGGGAGCATTTGCTTATGAGATTACTTAGGGTATATGATCAAAAACATCAGCAGAGATGCCATTTATAACTAGTTGTTAGCTCGAGGTCAAATGAGAACATTTCTGGCACAAAACAGCTACAGAGCAAAATAAACACAAAGTGTAAATACGTTCTCCAAATCAGCAGCCAAGCAGCTCTAGTTTGTCCATGAAGCACTCCAGATTCTGGCTGAAATTCCAAGGGTGCAAGTTCAGCATTAGAAGTGTTAGAGATAGTTTGCTGCAAATTATTGTATAATAGCAGTATCTGTAACTCATTTAAGAAGTTGCTGTTTACTCAGAACAGCTCTCCTACCAAAATAGGTTACCTGGCATGGAGCAGTTAATGAGATCCTAAAGGATTTTCAAATCAAAGGTTAGCTTTTACTTAAATGAGAGTGTCCGTCCCATGATAATTGGTATTATTACAATCCTTTGCTATACTTTCAAACAAACACTGAAGAACTGTAGTGATGCTTATTTTATTTCTTAAAAATACTATTTTATCTAGAATTATAAATATGGTAATGCTCAGATAACTCAGGATAAAAAAAACAAAACATTTTCACGTTTTCATCAGATATCTAGAAATCAACAGCACCTTAAGATTGTTGATCAGCAAATAGATTCAGCCCAGAAAGGTAAAAGGTCTCTCTGTCTACGGCAAGAAATACAACCAAGACCATGGCTGAGTTAGGTATAATAGGCACAGGGTAGAACATACACAAGTATTATCACTGCTGATTCTGGTTTTAAAAAGCAAATTAGCAGCTGTAATAAATTGTCCTTGCTTCTGTAGTAATAATTGTGTATATACATTTTTTCCAGAGTCATTCCCAAGTACATGGCAGCTCTCAGGATGCATAAATATTCTGCTTATAAATTGTAAGAGGAGCATCCTTAGTTATAGCTCCAGTTCACCCTGTCTTGTAACTGTAAACTTCTCCTAGTCAAACACAACAGATCCCCAGATCCATAAAAAACCTTGGAAGGAGAATGTTGTCCTTGAGACATACCTAGTTATGCCAAGCTTGAGGAGGTCCCAAAAATGCAAAAAGGCTTGTTGAGGGAAGCAACACCCACATTTTCATATTTCAGCTGACATCCAGCTGAGTGCTCTCAGCAGTGTTGTTTTCATTTTTTTGTTGTGCTGGGGGAAGAGCAATCTGCCAGAGCTCAGCCTACTCACTGCCTTCTCTCTGCCAAGTCTGTTCCACTGGGAAAATGTGGGCAGCAGCCCCTCAGCTGTCCAGGGGAGCAGGGCTGCAGTCCAGCCAATCCCTTACGTACCCCTGTCCTCAACGAGCTGCTGCACAGAGGGCACTATGCCACAGACACACCGTAATAACTATCAGGGATTGGTTCTCATCAGACCATATTGATTTTTGAAGCACAGTAAGCCTTTTCAGTTTCAGAGCAAAGACTGCCACTGTGGGCTGCCTGATTATAAAGTTAATTAGGAGAAAATGTCCAGTAAGTTTTGACATTCCACTTGCTCCATGAATTATCACCTTCCCTTATTTCAAGCAGCCAGCCAGAATCACTTGGTGTTAAACTGATGGTTTTCCTTTTATGGTTTACAGATTTTGTGGCTAATTGTGAAGAAAACCATTTTTGGAATGCCTGGGCAATACAAGCATGAATCACAGCAGCAAGCCATTGCTTCTGTCTCCCAACATGTATCATGGAACTATTTTCTTCCATCCATTTTGTAGTACAGTACATTCTACATTATGAATCATTTTCATGCAAAAATAGAAACGAGTGATGACTATGTTCACTCCACAACAGAGAAGAAAGAACTGGCATCCCATAATTAAATTGCCAGGTTTAGTGGCATTGTAACAAATTGCTGCGCAGATGGCCTTGAGTGCCAGCTGTAGAGAGGTTAATAGACCCCTAACACATTTCCTAACAAAATATGATTTTTTAAAAAGTCAAATTCTGGTCCTTGGGGAAGATGCAAAATAACACATCACTATTTAGTGCCATTTTGGATGTTGTAACATTGCTAATGCCATACCTGAAAGCAAAATGAAATGTTACCATTCACAACACTGAGCTAGGTGCGTATCACCCCTATGAAGGGAACTAGGGGAACTGGATGTACAGTCTACAGCATTCTGGGGTGTGGGAGGTGAGGTGCTTCGTTCAGGAGCTTGGTTCCTCTCTTCCATCAATCCCACCTGTGTCACACACTGGTGCTGCTGAGCTGTGCCTCCCAGACATGAGCCCCTTGGAGCCAGGAGTGGAATTCCCAGGAGTAAAGTGCCAAACCTGACCGAGGAATCCTGCTGGGAGTATTAACTCATGCTTATTGCCCCCCCTAACATGGCTGCTCGGGTTCTCTCCAGTCTGGACCATGTCGCTGCTTGGGATGAGGGCAGAGAAAGCCTAAGCCTTCCTGCAGAAGATCATGTAGGGATTCCCTTAGGTGCCTAGCTCAGCCCGTAACAGATGTCCATTTTGTGAAGCATAGTAATGACTGGAGACTTTGCTGTTTTCCAGCTGCTCAGCATATCATCTAGTTCTGCTGAAAGAAGAGACTGCAGTCACACTTGCATTTTCAATTTAGCAAATTCAGTCAGGTAAACTGAAGACAGAAGCTTTTAAATCCCAGTCTCTCTCTGCCTGAAGTGACTGCCCTTTCTGTAATACTCCAGCGCTAGGGTATCATGAGCATTCTTCAGTGAGAATACATCAAGCTGCAGGTTTGGGGGCCTTTTTTTTTGCTTTCTTTTCTTTGTGAAGAGTGTGACTAGAGGGCTATTCAGTGGGGTGCCAAACCCACAGATGGGAAGTATAACTACACAGGTTGGCATTGCCTGTGCAGTGATAGGTGACAATTTAATAAACAACATACACGATGTATTTAATGAAGTAGTAAAATGGAGCTGCAGTGGCCTTGAGCTTGATCTCTTGCAGTAAATCAGGAATTGTATTACAGAGGCCAGAGAAGTCATGCTATTACTGAAGCGATTAGAGTTGGCCTCAATACTGAAAGGGCCGAAGGCATTTTAAATTTTATGGAATTGTAATTTAAGCAAGAAGGAAATTTTACAGATCTTTTTTTCCTGCCACATGGACATGATATGCATCCAATGCGCTCACTCCTGTTTTCAGAAGCAGAAATATTCATCCTTTGGCTCATCTACAACCTGAATTCATCTTAGCCACACCACCAAAACACATGTCCTTGTAAATCTGGCACATACTCTCAGTTCTTTTAAACCTTTAGAAGGGAAGAACTAGAAAACTGTTTATCTTGTCTGTTTTTTAGAGGATGATTAACATGTATCACTTTTCACTATGCACACCAGAAAGGACCTTCAAGATTGAATTGTGACTTTCAAGTCACCAAAAGAAAGCTAAGGCGTTTTAGTAGCCATCTGGAGACATTTTGGCTGTAAATCCCATAAACATGAGCTGAAGTGTTGCCTTTTTTTCAACAGCCATCTCATTGCAATTAAGAAAACAATTCCTGCAATACAGTTCTTTGCAAGCTGTACTTGAAAGACCAATGCCCCGGTGTGCCACAGAGTACTAAAGCCACAGGTCCAAGCCATGGGGGTAACAGGACCTCCCACATCAGCTGAGATGACGTTGCTGTTGATTGTTGGAGTATTAATAAATGAGCTTATCACACCTTTCTGCAATAATTTAAGGAGTTACTAACACCATATTTTGGTTGCCATGCTCACAGTGAAGTCAGGAGAATGTAGTCAGTACCTCAACAGCTTCAGTGTGAAGTCTGTTGGTTTAGGTTAAATTTCGCTTCACCTGCAGTTTAAAGCAAGAAGCAGACTGTGGCAACAAAGCAGCTGGGGTGGGGCACACCTTCTGTTGTGCTAGTTTTGCTGTGGAAAGGGGCAGCTTCCAAGACAGACAGTAACTGGGGGAGGTTACTTCATAGGCCACCACAGAGGCATTCACTGGGTCTCATTTAGCAGTGTCTCCAGTCTCTGGCAAGTTCGAGTTTATTTAAATAAGGCAGCCCCTCACAGTTCTCTGGATCGTCAGCTCAGCTCAGCTAGAGCTAAGCTGATTACTTCTCATGTGCTCATGTCACACGTAGAGCTCCTATGCCTCAGCAAATACACGGCAATTTATGTACATGTTTTGCATTTCAGATGTCCATGCATATTTTATTAGTGGAAATATTCATTTGCATAGTACTTACTGAAGTAAATTTTTGAGGTCCTCGGGACAGCAGAACAAAACAAACCGCCTGGACTGAAAAAGAAGCAATTATGGTGAATTAAGGCACTGCTGACATGGTTTCTGTTTTATCAATAATTTCTACTGGTTTTTACTTCAAAATAACTGGCTTTCATTATGAGTACACTCAGGCAGTGTAGCGCAATTTACTGTAAAATGAAGGACCCATGTACTTGACAGGGCACAAACAAGCCAGAGTGCTTTTCTTCAAAATGGTTGGATTTTAGATAGTTCGTTCTGGTCTGAAAAGATCTGTATCCACAACGATATCTACCTGGGCTGTGTGTCTACAGAAGCCTTATTTTCCAGATGCTGAGTGAGGCTAGCCTCTATAGTAAGTTAGTATTTAAGTCCCAGTTCAGCAAAGTTCATGCTTGACTTTTTGCACAGGGTTCACCTCTGACTCAAGTTAATCACACACTTAATTGCTTTGTTAAATGGGGCTGAAAATAAGCATATCCTTAAGAACATACTATATTAGGACCTACCCCACAGATAGTCAAGACTGAGGGTTTGATGCAGATACCACTGAATCAAAAGGAGACTTCAGTGGCCTTTAGTTGAAGCACATAAATAGGAGTCACAGGTATTCAATGCTGGAATACATAAATCAGTTTTCCTATCGCGTACTTTTCATCTGATTTACTTGCATGCAAACCTGGGAGCTGGAAGAGAGCTGAGGGTTTAATGCCCTGGGATATTGTTGATATCCTGCAAGGAAAGGCCAGCACAGACAGCAGGATGACAGGACCTTCAAGCTACCGATATTTCCCAGACTTCCACATGATGGGGAAGAACAATATGGTGGAACTGAAGGTAGAAATTGACTCATGGGTATGGCCCATCCTCTTGTGTAGGTATTTTTCAAGGTTCTGTTCTTGCTTAAGCACAGCTCCCCATAAAGCTAAGGCCCCAATGATTTTCTAAAGCACTATTTATAATTAAGTAATTGCACAAAACTGGTCTAATATAATAGAGAATGTTTGGGGGGAAAATAAACACATTAGGATAAAAATTAAGACTTATGTCTTCAAACAAGAATAGAAGAATTATAAATGGCAAATATAACTCTTTGGTAAGTTAATTCAAATCAAGCTGAGAATGTTGGATATATTGCTGTGGGTAGCTTGACTGAATGGCTCAAAATTCATATGCCACTTTTGTTTTCATCTCCACTTTTCTGAGATTGCAGTGCTGTGCCAAACAGCAAGTAAGCCTGGAAAAGAATTTATTGGCTAGGATCTACTTTGAGGCTGCAAGTCAGCAGAGGAGATTCACTCATCATGGGGAGAGTCTATTACATACCATGAGCAACAGTAAGGATCTGAACTGGGGCTGTTTTCAGCATGGCAACAGGTTCATGTGGCCTGTATTCAAAAGTCTTCTGTAGATGCCCTGAACTGTCCTCAGTGAAGACATAAAATCTCTGTTCAAGACGTGAAAAGCTTTTTTGCTGGGTACCTGTCACACTAGACAGTCTCCTGTTCCTTATGCTAACTCAAGCAGAGAGATTCAGAACAAAAAGTACTGCCCACAAGGACAGACAGCTTCTGAACAGTGGAGTTAAAAGCACCTCTGTTGGCAAAATAAAGTTATCTCAAAAGAATGACTGTGGACCCAAAAAGGTCAGAACTGTTGGAGTTCATCAAACAATTAAACACAGCAGCTCTGTATTTTGAATAGAAAATAAGAGAAGGGAGGAATAGCAATGGTTGTGCTTTTCACAAAAACTCAAAAGGTAAATATATAGGTTTATTTGGGGATTTCTTGCAACCACAAAGGGGAGACTGGTGGTGAGAACTGAAGAAATAGAACAAATATGAAAAAACATGTAGCTTTAGCTACAACACTCAAATGTCTCCCTGGGGGAATTAAAAAAACCCAACCAACCTACATGAAAATTGTGAAAACACGAAAGCAAAATATTCTGAGGAATGTATTTTTAATCTCAGATGGTATCCTCCACTTGAGTTGGGCCCTTTTTCCTCAAAGGGGAAAGGCAGATTTTAGCTTGCCAATCATCCCAAAGGGCAAAATTTCACTGCTGATCTAGTACAACTCCAGCAGACATTACAGGTCATATATTAGCTACAAAATAACAATTCCTAGAGCCTCCACCCACTTAACACTCTGAAAGTGAGCCACAGCGACTGTTTCTCTCTCTCATATGTACATAAATGCTTACCTTGTCTTTAAGACATAAGGTGCTGGGATTTCTTCAGGGTGCTTTTAAACAAGTATGATGCTAACATTGTCCCTGTCGTACCTCCAAAAATAGGAAGAAAGCACACAGAAGCAACTAGTAGCAAGATACAAGCTTGTGGTTTACAGATAGACAACCTTCCTCTGCCTTCTCCTTTGAAACTGTGTGCGGGTTTCACTTGTTGAGTTGGGCTTCTTGCAGGCGATGTTACATGGCACAACTGCTATTAGTATCAGCTGATTGAGCAGGTAAGTTGAGTTTCTTGTGCAGTTTATTCTCTAAAGGCAGACTGGAAATGGAAACTCTCAATTTGTCTTTATTTTAATTAGTCAAAAACTGATGAAAGAACTAACCAATACAGCATCCTAATTATTTCATCATTGAAATTAGAAATAGATTCTTATGAAAATTATTGAAATAGCAAAACAATCCAGAGCTGTGAAAAGCTAAGAGAAGCCTCTTGTCTGAAAAGGCTAGAATATTCCTCAGAGTTGTAATAGATCAGCAGTGAAATTTTGCCCTTTGGGATCATTGGTAAGTTAAAATCTGTCTTTCCCCTTTGAGGAAAAGAGGTCCAACTCAACTGGAGGATACCAACTTCATGACTCCTTTCATCCTACTAAACTAACAGTGAATGGATGTAACTGTCAGCAGTTTTGGTGAAAACAGGCTGCTTTGGCTAGGTAAAGAAGACATAAATCCACACATTTAAATATGAGATGCATTTTCCCCATGCTTCTGATAGAAAATGTAATTGCATCAGATGTTCTCTGAAAACTGCCACTTTGCTTAAGACTGTTCAGCAAATTCCCTCAGTAACTGCTTGCCTACATCTCACAGACAGAATGTAAGGAGGTGCTTTTCTCTCAAATGCAGATGAGAAATAAGGTCTCAGGCTTGATAATGCTTCCAATCTGCTTCACAAGCAAAAGACTGATTTTAATTATTCTTCAACTGCTAACATGGAAGTAGACTGATCTTTAGATAGAGGCGACCAAGAAAGCAAGGACTACGCATATGAACCCCTTCCCTATTACCCCCAATTTCATTGTTTGTGTTGTGAAGATTACTTTTCAAGAAGAGAAAAATAGCAAAAGCATTTTATTCATCTCTTCAGTAGACAAAGAGAATTTATCAGAATCTTGGCAATAACACCCATGTTAATGTGAAATTTATGGCAGATAAATGATGAATCTATATCATGGCAATTTAGGGACCTCCAGCTTGGACCACGTGAAGTTTTCTTCAGGGTATGTGGAGATGGGTCCCCTTAGCTAATGCTTCCTTGGGGAAAGGCAGAACACAGGCAAATTCAAGGGAAAGAAAGAGCTGACAGAAGGAGATTATTTTGTAGCATTCCTTCCAGGGCCCAGCAAAGAACCACAAAAGGATTTTAAAGGTTTTAGGGAAGCTACTGCCTGCAGAAACCCCTACAGCATCAATCCAGTTATGCTGCTGTGGTAGAAGGGGATGGAAAAGCCAGCAGAGAGGCATAAATTCCCTTCATGATTAGCCTGGGCATTGCAGTCCATTTCAAAAATTAAGGAACTTGTCCTGCTGGTAGAATAATGAATGATTAAAGCGACAAGAAGAATTGCTAAAGTGCTCCTTTGCTCTTGGCTTTCAATCTGCCTGGTGGGGATGACTTCCTCAGAGTCAACAGAAGACAATCCTCTAATACTTTTTATCTTGGCAGCCTTTTAAAGTGCATTGTATGTATAAATAAATGCCATTACTGACTCCATGGAAAAATGCCTGGCATTCTCAGAGTTGAAAATGTAAATCAATTATGCAGTGTCTTAATTCTACCATCTTTAAAAAAGGAAAGCTTCTAATGACATATCACATTGCTTTGTGAATCAATTCCAAATTATTGGAAATTGTCACACACCCCAATCCATTAAGAAGCTTTCTTTTAAAGCATATTCAAGGTCTTTTGAATGAATGTGAAGATTACACTGACCACAGACCTTTAGAGTAGACCTTAAATTATGATTTTCCCAGTCTGTGTGACTAACTTGGCAGCAATAAAAGACTGTATTTCCACTTCAGACGCAGGGAGCTTCACAGGTCTTTTAGAGGCCTCAGGTTTAATTAGTATTTGAAAAACAATGGCGATTTAATAGAAAAAAAATTATGGTAGTCAGAGTCTAAAAGACCTTAAAAATAGAGGGAACTGTGAAATCCCTTTCTGGGGTTGCGAATCATCTAATGGTTCAGAAATCATGACAGTGGGAAGATGGGAGAGAACTGATCCTCTTTTTCCCCTTTTATTTCAAGAGCTGTGTATTTTAGCAGGGTAAAAGACTCTACTTAGTCTAAAAAAATAAATAAACTCTCACTTCAGAAACAGACAACTTTTTTGCAATCTGGACACATAAACAGCCAGCAGAAATTCCATCGCTCAGGGGCCATAAGTAGCACTTTTCTGTCTGCCAAAAAGCATGTGCCTTTTAAGAAGGTGCCACAGGACCAGGGATGTGCTGTACAGTCAGCAACTTACCCAAATTCCGAGCCTGCAGACCTGGAAGGAAGGGAAATACCTGTCTGACCTCTGAGGGGTTGCCTTGTCACAAGGAGCCAGCCAGCACAAGATGGTGATGCCTGAATGACTAAGGGTGAGGTACTGAATGGAGAGCTGGTATTGTTTGCTGATCAGGGTGTCAATTACTACTGATAAAAGTACTGGTTTACTAATAGGGAAGTTTAACTCCTGAGCAAGTACATGCCTACCCAAAAGGTCTGATCTGCAAGATGAGGATTATGCAATTGGAACAATCTAAATACTCTACTCCAGCTTTGCGGGCTGGAATGTATAAACCCAGCTACCACCCTTGCCATTTGAGAACACTCTGCAAGAGCAAGGCAGGGGTTCCAGCCCTAGAGTGTTGCTGTTATTTAGAAAATAGTGGTGGATTCATCTTCTACCAATTATTAGACATTTGCATCAAACTTCTGCCTTCCTCTCGTGCTACTCACCTAATTGTATATTCTTTCACTCCCTTAGCCTTTCCATCTCCTTTTTTCATTATAATTTCCTGTTCAGCTCCTCCTAAAAAGCAAAGTATCAGTGTGCAGTCACAACGGAACACTGCATGACATCCTTTCTGAATGGCAGGATCTTAGAGCAGAAACTAACTGCTACTCTGCAGACATACAGCTCCCAGTAAAAAGCAGACACATTCTTCAACAGCCTGGAGCTGAAACTCTCAATAATGTCCTCAGGAGTTATTGTGTCACATCACCCAACCAGAGCTGCGCACAGAATACGCCTCATCTTTAGGCTATTACTGTTAAAGTCATCTTTACTGAACCTTCTGTGTCCAAAGGTGTCCCAGTTGATCTTTGCACGATTTCTTGATTAGTATCTCAGGACTATCAAGTTCAGGACACTGAAATAAATGCCCTCCTCTCTATAGATCTTATTGAAAAAGCCATAGGAATTATTTTTCTAAGGAGCAGCTAGAAGGGAGTCAACAATTTCAAAACTATTTGTCATCCAGGGATGACACTTTGACATCAGACTTGTCCTTACAAGAAACTGGGCAATTAAGGTCCCCATCCCTACTCCAGTAATTTCTGTATTTTCTTCACAAACTTAGTGTAAGTCCTAAACCCCCTCCTTTTTTAGTGTATACACAGCTATCAACAGAATAAATGGACAACCTGGCAAGCTGTTTCTATTCTTGTGGGTGTGAACTTCTTTCAAAACCAGAAACTGGAGCAGGTGTAAGCTAGTTCTCCTCATTCCAATCACAAATCTGTACTGATGATAAAGGTAGGCATAAATAGAAAAGAGATCTCTTTCTCTGCCCCAAAGATGATTCAATCTCCTTTCCAAGGTTCTGTTAAGTATAGGTATAGAATTCAGTACACAAGTTTTTTTCAGAATTGTCCCTTTTGGTTGAAGATGACATTTTTTTCTCTATTTTTTTTTTTCTCACATTGCATCCCTCAGAATACTCATACACATTGCCATCTCAAATACCAACTATTCTCACTTGGTAAATAAAAGATTACTTTTGAAGACTCAATTTTATGGAGGTTTTACAGAGTTGAATGTTTTTAAATGAAAAGTCCATGATTTAAAAAACTGCATTAAACTTCTTTAATTGTCCATTGCAGCATGAAGACTTTTCTATAAAAGCCATTTTTAAAAGCAGTATTTGAAGGAGAAATTTTCAAGTGTCTCTACCACTTCCCATCCACCCCCAGTGGAAATGGCTGGCAATGAGATTATGGGAACTTCCCTTGGTTACTCAACAGTTAGCAAACCAGTTTCTCTCTTAACTGGAGCAAGTCCAATAAACACAGCATAGTCATAGAAGTGACACACATAAATGCAGGAAAGCAGTAATTTCACTACTCCTTGTGCCCAGGTTGTAGGTGAACAATTTCTGAGAGCAGCCCACTCTGACAGAGCAGCAACCACAGCTGCCTCAGCCCTGAGAGCCAAGTCTTTAGAGCCCAGTGGCTGAAAGCCAAAATACCCAGCATGCATTGCTTGCAGTGGGGCCATCAGCTGCACTCCTGCATTACCTGCTCATCTTCCTTCTAAGCTATAGTATCACCCAAATAATAAGACTGATCTCATTAGCAGGCCCTTAATCCTCACTAACCTTCTCCTTTAGCCATTAGCTATCATTAATTTATTAAATGTTATCCTAACAGGCTGCAAATTGACCAGCTACTATTCCTCATCCAGCCATGTGTTTCCCCCATCAGAACTCCACAGCAACAAATGATTATGGAAGTTTTTTCCAACCTTGAGGTAGTGCATTAGTCCTGACTGGCAATTCCTAACACTACCAGGAGGAGTTAGAGACCTGCTCTAAAACTACCAGGTTGTGGTGTGCAACTGTTCATCTTCCTTCACAGGAAGGATCACCAGATGAAGGTAGGGTTGGACACAACAGTTAAGCCTAGGAAGCGAGCAGGGGCACTTCCATTTCTGAGAATCATTTAGTTTGGCACAAACCTCTTGAGATCACCTGTTTCCAATCCCCTGCTCAGAGGAGGATCTGCTCAAGAAATCTGCCCTCCACCTCATCAGCTGGGTTTTGAATCTGCACAAAGAGTCCACATCTGTTTCACTACTTACAGAGTGTTTTCTCTTGTTCAAAAAGAGTGTTTTCAAATTTATGCCCATCTCCCCTTGCCAGTGGTGCTAGTAAGATTAATCTTGCTGTCTTCATTCCCTCCCATCAGGGATCAATAGGATATTCCCCTAGGCCTAAACAGTAAGGCAGAAGTCTTTGGGCCCAAGATCTCCCACCTCAATGTCCAGTTTGGACTAAAACACCACCAGCTGTTTTACTTAACTGCTGTGCCACAGAGGCTTTTGTTTTAGCTGGAACAGAACATGAGAACCTCCACCCTATTTGACAGGATGATGGACTGTCTCTTGTAAAGCTCTCAGAAGCTGAACTTGAAATGTCAGAGTGTTCCTACACACACACACATCCAGAAAACTGCCTAGTGACCCAAGGCCTGGTTCACAATTGCAAAAGCATCTGCAAGTGCACCTCAGTCAAAAGGTTCATGATCAATGCCATTAGCTTCCACCACACTTGACTGACTGTATCTCAGAAGACATTCTTCCATCAGCAGAAAGTACTGAAATCTACCACTCCCATCCTGCAGTTAAAGATTTAAGTAAACAGGGCAGTAAAACTCCAATTACTGACCTAGAAATCAGGCATTTCATTTACATAGCAGCAACACGGACACTCACCCTAAACAAAACCAGCAGCTTTGACTCCTGAGATGAAAACACCCCAAGCAGGGAGCAGCTGAAGTGACTAAATAAAAATGGCCTTCTCACATTCATCTTACCAAAGGCAATTCTCTTGGCCAAGGCAGTCTTTCATGATCCTTGTGCATCCCTTCTAACTCGGGATATTGTGACAGTGGAGAAGGTCCTCCCCTTTTCACCTTAGATGTTTCCCTATGTATGCTGAGCTGTAGCAGAAGACCAGATGGGTTAAGTGTGATTCCAAGCCTACTGAAAGTCAAGGCACCAGACTGGCTAAACCAAGAATTCTTGTCAGATCCCTCTTTGCATTACTTACCTATAAAAATGAGACTTCCAACACACCAGCAATTCAGGATCTCAAGTGGTTGTTCTGATGGTTCTGTAAAATTCTCCTCAATCTGTGCCATCTAAAGCATGTCTTGCCCCAAGCTCTTAAGAGCACAGGATGAAGACTGGGTAGGAAGTGTCGGTTTGATCACTCATTTTGTAGAAGGCAAATCCTAACTGCTAGGAAATTTACACTGCATAAGCTTCCTGAATCAGACTGCCAGCACACAAACACAACAGTTCTAAGGAACTCTGATGCTGGCTATTGAAACACTTTTGACAAGCCTTCTCCATAAAACCAATAGAGTTGTTCATAGTCCTCAGAGAGCAGAGCTTTAAGATCAGTGACCATAAACACTTGATTAAGTGTTCCTGAATTCAGACTGAAGAACTGTACTAATTTTAGATGCTCACTGCAATTATAAATACATCAAAGATGACTGAAACAGTTTTAAACCATTAGGTAACTGCTCTGCTGGGACCAGTGAGGGTACCCAGAGGCAGGGGCCAATGCTTTGTTTAAAGGCCAGCAGAATCCCCAGACAAGATAACCATATAGCATTTGTACAGTCAAGGCAGCTGCTGCCAGGAGACTAGAGAGGCAATGGGCACCAGCAGCCTCTGGCATTCTGAGTTCTTGGATTTGTCCTTGATAGAAACCAGGTTTGTCTTCCACTTTAAAAAAAACAATTAAACCTTGACAAAAAACTAGTGCTAGAAGCACAATCATGCTCAGTAACAATGAGGAAGAGAATGTTTTCCCTCTGTACTTTGAGCTGACAGCATCCTGAATGGCAACTCAGACATGGCAGTTTCAGAAAAGCCCAAGTGTGAGACTAAGTTACCCCAATGTAGCAGCTGACAGGGAATAAACTCCAAAATAATTAAAAGAAAGCAAACAGGTTTAGTTGTCCGAACAAGGAATTTTAATTTTAGGTCAACTATTGAACTAGGTCAACATCCAGTTCACAATGTCTACAGATAGTGGGCATAGCCAGTCACTACGTTAAGTTTATTGAAGCACCAAGCTCCACACAAGACTGTAAAATACATTTTAAACTACTAGTAAGAAAGCTTCTTCAAGTCAACAATACTATTAAGGGCCAGAGTTTAAGGACTAATTTTTCACCTTCCAAGCTATTTTAAGACAGCCAATCCATTGCATAAGCAAACCAAACTGCTACATACTGAAACACAGAGCAGCAACTGCATTGAACAATTCCTGTAAATAATTCAAGGATACATTGAAACAGTATGGGTAAATTGTAATTTTTTATTGGAAAACAAATATACAACTTGGAATGGATTTGAGGCAAATCGTGCCATAAGCAGATTTTTTTGAAAATAAGTGGCTAAACAAAGTTTAAAAAGCATAGTAACAAGAGGAGAAAATGTTTTCTGGCACAGGACCAGCAGTACAAAAAAAACTTGTGTACGAGTACCTGGATAAATCACCCGTTTTGCATTAGTGCAACTTAAGTTTCATATTGTTGACTGTCAATCGTCTACAACGTTAAGACTCCACATTTCAACAACATGTTACAGGTATGGCCACAAACAAGTTACTGTGAAGTAAGCTAGGAGAATGACTTTACAGTGCATTAGCCACATGATAGACCCTATTCACATCATCTTATCCTGCAGTTAAGCTGCAAGAGTCCTTATCCTCCCACCATAAAAAGGGGAAAAAACTGCTATAGAAAACCTCTTATGTACTCCAGAACTAGAACCAGCATGTTGCTTTACCTAAGGAACAGCTAATGCACAGTAAACCCTAGCTTACTTTATGTAACTTGTCACACTAGTCATACCTAAGTATCCTAAAGAAAGCTACTTTTTTAATAGACAATCCGGATGTTCCCTCAGTTAACCAACTCCATCTAACTTTAGATGTGCAGAAGGGCTTAAATATCCAGAGTAAGCCACATGCAACATTTGTTACTTAGATCAATTTTCCAAAAATCAGAACAATGACAGTAAGATAAAGGAGAAAAACATGGAGGAATGGCCTTCTAATTACTATACATGCATAATCTTTTGACAGTAAGGGAAAAACCTTTTACAGATAAGTTACAAACAGAGAAAAGGCAAATAAACAATTTTGTACAAGAAATTTAACACATTCTGTACAACGTCTTCACTTCGCTGTCATCATTTGTACAAACTCTGTAAAAGGAAAGAGTTGCATGAGTTATACAGAGGAAAAAAATCTGAATTGCAAGATCTGAGAAGTGGCCATAACTACTGCTGAACATTGTTTCAGAACTGCATTTTCAGTTACATTCATAAACACATCTTCGAGACAGTCCCCTTTTCCACTAATCACACCTAAACTCCTCCCATTTTTAATGGCAAAAGGCCTTTATTTTTCCATAAAAGTTGGTCCCTTGGTGAACTGGGGAACAGCCTTACTTCCAAGAAAGAAAATTACAGGGTCTTATGCCCACAAACTTACAGATAGGGACAAGATATCCAAGAATGACTAAGAGATCTGTACAAATCGCACTGAAGTGACAATCAACTAAGTAAGCGTACAAGCAAGACATTGTGTTGGTTTGAACTTTTATTTTCCAGAGCAGAATAGTTTAAGTCTTACTATTTTATTTTGCCTGCCCGGCTTTAAGCAACTGATTCAATGCTTAGTCAAAACTCATTTAAAGTTAGAACCCACAAAATAGGATTCTTCATTCATCTTGCTGAAACATAGTTTCAGGTACAATAATGACAGGAAACTGGGAACCTAAAAGGAGTTAACTAGCTGCTCAAGTTTCAAAAGAGCAACTGGAAACAATAGGAACACAGACCCTCTCTAGCGCCCGGTTTCTGAACAGCCTACTCGTAAACAAAGTGAAGCAGCAGCCTTGTACATAAACATGACTTTTCACTCACAGGTGACTGCCTACCCTTAGGCTATAACCGAAAAGGTCTCAAAGGGAAGGCATACACACACCTCAGAAACAGCCCAGATGTTATCTGAAAATACCCTAGAATTTTCTGTAACATGTTCAGAAAGTCAAAATGAAAACACGCTTAGTGTGTCTCAGTTGCAAACAACTGTCTAAAGGAACTCCTGCTTGCATGACTTCATTTATGGTTCAATGTCAGGAAGAAAGGAAAAAAATAGAAATTACTGCTGCAGCTGATTTATGTGAAATAAATGTATTGAAAACATCTTTTGAAGGTCTTGGAATTTCTGCATATTTCAGAGGCTTTACCCTTTTGATTAGTAATTAATTTTAAAAGCATTAATGACAAATGAGTGACATCCTACAGTCAAATCAACATTAGTGAACAGAACAGTACGAACCATATGTGACCATCTCTGACAACTTCCTTATTCTAATGGTCATTAGACATCATTAGGATTAGGAAGTTAATTCTTACATTGTACAGGTGAATAGTCCTTTCTTGCCTTTGGCACAGAGGCAGCAATAACACTCAAACCCATTGAGAGGTACACAATGTACATACTAATTAAGCATTAGCTTAAAGGAACACTATGTGTTCAGATGAACTTGTCTGAACACTGCCCTATTTAAACCTGGTGTGACTATCAGCACCCTCACAAGAACAAGCATGAGAAGTGCTACACAAAAAGAATCAATTAACAACTCCTTACCTTCATAGTTTACTTGACCATCACCATCAATGTCTGCTTCCCTAATCATTTCATCAACTTCTTCATCTGTTAGCTTCTCCCCCAGATTTGTCATCACATGACGGAGTTCTGCAGCACTAATGTAACCATTACCATCCTGGAAGGAGCAAAAGGAACACTGGAATAGACTTGCCTAAGGCCTAGTGACTTAACTATAACTTAGGAACACTGCTGAGCAAATTGAACATTAAGAAGCTAACACACCCTTAAAACATTAGCATTTGAAAAGGTAAAACAAGAGCTGTAAGGCTACCTTCAGCATTGACCAATGTCTTTGGACATTGTAATTTCATCTTACAGACTTTGACTGTCCTCTTCTGACACATTTTTAAACCACAAGCAATGCAATCAGCACCTTTGGCAACTCCTTAGTTGATGCATGTGACCACATGACTGTGGTTCAAGTGGTGATTTCTTAGAACAGAAGCTACTTATCTAATTTGCCTGTTTCATGGGAGTCCAGCACAAAGCCACAAGGCCTTCAGAGATGACTTTTACATATTCCAATACTAGTTGGGACACTGAATATTGAAGTACTAGCACACACTAACTCAACTGAGGTTTTCCTCCCCGCCCCCACAAGGTACCTCACATCATGTTTTCACATCCAAGGTGCATCTTAAGTAAGCTGAGTAACTTTAGACTCTTAACAATTTACTTAGCAAAGACTATATGAAAGACTTAACATCACAATCAGATGGAGTTTTCTTAACTGAAATATTCCAGGTAAACATTACAGTACCTTGTCAAAGACACGGAACGCTTCTCTAATTTCTTCTTCACTATCTGTATCTTTCATTTTTCTTGCCATCATTGTCAGAAACTCTGGAAAGTCAATTGTGCCATTGCCTGAAAAACAATTACTTTGTTAGAAAAACATGGTTGAGACACTTTATTGAATTATTTATTAGTAAAGTTCTTACCATCAGCATCTACTTCATTGATCATATCCTGTAGCTCTGCCTCTGTGGGGTTTTGACCAAGTGATCTCATCACTGTCCCCAACTCCTTTGTAGTTATAGTGCCATCACCATCCTTGTCAAATAGTGAAAAAGCTTCTTTGAATTCTGTACAAACACAAAAGTTAATCCCTTAAACTTTGAAATGTTAACAATCATAAAAAACACACTCCTACTGATTGTTGCAAATTACAAAATTTGATTTCAATCTTTTAAGAAAATGTTGGTATTCTGCTCAGCCTGCTATAACTGCAATGCCAACATGGCAGCATCAGCATGTGAAAACACATCCACCAGTCTACTAATCAGCCACATGTTGATGTGAATTAAGATGGAAGATCATCCATTTCTAAAGTACTCAAATGTTTGTTACTCTCTATCTTGAACAAGGATTCCTAATATGGAGCTGAAATAGCTACCTGCAACTACAATGATCCACATCCTTGGTAGGAACTGCATCTCAAAATAAAATAATATGGAATTGCTATGAGAAAATTTAAAAATACATATACTACAGCTTAATAGCACTTTTATTACTAATAGAGGAGATGAGTCAATGGAAAAAGGTATAATCAGACCAAACTCCACCCAACTTTCTCAATATAAGCCACTTCCGCTGGACACGGATGTCTGAACAGTGTATGCTCCCACAATTGTTCAAGAACAAAAGTCACTGGAGTCTTCATTCCTGAAAAGTTGCCTACAAAACTCCTTTGGCCCTACTGTATCCTGAGACAGCCTTCACAGAAATGTTTCTGACTAGTTCTAAAACTGTGTTGCTGTATTTCAACACCACCTCCCAACCCCCTACAATGGCTGTATTGTAGCCAGGAACATTAATACAAGCATAACATGTTTAATTGTCCAGTCCAAAAATGGAGTTGGTTTTAATCCATGCCATCTGTCTTTGGCCACAAACCTTAAACTAGCTCACTGGACTGTGGTAGCTCACACACACACGACAGTTAAGCACGAACGTCTTATCTATTCCCTTGTAGACTTCAGATCCCTTTACAGCTTTCAAGCCAGCTGAGATCATGGCTCCTGACACCTCATCAGCTCAAGGGTACTCCTGCATCAGAAATACTTCCAAGAATTGTTTTTTTCAACATTTCCACGCAGTCAGCTTTCCAGATGGTGGGTTTCCCAGACCAGAATTAGTCACAGTGAAAGCTGTGTTTTCACATGACCTGAACGAAGCCTTACTTAAATACTCTGAAACCCTTGAGGTGAGTATGAGCCAGCAAGTGTTAAAAATGCAACTACAAAAATGTTTTTTTTTATAGTCAT
The DNA here is from genome assembly GCA_013400955.1 of Drymodes brunneopygia. Taxonomy (NCBI): domain Eukaryota; kingdom Metazoa; phylum Chordata; class Aves; order Passeriformes; family Petroicidae; genus Drymodes; species Drymodes brunneopygia. Next base: position 1,861,396 of record VZTZ01051319.1, on the reverse strand, counting down.
GAATGCAGCTATAACACTAGAGTCACACAGTCAAGTCCCATCCAGGAAAAAACCCATTACTCTTCTACATTTACCAGTTTGAAGTGTTCCAAGAGCCAACCCCCAATGTTTAGCTCATGAGAATCAGAGCACAGCCAGCAGAAAACAGTTTCAAGCCACAGGGCCAGTAGAAACAGTTTCAAACTAGTATGTATAAATCTCAAAGCAGAAACAAGCAGATATAATCTGTACCTAACAAAGACCTTCCAAAGGTCTTTGGAGGGGTGAATTTCAGTTATCTTGGAGGCATCAAACACGTTTCTTAGGACTAAACTCTTACACCAGGGAAGAAAATGCTTTTGGGTCAATCCTAGTAGAGAAGTTCATAGTCTATCATGGAAGAACCTAAAACGGGGAAAGTTGCATCTTCATGAAGAGTCAAGTGCTCAAGTGTTATTCCAAGTGTTAAGCTATTAACCACTTCATCCTTCACCTGAAAGTTAACCATCACTAACCCAAACATGAGGCAGACTTCACAGTACTGCAGTGACCCTGCTTTGAAAGGGTAATACTTAAATGTTACAAAATTCAGAGATTTGCTTTTCTATAAAATGGAAGTTTTAGCGGTGTATTCTCAACACTTGGAAGGAACCATTTAAGGGACAACTCTACCCTTCTTTTACTTGAAGTTGCAGTATGCTAAGAACCAACCAGCAATAAATCATAAAGAGAATAAAGCAAGTCAAAGATTAGCAGCACATTCCTGTTGGAAATGCTGAATCAAGTTAAGAATACCATTAAAATACCACTTCTAGGAACCACCTCCAGTAATTAGTACAAAGGAGTAACAACCTACGCAGATACAGTTTAAACTAGAACAAGAAAAACCTAGCATAGCTTGGGAGGATTAGCAGCCATGGCTAGTGAAGGGACCTAGGAAACTCAATTCTGGCATCCTGCAACATAAGGTTATAAAACGTACATCGCACGCTTATATACCTTGACTCCATATAGCATGTAAAGCAAAGCCTCTTTATTCTACACTTCTCCACACCAAACTGCAAAGGAAAACTCTTCGAAGGCTACAAAGTTTCAGCCTTTCCACCCTCCTGTATCACGAAAAAAGACTTCTTCTTCCAGGCTCCACAAAAGACAGGCTAATCCAATAAAGTGAACTCACTCTAACAACCTAGCCCAAAATGTTCTTTTAACCATAGCCTCTGATGCATCTGTGCACCACATTACCTTTTCAAATTAAGTGGCAGCCTTCAGTGACCTAATGTGTTCAGTGAACCCAGACAAACCATATCCACTCCTACATAATTTAGCCAGCTACGTCTGGAACTTTTATAGGAGAATGTCAATTGTTCTATTCACAGCTACCAGGACCTAAACACTTAAACATGTTTATTTCTTCTATGACAGATTTTAAACCACTGTTGCAGTCAAATCCCCAACAGAGAACCACAGCACACTAAAGGAACAAGACAATGAACACCATACATAGGCCTACTTGTACACAGAGCCCACTTAGAACTCTTAAGTCCAGGGGAAGAACAGCTCACTAGACCAGCTGGCTTTGAGACAAAAGCATCTTCAGCTCTCCCATCCCACCACCCAGGTGGTCCTGACCTATATACCTCTGTAATACAACATCTAACCAAAGGAAAAGCCACTTGACTTAGCAACATCAATTCTTACTGAAGAAACTGCAGCCAGTATTCACATTCTACAGCTACTTGGCTTTCAATATCAGGGGCTACTTGTTTCAATATTAACAATATCTGGGAAGGTTTTCACCCCTATCTACACTGACAAGAAGTTTCAGTCTTATATGATCAATGTGCTCCACAGAAAATGCCACCTGGAACCTTTAACAACTGTATTGTGATGCTTCACAGCAGAGGGGGAAGAACTTCAACCCTGGAGAAGTGACTGCTTTAAATATTCTAGTCCTCTATTTTAGGAAAGGTAATGTCAGCTCTACCTTGCAGTACCATTTCCTAAGCCTGCCTTCAACCCAAAAGTCAGGTATCTCCAGGGAACCTCAACCAGAATGGTGGTGGCTCAAGTTTTTCAAGCCAGTCTCTGTAAAGCATTCAAATTGTACCTCTAAGAGTCTTCCCACGCAAGACCACTGGCGTTCAACAGCAAAACAAAGCAGATGCAACTGTCCCTAAGCAGTACTGAGACAGATTCCTTCACATACCAGCAGTGATCTTCTCTCTTCACATCTGAGGTTCATGGTTTCCTTGCAAATACATTTGCTTAACAAAATATCACAGCTGCCCTGAAACTAGCAGGCCATTTTACACTGGCTACTAAGGTATACTTTTATTCATTCCATGCATTAAAGTCTCTATTCCAGTACTACAGGCTCATCAGTACTTTCTTTTGGCTCTGAGGACTATATGATCATTACTGCATAGCTAAAATTTGCACTAATCCCAAGGTAGAGTTAATAAGCTTCCTGTTTATATTCCATAATCAGCTACACCAATTAATAAAGCTTCTCCAATTAATAACTGGAACAATGAACTGTTAGTGGAAAGACAGCAGTGACAATTGATAAAGCCTGCTCTAACTAAACTGATCACAAAACCCTTAAGCTGTGTAGGCCAGTTCCTGAAAAAAAAAAAAAAATCTGAAGTTGAACTAAATTTGGCTTGTGCTTACTCGTAAGACAGTACCATAGCAACAAGTAAATAGACTAAGGACTTTCCACAAAACCGTAATTAGTCTCCTTTGAGTAAAAGCAAGCTCCTAAAGTCTAAAAGCTACAGAAGAATGTTGTCGCACTTCAGATTTGGCAATTACGGCAAAAATAAACCAGCTCATAATGACACTTCTGTTTAATACAGAAGCCTTCAAGAGCTACACCATAGTTAAACAGTAGTATCTCAGAGGCTGTTCTTTATATGCTTGACCTGGTACTATTAGATTAGCAGAACCCAAACAGCCCCTGAAATAATTTCACATGACAGTCATGCACATTAAGACTTTCTAGTGTTAACACTATACACTTGTCAGATCAAAATCAAGAAGTTCTTGAATGTCTATGGCAAAGCTGAATCCTGTATTATCAGCTTTAAGTCCTATCTACTATTGAAGATCAGTCCACTGAGAGCAATGAGGTAAGTTTGTGCAGCCTGCAGGAGTAGGAGACAATAACCAGAAGTTTCTGCCATTAGATGGTTGTCAGTGCACATCACCCATTGCTAGGAGGCCAATACCAAGATATAAGAGATGCATATTTTTTAAGCATTTCAGAGCAAGTGCCAGAGCACCAGAACAGCACACACAACACTTGTGTCCAAGTACACAAAACAGTTCCAAATATGGAATATCAAGAGTTGTCATCATGAAGCTAGTCTCTGCTGTCATCAACAAGAGCCACTCAAACATCTCTGCTGACAGGAGACAGCAAAGTAAATTATTTTTGCCTTCTGTTAAAAAAGCATTGCAGATTCCAAGCCTTCACCAGTTTTGTCATCATCCCCTGTGCCCCACCCCCCTTTCAGTCTGCACTTGGGACAATTCTGTAGTCGTGAGAGAAGAATAATCACCAGCCTGCTAGCCAGAAAAGCTGTGAGGATGGTTTAACTAACTACATAACTATACTTCATTATATCCATGGTGCTTTTACAGTAGATATGCCTTTAAAACTTATATGACAAATTAAAACGTTCCACCATATTACTTCAGTATCCAAGAAAACTAAATATCTTGTGTAACACAGACTGTCACTGGATTAAGAGATATGCCAGGTCAAGTAGGAGTAGCAGCACAACACATAAAAACCTCACCTGCAATCTGCTCTTCTGTCAGTTGATCAGCCTGCAATAAAAGAGAAAATTATTACAGTTGTAGCTAAAGTTCAAGGCAAAATAAGACAGACTTGTACAGGCCTCTGAATACAGTAGCTGCTCTTCAGCATTCTGAAATAGTTCTAATACAGCTCAAAAGTCATCAGGATTGCTTGCTAAGTAAGAACTGGCAGCCTATCATCCTTTCCAGACCCTGCAATATGCCATACACCCAAGTAATAGATTACCATGTGTATCAGTCAATAACCCAAGCAGAACTAGCAAGCTCAGGGGCACACAGGTCCCTTTAAAACCATAGAATGGTTTTAAAAACTCATTTACACAGCACATTACTAGTTTAGCTTCAACACTAAGCACTTGAGGTCTCAAGTAATGCAGCAGTAACCTCCAAATGCCACATTTAAGGCAGACTAGCTAAAATTAAAAAAAATATACTCTTCATTAGAATTAAACCATCCCCTGATAAACATGAAGCTTTATGTCCAAGACCTGGCTGTAAAAGACAAGATCCCAGCTTCAGTCCAAACTGGTCATTTCAGAAGCATACAGCTGTCCACACTTCTTTCAGACCACAGTCTGCATTGACTCAATCAGCATAAGGTAACAGTGCCACTAGAGAAAGGTTTGGTGGTCTAAGACAATTTCTGTATCAGTTGGGTAAGCTCCAGTTTATACCTCATCTTCTCTCACCAGTTTTGAATCCATTATATTTGATAGCATCAGTCCTACAGGCCAAACCCAAAATTAATTTTGCTCTTGAAAGAACACCAAAATGTTTGAGGACTGTAGAAATACTCTCCCCTAGGTTCTCAAATCAGCTGATTCTTCAAACAAATTCTGGATAGCTTGAGCTCAGTTGCAGTAACAAGGCAACAACACACTTCTTTCAGGGAACCTTCCTGAACCCTTTACTGAAGAGTAAAAAACACTAAAACACAGAAAAGACACATTCACTGCCGAAATTCACATCGCTTTTCCAGCTTTGTTCCTGTTGTGACCATTTCAGCAGCAACCTTTTAATAATTACTGCAGTATGACTGAAAATTTTTCAGTCATTAACTATGCCCACCAAACGCTCTCTACACATTAGCATCTATTAAGGAAAGACTTAGAAAAATGTATTTACAATACCTCTCAATTTTTACTTTGCCAATTTCAATTTGAATTACATTTTTATACTGCATGTGAATTTTTAAGTTACCAGCTGCTAGTTATTCTTCCTGCAACAGAAGTGAAGGTGGCTGCTCGAGCAGTCAAGCAGTCGTAGAAAAGCTGAACTGCATACAAAACCCTCTATGCGCACAACACAGCAACAGCCTAAGATAAAGGCCACAGACTGACTGGGGCTCACCTACTTTAAGAAAGACCACACTACTGAGGAACTTCTAAAGCAGCAGCCAATGGGCATTGACAGCTACGATGTAACGACTGCTTCATTTCAACTGCTGTGGGAAGAATTTCCATGCAGGTTCCATTTTTGTTAAAAAAAAAAATTAAAAAAAAATAGACTAGGGTGGCAGCAGCACTACTGAGAACATAACCAGTTCAAAACTAAGCTTTGGGATGGAAGTGTTCTGCTGGTCACTTAGCAGAAGCCTAACAGATTTTCACTTGTGTGGAGAGTGTCATTAACACAGACTCATACCTTTGCATGCTATTTACATTTTTATTGTTTGAGTGAAGAGAATGATGTGCTACATTTCCAAAAGATATTTATATCCACAGAAAGCTGCAGACCAGATTTAAGCAGCAAGAACCTAGTTTATTTAGGTCAATGCTTATGGGTTTCCAAGTTGAGTCACATACTGTTTTATATAAACAATTTTATATGGAGACCTGACATGGTTATATGTAAATTCTTAAGCATTCCTGAACTTTTCCTCCCCTATAACTCTTCCAGCAACTTAACACATCTTAACCATGAATCTGGATGAGCTCTGGCAATACATGTAAGAGGTATGGTGTTTGAGAAGTGCACAAAGCTTATTAGAAGGCACAGGTATGGAGCAGTTGAAAGATAAGCGAGGAGGTGGGGCAAGGTTGAACAAACACCATCTGTACTCTGCAGTGCTGGGCTCTGCAGGGACTGCTGCGCAACAGCAGTAAAAGGCGGAGCCAGAAGCCTGCCAGCTCCCTGCCTCCCGTGCCGCCCAGGTGGAGGGCTCTCAGCCTGGAACCGTGCCTGCCACTTAACGGCCACTGGGGCCTTCCCAGAGGGGCCTCCCGGAGTTTTTGAGAATGGAGCACCACACACGTGATAGTGTGCACACCTCCACCAGGGCACCGCAACTTCCAGAGCAAATGCTGGCTGTGAAGTACCCACGCTGAAGGTCTGCCATGCCCTTTACTGTGGCCGAGACCCACCCGAAACCCTCATTTGATGCCATCACAGCTTTGACGCGGCTTTCTGTGATTCACGTTGCAGTACTTTCATTTTCAGTGCAATAGCTCCCATCCCCCCACTCCCAGACTGTGCGGAGGGCCTGACAAAGAATCCAAACCTCCCAGGAAAGCAGGGGAACTGCTGTGCAAGGCCGTTTCTGTGGCACATGCAGCCTCTAGAGGTAGAGCTCCCTCACAGCCGCGGCTGCCATGCAGTACCCGATCTGGGAGCTCCTCCACAGCGCTGCCGAACGCTGCCCAATGGAGATACCAGCAAAGGGCAGCGCGGGTGACACTGGTTCCCTCCGAAATTTGGCTCTTCTGTTCATTTCACAGGCATCAGAGCTGAAGGGACACTTCTCTTCTGGCAGGATTAACTAAAGAGCAACAACCAGACTAGCCTACACAGACTAAAATTAGGTTTATGGTAAGTTAGCTTATTTTGGGAGCAAATCATTCTGTCTTCTCTGGCATGGGGAACACTGGACATTCACAGGCTGAGCCAGTCAGGTCTGTCAGGATGAACTATAACCACACTCAAAGTGTCACTGAGCCTCCTGGACACACCCATTTTTACACAGACCTTGCTTGAAGATACTCCATTTTTGGTTCTGTACAGATGATGACTAAATGCAGTAAGTCTTTCACTGCTACATTCACTGCCTTTTCTTTTTTCCCCCTTCTTTATGGATGGTTTGCTGTATAAGTTCACAATTCAAGCCAAGGAATAAAATTAGGCTTCTCTTCACCAAATTGTTTTGCCCAGAGACAGCATTTCAAAAAACCCCAAATTTTAAGCAGCCATCGTTCACATTAGACCTGACGAGCAGACAGTCATTAAATTCCTTAGAAGAACATAATGAATGAAAAGACAATTCCACTCTACTGCATCTTCTCTTAATGCAGACAGCACTAAGTGGTCACAGGTGCTGCTTTTGCAACACAATTGCTCCTTTTAGTTTCTCAGTATCCGCTTTAAATTTTAAAAAACCAACAAACGCTAAACTTACATCCTTTAGACTGAATTTGAAACCATTCTCCGATTTCACAAAATGCGTTCTATTTCGACAGTGGACTACAATTCTAAATCGCTAGAAATATAAAAAAACGCAGGGCTGTCCTCTGCAACAACCAAAACGGGAAGCAAAAATTGCTTAAAAAAAAAAAACAAACCCACAAATAATCCCTTGTCCAACAGAGCCACCAACAGCATGGCGCTACCACGGAATCGACAGGGGCTCCAACGCGAGCTGACAACAGGTCTAGCGAGGAGGGCGATGGTGCAGTGGAGGCACAGCCTGCCCCTCATCATCATGCTACTCAGAAGCTGCAGGGCTCCGCAGTGCATTATTATAACCAGGCGCAGCACAGATCGCTAGCGAGCCGGACAGCTTAGGCTGCCTCATTCAGCCGCACACGCCGAGAGCAGGCAGGGAGGAAGCGATAAGAAAGCAGAGCTGGTGCCATCGTGGCAAGCTCCTTTCCCCCCTCCTCCCAAGAGCGCGGGTCCCCTCCCAGGAGGGACCGCTATCCGCCGCTCCCCCCGCCACACGCCCGGCGCCGCCTCACGGCGCTCCCGCCGACCCAGGGGCCGTTTGGATTTGAATCCGCACCAACGCCCCAGGGCGGGAAAGGGCCCCGGGCGGGACCCCCAGCCCCCACT
>VZTZ01051319.1:1753902-1853425 GCA_013400955.1 Drymodes brunneopygia | reverse complement strand
CCCGCCCGCAGTGCGTGAGGGCCGGAGCGGCCCCGCAGCCCCGCCGAGCTGCCGCTGCCGCGCCGGGCCGGGTTCCCAGCCCAGGGCGGCCGCCGTGGCCTCCGCAGCGCGTTCGCCACAGCGTTTCGAGCCATTATCTCCGTGCTGCGCTCCGGAAAGCCTCACCCACACAGAGTTACCAAATGAGACTCGCTCTGCATCCAGCACAGTCCAGAAAAATTCCCAGCTCGCGCTGCAAGCTGGAGATGCTTCGTCGCTTGGTAGCGTTGTTTAAAAGAACCGATTTCACAGAATCAGTAAGGTTGGAAAAGAGCTCTGAGATCATCGAGTCCACCCTGTGACCGATCACCACTATGTAAGCAGACCATGGCACTGAGTGCCACATCCAGGCTTTCCTTAAACACCTCCGGGAACGGTGACTCCACCACCTCTGGGCAGCCCATCCCAATGTCTAACCTCCCGTTCTGTGAAGAAATTCTTCGAATGTCCAACCTAAACCTCCGCAATTAGACATTTTCCCCGTTCTCCCCATTTCCCCTGTTAGGAATCACATCCACCCTGGTCCTGTACCTAAGGACTGGTGGCTAGCAATTCTGAGCTAAAATGTGGAATCTTATAAGGGTTTTCTGTAAGATGCATTTGGACAAATGGCTCCAGGTGAAATTTTCAAACTTGCACGTGTATTTTCGAAGATAATTCAAGAGACATCTGCAATATTGGCTGAGTCCAGTGACAGCAGATCTACGTGTCCTCTGTGAAAACCACAACACTCATTTCTGGGACCATAAATACATTATTAAACTTTGGGGGCTTGAGTTAAACTTTTCTGGCCTAAGTTTGAACACAAATCACAATACCAATCACATTTCAATGAAAAATTACCTACTTCCACATCTGTTGAAAGATTTTTTTAGTTGGTATTTACACAGTATGTAAACAAATAGTATTTTGTCCCTATCTATGCACTGTTACTACACAAACTAGAGCAATGGCTCTCACTTTGCACACTGAAGAGTTTTTACTCATCTCTGTTATTTGCAGTCTTTGGTTTATAGGCCATAGAAATAGGATGTTCTTGGGAGGGGACTGGCAGGAATAAACTCATATAACAAAAATTCTGTGAGTTTCCCCCCCCGAACATCAATTCAAATTCTCAGGCCTGCTTTCTTTTCAGAATGATCTTGTATCCACTGATGCTGAATTCAGAAACAAAGTAGGGGAGAAAAAACTAGAAGAAGGGCTAGTTTCTTAAAATAATCAAGGACCCCTTTATTGAGTACAGTGCCTCTCATCCTCGCTTCCTCACTTTGTGGTCATAGGGAATATGGAAAACAATATCATCTACTTAAAGCTGGCCTTCAGCCTTGAAATCCATCTGCAGTTACTGTTTTGTGATACACTGGTTTGTTAGGCCTCCTTTCCTCTTGCATGTATTTATAGTCCACAAATCAAGCACATCTGAACTATTGTCTTTTCAAACTCTGATAACATTTTTTCAGTGCATAGTGTGTACCTAGATGAATAAAATACTTCCCAGAGCAGGCAGTGACTGCCAAGGTTATTGCTACGCACGCCTCCTCTAGCCACTGCCATTGGAGGCAGGAACAAATCCCTGCCTATGGTCAGGCTATGCTGGATGCAGACAGCTGAGCTTCAGTTGAATTTTCCTTCTCCCTGATGCCCCCTTTGGTTCAGTTTTAAGGATTGCTCTGACATTCCCAATTTCTTTACGTTTCTAGAGGTGTGAATCCGTGCAGATAAGTTCTTGACCAAAAAATTCATCACCTGCTCTAGATTTGGGATAAAAGTGGCATAGCAGCGCTCAGGGTGCATGCCTATCACACCCTCAGATCTGGAGTGGAGTAGAGCAGAGTGGAGCACCGGTGCATTTTGTGGAGCAAAACCATCTCCTGTGGAGACCTTAGCTTGGGTCCTGGCAGTAGAATGCCCACATTCTACAGTGCATGGTGCTGGGTGTGATGTGCCAAGACCTCTCCTTGGTATCTGTCTTTTATCCTCACTTTACCTCAGAGAGGTAAAACACTGTGACACCTAGGTTGCTCTGGTGCCCAGGCTCAAGGAATCTATTGAGATGTCATAAAACAGCATTTCTGTGAAACTGGTCCTGAGGGATTTGATGAGAAGTGTGTGGAAGGGCTGTATTGAGACAGCAAGCTCTGACTGAATCCTGTTTCTGGAGTTTGCCACTGGCCTTCTCGAGCATGGAGGCTCTAGGAAACATGAGGCCCATAGCATGAGTAAGATGTAGGCTTGTTAATTATGGCCTAAGGGTCTGCTGAGGAGCAGGGACTCGAATGCAAGGGTCCCAGAGAACCTGACCACCATCCTGTATGTACTGTTTTTGTGTATGTCCCTTAAAGGATTTGGTATCTAATTTATATTAAATTCTTCACGCTCTTTTTAGTTACGTTCAGTTTTCTCTAAAGAAGTGGTCATTCAGAGCATCCTCCCTCTACCATATGTTTCTTAGGCCCCCTGATTCCTTGGTCTCTCTCTTTCTCTCTTCCATTTCTCTGTTCTTATGTGTCTCCTTTTTTCCATCTGCATTTTCCTACAGCAGCACCCATTTCCTGTGGGTTTCATCACCACCCCCACCCTGCTTCCATCTGTTGAAGAGATCAGCCACGAAGTTAACTTGCAATTACACTACCCGTGAAATTACACCAACACTTCCAGTGGCATTACTAAGCATTAAAGGGAACACCCTGGTGAAATTAATGGGAGAGGGGAGAATTTGCCCGTCTCACAAACGGGTTGTTGGCAACCTCAGGTAGGTAGACCAGCAGATCCTCAGGTACATTGGGGTAGCCTAGAGAGGCAGAATGGCTTTTCAGCAGCCTAGCTGACTCTCTCTGTAGCCTGTATGTGCCTTGAGAGGCAGGGAAATACATCAAATGACCAGCCCCAGCTGCAAGCTGCGACTCTGACACCTCTGACAGAGCAATAATGGGAAATGACGGTCATTTCTCTGTTGCAACAGTCAGGTACAGTTCTACCAGCTCTGTCTTTTTAACATGATAATTCCTCTCTCTGCTATGTAGTTTAATAGATTTGTCAATGTTTGTGATCTGTGCATTTTTTTTTTCCCTCAACACAGAAATACAGTTTTATAGAAGTCCAGTTTCAGGATTAGGGCAACAAATTAGAAAAGCAATTTGAGTTCCAAGGTTAGATGAGCTCTATATGCCAGCAATTTTCACAGTTACTCTTTGTGGTATATTTAATATTGTGTAAAAGCAATTTGTTGTATCATTTAATAATACTTTAGTGGATCATTTGGACTGATGTATACAGAATGCTGTGCCGTGGTATAAAATATTATAGCTGCTTCCTCAAGATTATTGTAATAGTTTGAACAACCTAATTAGAAATTAACTGCAGATTTTATAAGTGAATTTCTGAGGTAAGAAGAAAAAGGTTCTCTATCACAAGTACTAACACTTAGCATTTAACTGCTGCATACAGAAGGAAAATAGCTCATGGCTGTTTTTCCAAAATGGGTCTGATTTTTCCAGCTTTTTCTGTGACAGAGAACCTGTCCCCCCTGAGAAAGGCCTTTATCCACAATTCTGGCTTTATGGGCATAAAACTAAAGTGGAAATCAATATTTTCCCACCCAGATGTATTTGGAAGGGCCATTCAGCCCTCAGCAAGGAAAAATTTAGTTGTCTACAAAATTTTAAGGTGCCAGATGAGATATCTCAGTTTCTAATATCCTGAGAGTATCTATTGATGAAACGACCCAGAATGCTGAGAACTGGGAAGGTGCCCTGGCCGCACCTGGATGGCAGCAGTGGATAGAAAAAAAACAGAGGTTTACTGACTGTGTTGGATAGAAGACACCTCCTCCAATATGAACATGGTTGTGGGAATAACTGCACTTTCTCCTTGCATGTTGAATGCCTTGTCCTGTCCTTTGTGCCTGGTCCTTGGAGCACTGACACCTGGACTACATAGTGCCCATAAATCACGGGGATGGCATTTCTTCCCCTAGGGAATATGGACAGGTGATTCCTCCCACACTTCACTTTCTGTAGGAAATGCATAGACAAGAGTAGTACCTGGCAGAAGCGGCTGCATCACACGCTTTCAGAATACACCCATGGCTGTGTCCATGCTGAAGATGACCCAGGCATATCCCAATCAGCTTTTAGGTAATTCAGACAGGGATAGCAAGGCAGCTCTAGTAGCGTAATGCCTTCCAAGGAGCACCAGACCCACTGGAGAAGCCAGGCAGGTTTGCAGCCAGCAGATACAGAGCTCTGTTGTGGGGATTACACTGCTCCCCTCCTCGAGGCTAGATGTTGTAAAGCTGATTCAGGTGACCTAAAGCTGACTCTTTAACTATATTGTGACCATTCACTAACACAAAACAAGACAGGAGAGTCCAAAAAGGCAGATGGGTGCACTCACATAAAACTGGGTGTTACGAATGGATGTGGGAGTTAAAATCAGTCCTTACCTTNTTCTGGGAAACACAGGAGTAGGTGATGATGGGGGGAAGTTGTCCTGCCACACTGGGAGGCCGGAGGAAGGCCCAATATCTAATCATAGGCTCTAGACTAGGATTAAGAGTAAAAAGCCAGTGGGACTCACAATTTTTTTTTTAAAATTTTGAAGAGATACACAACTGCAATCCATTTTATGAGGATTTCTGATGGAACATTGTCCATAAACCTGCAGTATTTTCTGTGTTCCTATGAGGAAATCCTAGCTGTAGGTCTTCATCTCACCAATGTATCATTCTGGAAGATGAGAATGCTGCCTGGGCAGAGGCAGTAAGAGATCCCATTTCCAAACCATGTTCTTGAAGTACAAGAATAGATGGCTCTCACACTAACTCTGAGCAAGATCATGCCTTTTCTGTGTTTCATTTCCTAAAATACCTTAATGGGAGGGAAAGCATAAACCCCGTATTTGCTCCAAGATAACAGAAATCCCACACTCATCATCTATCGTACAGTTTTTTCCAGGGACTGGAAATAATATCATAACACTTAGAAGGGGCAGCATAAAGTCCAGGAAATTGCAGAATATATTCCAACATCTTTAGATTCTGTAAAGGCTTCTTTTTCTTTCCTTTGATGAGCTGTAAGATAAGGTCATCAAGAGTCACCAGCTCTGCCACTTGTGGGGCAGAAGCCTTCGTCCGTGAGAAGCACCACCCAGTTACTGTCATCACAACTTGACAAAATGCATCCAAACAACTGTTTAAACTTCCCCTCATGTGAAGATCTAGGAAGACAGTGGTCAAGGAAGTAGTCGGCAATTCTCCATTTTGACAGGAATAAATGGCTAGAGGAAAAATATGCTTTTCTGGATCTCTTAGTTTTGGTGGCTTTCTACATGGAAGGTTTTCATCCTAACATATTTTTTCCTTATTAACAAACAAAAATGACAGAATAATAGGTAACTCCTATTAAAAAATTCCCAGGGGAGGCAAAGCACTGCTTATAATAGAGTTATTGCTGCAGCCTTAATTAGGGCATGGTGCCAAATACCTCTGTGATGGAAAACAAATCGATGTACTGATGCTTTCCCATTACCTTTTTTTTGAGTAATTAAATGTCACAAAATATTTTGCATACTTCCTACTGGGGATCAGAGCATATGGGACTGATTTACAGCAGAAGTCAAAAGGATTTTCTTTAAAACCAGTGCAGGCAGGCAGACAGACAGACAACTGCTGTAATGGAAAGTTAAAATACATTTTAATTTTCACCACAGCAAAGGGTGAAGCACTTATTGACTGTAAAATTTCAAATACAGTGGAGAATCTGACTAGATTAACATACTATAACTACTTCCCTTTTTTACCCAAACAGATATTGTTTCACCTAAGCTGAAACTTCTCTGGAAATTTAAACCGTGCCATTTAGTCTTGTGCTCTAAGATCCCACATGTTTAAAGAGATTTATGTCCACACACACTGACAGCTGAAGAATCCACCTCTGTTGAATTCAGTAGGCTTTTCACTGGCTTTCTTTCAGCAGGTCACATCCTGAGCATCTTACTCACTTTTTCCTCTATCTGCACTGAGGCAATGCTTTCAGAGGGGTTTATCCAACACAAGGACCGATTAAATACTGAGCAAACAGTTCAGAATTTGGCTGCTTTTATAAATAATGATTCAAAGGTTTGATTTAGCTACAGATGAGCCTGAGCCACAAAAAAAAATTGCATCTGGATCCTAACTGTGTCAACTCCCATGGCAGAGATTTTTTTTTCCCAGCCAAAGCTTGGCCTGAAAGTTCATGCAGAAAGACAAACTGTGAATCAGGAGCCTGCACCAGTGCCCCGGGTGAAGTGCGTACCAAGATAGCCTGCAGCCACATGCCAGCTTGCCACTGACCTTTTATCTGCATAAATAGTCGTGACCTTTGGGCTGCTCAAATTAGTGCAAGCTGCTCAAGCAGGCAAGTATCACAGCCCTCTGCTGCTCAGGCTGCATCTCTTTGCCTCTTCCCTCTCGTGCCATCTCCTTCGCTGGGCAATGAAGGCAGGTGGGGACATGGGACAGCTTTCTTACCTCCGGCGACATCGTCTGCCTCAGAGGAAATCCACCACAGGCTGGGTAGGGCCGTACTAAAGCCTCATGACATCAACTCAGTGACACAGAGAAGACCAGGTTAAGGAGCTGACAGTCTGCCTTTGGATTGATACTTCTCTGTAGGGCGCAATAAACCTGCTTTTTGCTGTGCCTCTCATTATCTTTCATTACATTTAAAGTAAGTCCTAAGAGTTTTCAAATCAGAAGAGATAAGTTTTTAACAAAATAGTTCTTCTTTCGCTCAGCCTCAAAGTGAGTTGTTCTTAAAGAGGAAAGGTAGATCACTAAACCACTCTAATCTACCTTTTATTCACTGGACTGTTTGCTATATAGGGTTTAATGCCCATTATTTTCTCAGTAGACCAGAGCTAGCATGCTCTCTCATGTAAATAAACATTTAGTCCTATTTCAAAATGCATCACTTGTGTCCCTGAAACCACAGCAGTTTCAGTTATTTTTGGAAACAGGTATTTGCATAGTTTTACAAGCACATTTTTTCCAATTGTTTAGAAGAGGTCCTTCAGTTGCTTAATGACAATATTGACTAGGCCTGAGGGGAAGAAAAAACGAGTTGGGTATTTTTAAGGATATAAAGCAGGAAAAAAAATACAAACATTTTCAAGGTTCTCCAAGATGCCAACTGCACAGACATATTTCAAAGGGAAGTTACTATCCCTGAAATTCTCTCCAAAGCTTTTTTTTTCTGATTTTCTTTACCCAGAGCTCTTTTCTTTTTGTCTGTTTCAGTCATGGGCTACCAGATTCCAAGTGTCTTTTTCCACATGATGTACATTGTCTGCATGATGCTTTAAAAATTCAGTTTACTCTTATTATCCATTCTGGAGACATTTTTAATTGCACCAAGGAAAACTGTTGGTAGTGAGATAGCTAATAAGTAGTCACCGATCCCCATGTTTTTAAAACTAAATTTGAGGGAGCCATCCCGCTAGTAAGAGTGGGAGCTGCGTGCTGAGGCACGTGCCTGCTGCCTTTGGCAGATGTGTTGGAAGGGAACTAATTGTTCTGCTGCACCACGTCCTTCAGCTCTGCAGCTAAGTCTAACCCACAGCTGTCTGGGTGAGCTGGATTTCACCCCACATTTCAGGAATATCTGCTTGCTGGAAGGGTTGCAGCATCACCCATACAGTCCTTGGTCAGCCACCCAAAAATCCAAGTGTCCTGCTGCTCTCCAGGAAGGATGGTATGGACAAGTGCCACAGGTTCTGAGAATGAGTCATAAGGGTGCAAGATCTGCAGACGCATCTCTGTGCTGTGCAATTGGAGTGGGTGCAAGAGAGGATAAGGGCTTCTTGCTCCTATTTCCATGGGCAGCATGAGAAACAAGGCCTTGTGACTCTCAAAGTTCATTTGCCAAATTATAGCAAATGAATTTAACTTGTTAGTTACACCTGGGAAAGAACATTTGTGTTTCATCAGAGAAGCAAATGAAGGGAGGGCCGGGAGGGCTGGTCTGTATCCCTCTCCTCTGGAGCCCCTTATGCACACGCTGTGCTACAGCTGCAGAGAGGAAAAAATGTGGGCTACCCTTGCTGAAACATTGGCAGCACATTGCTGTTTACAACTGGAATTTTTGCTGTGGGCTCTTACCAATGACAACTTAGGACAGGAATAGGAAACTTCACATGATGATGAGGTCAATTTTTTTTCACTTGTCCAGTGCCCCTAGATGAACACAAAGCTGCTGAGGTTTAGATTTATGATTGCTTGCAAAAAATTGGGCTTGAGCCACGATTTTTAGCTGGCTCTTTTGTGTTATCTTTTATAGCACTTCCAGCAGCATACTCATTTGAAACTTTTAAAAGCAATTTGGGTTGCTTTCATTTGATCCTCATTTCTGCTCCCCCGCTTGATTATCTGTGCCTGTCCAGGAGCAATTTTAAGTTGACCCATTCTCAAGTAAATGAGAGGGCACTGTGTGTGTTTGCAAAGCATGTTTAACTTGTGTCTTTCATCTGTGATTAATATTAAATCTATTGAACTATATAAATAAGTAATTCACCTATAAACCTGACAAACCAACAGTAATTTCTTCCCCTCAGAGTTTACAGCTCACAGGTATCTTTTTTAATGGTTTCATTTCCTTTTGTGTACCTGGAGATAAAACCAGTGAGCTAGAAAATCATGAGTGGAAGAGGGAAGTCTGCTTGGCTGTTGTTCTCTGCCCCCATCCCACTACATATATAAATGTGCATAAAAACATAGAGTGAGAATAAAATAACCACTTTGCATGTCCCTTCTGCTGTTGTGGTTTGTGCCTGAGAAGTAGACTCCAGCTCAGCCTTCTGGTTTGGATAACAGCCCTGTAAAACCATTTCTACCAAGAGACTAGAGGTCTGGTTTTGTTCTCATGCAAATGAAATTAGTGGAATTATATAAGCATAAAATCAGGGACAAATGAGAGGAAACTCTTATTTGCTCTTTTGTATTTTTATGGAGTTGGTCTCCTTACACACAAGGCAATGCTCTCGTAAGAGATGGAAAATGTGTTGACAGACCTGGCCTTGGGAGGACCACAGCACTTCAGCCTTGCAAGCTGTGTGATACACACACACAGCTGGCTGTCAGAGGGGGCTTGAAACAAAACAGACTCCCCAAACCAGGAAGCCCCTTGGCTTGGGGTCTAGATTAAATCCCATTTTCCTCTCCACATTGTCCAGGTGCCTATATCAAAGCTGTAGGAAAGGATGTCCTTCTAGCCAGGAATCCTTTCCTAAAAATAATTGTGTAGGACCTCTCTTTGGAGGCAGTGATGGGAGGCTTTTCCTCAGAATCCACCCCAGCACCACTTCAGGCTCTGTGCTGTGCTGGTACTGGGCTAAAGCTCTTTATCCGTGGGAATTCTCCTCCCTCCACCATTAGCTGCATATGTAAAACCCTGCATAAACCATTGTAGTCTCTGGGATCTGGGGGTGGAGAGTGGAATGGAAGAAATCTTGTAGCAGAATATATTTAGCTTCCATCTCTTCCAGGATGCTCCTTCACACCTCCCAGTTAAATGCATCCAGCCCTATACTGAGCCATGAAATGCAGAAGAACCAGCAAAGCTTTCTGCCTCATTGAAGGGGCTCAGATTTATACTTCAATAAAGCAGCCTCAGTACATAAAACATAAAAGGGACCCTCCAAGTTATTTGAAAAAAGACATTTTAAACACAGCTCATGGGAGAGAACCAAAGTTGGTTCTTAATGCTATCCAGCCATACTGAAAGTAAAATTTCATGTCTGTTCAGAACTCAAAAATGGGATCAAGATTAGTGGCTAAAAGGGCAGAAATCACATTAACCAAGCTGTCTTTTGCCTGTGATGTTTGGTCTTTGGTGTTTTCCACTTACCAGTTCTGCAGAACTTAGTACTTGTCCTTCAGAAGTGCTACTGAGGGCAGGGAGTAACCAGCTCATGGTTATCTGCCGTGATCAAGACCCTGAGAGTTTGAAATGGACGTTATTCATTGCAGCCACTCTGACTGAGGCCATTTCATATGGAAACAATTAAGAGGCAAAAAGCATATCATAACAAAGGAATGAGAAGAAAGATCAGGAAATACAAGCAGATTGGATCATTCTCTAAAAATGGATACAGTATTTACTGTTGGCACATATAATAAATCTAAGACTTGAATTACCACAGGACAGCAGGCAGGACTCTGAATTGCAGATTTTTTTTAATGCAGTCTAAGAGGAAACAGTTAAGATTAATGGTGAATATAAAATTTAGGTCTAGAATAGAGCAAAATATAACTTATTCCATATATGTGCAGAACGGAGTCTGAAAGTAATGTGTTTAAAAAGTCACGATGGGAAATTATGTGGAAATGAAAAGCAAAGAGGAAATAAAAAATATGGTCCATGAGCATTTCCTTAAAAGCAAGGGGAAAATCTAAATGGACATTGAAGAGCAACCACAGCAATTTGCACATCTTGAGACCAATGTAAATGCAGCCAGAAACAGAAAATGGCTAAAGAACAAAATCTCTTTCTAAGAGATGTTTACTCTTACAGGCAGTAAAAACCCAGGGGAAGGGTTTTCCCCCACCGCTCTCAGAGAACAGGTGGGGCAGTTACTGGAAAGCATATACCATAATAAAAGCATTCTGAGACACCATTTGATATTTCTATCTGGCTGAGTAATTAAATGAACAAATTTTCAGCACTAAGCAATATGAGATGGAAAAGACACTGTCAGTCATGCACAGCTGGGAGCCAGGATGTCCATGTCCCTCAATTCCTAAAAGAGTCATCTGTACTTGCAGGAAAGTTTGGAAATCACTTTCAGTAGCTATCAACACTAGGTCTCCTAGTGCTGTACTGCCATTCCCTGGTGCTGTATGCACACTCACAGACCAGTTTTCAGTGTGTCACAACCTTGGGTGAATTTAACTTTCATTAGGTGTTTCACATGTTAGGTGATAGCAAACTGCCATCCAACTCCTCCCTCTTGACCACTGCCTAGGAGACTAATTTCTATTGCTACTGAAATAAATTTGAGTTTTATGGCTGGCCTCACTGGAGCCAGGATTTGGTTTAGTGTCTGGATGTAAGCAGCTAATGGTTTTTCTGACAACAGCTCAGAGCTGATGTAAGTCAATGCAGAAATATTTAATGCCTTGAGACTGGCAGAATATCCTATTCATCCTGGTTTCTGGCAAAAGGGGTATCAGGTATTGATCGTGTTCAAACACCCTGCTTCCCTCCTTAAATAACAGTAATGTATAAGTGGAAGTCATCTCACTTCTTCAGAAAGCTAAAAACCGTGCAAACACCCACTGAAACTGGCCAACATACACCAAGCAAAGGGTTGGTCAAGGGAGCACCTGAACCTCTGAATAGGACACCACAGACCCAGCCTAGTGCCTCTGCTGTCATCCTCCATCATCCTTCCCTCCCTCTGTTCTCACACCTCCACAACTCCTCACAACCTATGACAATCTGCATCGCCCATGTCTGAAGCTACCAGAGATTGAGAAAGCTGTGCTGTGGGGCTGGGTGGCACTGGCCCTCAGTGCTCTCCCCCTGGCTGCTTCTTCCTTGCTGGAGCATCCCTTGGAGGCAGCAGGCACACCTCCTGCCCTTCCTGCTGCTCATCCCCAAGTCACCCGCTTTGATCACTCAGGCAACCACTAAGGCTACCAGCTGCAAACCGGTGTGGTTTCCAGTCCTTTCCCAACTTTGCTTTAGCCTAAACAGTAGTGAAGTTGGAGCATGGCAGGAGGCAGCGAGCTGGGAGAAGGGGTAGTCCCACATGGGATGTGAGCTTCATCCATCTGCTGGCTGGACACAGAAAGCAGAGGTTGCAGAACAAGTAATTCTGGGTGCTGTTGGCATTTTAGAAAGAGTTGCATATATGACACAGTTTCTCCAGAAGTTCCCTTTAAATAGTAAAGTTTCTGCCCATTTGTATTCACAGGTCTTACAATTCTATTTTTAAATGGAAAGTAGGTGTTCATGAACAGTGGGTGTGAGACTGACAGCACTGGACCGGAGCTCTCCATTTGCAGAATAACTGCTGCACTGACTACTATGCTGCTAACTCCTGTAATGGAAATACAAAGGACTGGGAGGGTCTTCCCATCCCCGTGCTTATTTTGCCTTTGTCCTTGCAACTGAAGCTGCCCCAAAGGGAACCAGCAACTAAGATGGGCTGTGGATGTGTGTGTGTGTCCACATGCATGTTCAAATACTTGCTAGAACAGACACAAGATTATCAATCCTTCCAGACAGTAATCACTTTTAAGCCTTAACAGTTCATTTGGATGTTGTACTCCATTGCCATAGAAGTAGCTTTTCACATGATGTCTTGAGTTCTCTTAGACATCCTGAACCAACATGTTTAGGTCTCTTTTTTCTTTATTTGCTAACTTTTTGTTCTTGAATATAAACAGCTCAGGCACTTACACCCAACTTTGGAAATACCAAAGGTTCTTACCAGTTTTCAAAGAACACCCTGAAGTACACTGTTGTGCATAGCTGCAGTAGCTTATGCCTCTAAGCATCATTTAACAGGTGATTCTGCAATTGAGAACAATCATGTTGAGCTTCTGATGCTTTCTCCCACTCCAGCCCACTCAGAAACAGCTTCTGAAAGAAAACCCCATGGCAGAATCCTCTGACCATTTAAAAAGCTGTCTTGTATTCCTTAATTGTCCCCTGAGCCATCTATTCTGCACATGACAAGGTCAGGAGTAGAGCCAATACCAATACCTTCCCTTTCTTGAGGCATGCCAGGTATATAGCTGAATTAAGGGAGTTCCTATATTTTCTTCCAAGACTATAGGCATGCAATTTCCAGCTATTTCTCTGAACCCTCCAGTCCTCATATGTTAATGTGCTTTGGCTTTTGGTTCAAGTTATTAGGAAGGAATCTTCTTGAGCCTAAATTTTATTTCTTTGCTTCCTTTGAATAATTTAGGGTCAAGGTATAATTTTCTCTTACTGTCTCTAGGCTTGTGTAGAGAAGAGCAAAATTCTTTTCATTTTTGTCATTTCCTGCCCCCTCCCCCAGCTCACTGGAATAGTTTTGTTAATGTGCTCTGCTTATATGCTCAGCCCTCTGCTAACTGTCTTAAGAGTTGCTTTTTCCTTGCAAAACTAGAAGTGGATCAAAGCATCATGCCAATTCTGAATGCTAGAGAAGGCATAGGTAGAAGCTGCTGGCCACAGAGTTCCTCTGAAGGTAGCATCTCTCTGCCACATCAGAGGGGTCATGGTCAGGCAATAAAAATGGGAAGAGACCAGTGCCTTGGCCCTGTCTTTCCATGCTCCACCTGGGAAATCTGAATTCCGAGCTTTGTTTACTTTCACAGTGTTAGAGATGTCTGTTATACAGACAGAAATTCTGTTATAAAATGAATATAAATGCTGTTATGCAAAAAGATCAGGCCCAAGGCTCTTAAGTAACTGAGAGCCCAAAGACTAGATTTGGGATGATCCAAGGCCTGCCCCTGCAGAGAAACTGTGTGGAAAACAGCAACACAGCCTCTTGCTGCGAGGTCATCTAAGGCTTTTTGTGCCTCTCCTGATTTTATGGTGGGATCTTTTGTGACGAGGCACAGCCCTGCCTTCCTTCTGTTCATTTTTTAAAGTAGTTTTGCAGTAGTCAGTTCTCTGAAGTGCCGTTCTCTTTCCTTTGAATTGACTGAGAATCTGGGTTAAAGTGACTGACTGATGTGACAACAAAAGGAGCGAATGTCATCAGGTCCAAAGGATTTGATATGCTGTTGGTTATAAAATGTACTTGGACAGCCCAAGTTCTATGCCAGATTAATATTTGATGTCATGGGACTTGACTGGCTGTAACTGAAAGAGCTGGGGCCATTGTTGGGAAAATGGCCATCTCCCTTTCAGGGGAAAGTTAGGACTCATAGGAGCTGACAGCCTGACAGTCCAATCTTCCATTCACCCATAAGCACCAGTCAGAGTGAGCAGTGACAGTGCAAGTTTTCCCATATGTAATTCACCAATAGGTCAAATTCTCTTTGTAACCCCTAAGTATTGTGCATACTTTCTATTATCAGCCAGAACTTCCCTTCTTCCAACAGTTTAGAGGGTATCAGTGCATGGTTCCCCTTGGCAGTAGCTACTCCCTCTCTCTCCCTTCTCCCTTCTCCCTCCCAGCCATCCCCACCTCTCCTAGTGCCTGTGGCAGCAGCAGTAGGCTCCTTTCTCTGGCCGAGACACCACCACCTGTACCCTCCTGCCTCGGGCTCCTCTGCTCATTCAGCAGTGGCAGGCACTGTTTAGTCACAGTCACAGCAACAGCGACCCGTGCAGCAGCTGAAGGGAAGCTGGAAGGGTGCATGCCCAGCGGGTGTAAGGGGCCCAAAGCAGGCTCTGTGGGGAGGATCCCAAGCCAGTATCCACTCTCAGCACCTGCCTTTCAGCACCAAGAGGATTCTGGCTTGATGCATTGCAGCACTCTGCTGGGCAGCACATGGTGGAGTGCAGGGAGGGTCACACGGGAGGACAGAATTTTCTCAAAGTAACGGTCATGCACTTGCTGCCATTATTTGTTAATAATCCTAAAAGAGCAGGTGTGTAGCTCTGGCCCTATCTATGTATGTGTGAGGCCCCCCTACATAGTCCATGCAGCTGCATAGTAGTCCAATACGCTCAGAAATCCTAAACTCTCTCACATAAGGAGAAAACAATTTGGGGCTGCATCATCAAGGCTTTCCCAAAATGGCCTTGTTTTGTCTGTCTGCTGATCCTTAACTTATCCAAAATCTCTCTCAGGTGATGAGGACCACATGCCAGTCACACTTCATTTAAAAAGGGGGGGAGGGAGAAAAAAGGAAGTTGGTGATGGCATATAGATATTTAAAAAAATAAATCAAATAAAACGTGGCCTTGTAAATGGAAATCAATGGAGTGCAAAATTGTATTTGTTCTAGCTGGATAGAGTACTTGCCAAGTTCCAAGCTGCTTGTCCCTTTCCGAGGAGAGACGGGGTCTGCTCCATTTGTACTGTAATTGCAAGGCTCTTGTGAAGTGAGACTTGAACCTTTTCATCTTCAAAACAGTTTATGCATACAAGAAAAAATTAATCTCCTGGCATCCCATGAGACACAAATCCTAGCCCTTATTTAGAGAGGGAATGAAGGGAGAGTGGGTATTTTGTCCAAAGCCATGAAGCAAATCTCTGTTAGAAGTCAAATGTTTGGCTTCTGGTCTTATACAGAGAAATTCTGACTATGTCCCTCTTAAAATTCTTTCAGTATCTACAAACTGCAGGCAACATAGTATCTGAACAGTAATAATTCATGATAAAGCACTGTAGTGGCTAGCAGGTACACCACTGCCCTGTACTCCATGTGACCTTGGCTAGCTGTAACTTTTAGCTCAGGATACCTGAAGGTGTCACAGGGACAGTGTTGCTTCTCATCTGCACGAAGCTCAACTCCTGCTTTTCCAAAAATCTGATTCTTGATCTTTTGTAAATCCTAAGAAAGCTACATACAACCTAAAAATCTGCTCAATTAAAATATTTATATATTACCTCATGGAACACACAAAAATATTCCTGTTATTAACAGCCCATTATCACCAACATATCTATGACATCTGCTTTTTGTCTTTTTCTCTATTCTGTTAATAATGACATTTATATCAGACACAGGAACAAATAGCATTTCTTATGCTTTCACATTGACTCTAAGTGCATGTAATTACTATACAAAACCTACATTGTTCTAAGGAATTTTATCAGACTGACTTGCATTGGTCAAAATTCCTCCAAAACTGTTGTCCCAGGATTTTCCAAGTACAGTCCTGAGAACTGAAGATTTCATTTCATTTAATTTCATTTCCAAAGATTGTGGTGTTTTAAATTCATCACTTTGAGGATGGGAAGCCAATCAAATGAACCTTGGAGGGCTGAAGGAGGTTGTTTTCAGACTTGAGAGAGTACAACCGGGTAGGAAGACTGGCAACCAAAGACCTGACAAGAGGGTAAAGTGAAAGCTAAAAAGAGGAGACAGTTGTTAATGATCACATCTTTTTCTTAGAAGTCCGAGCAGGTGATGCTTGAGATTAGAACAAGGCAGTAAAAGATTTTTAGGACAAAGAACCTGGAATTTGCCACTTTTAGCACCGTGGCCACTGGTCTGCAGGAGGAGCCTGTTCATGCCACTCACCAGTACTGTCCTACCAAAGAGTTGTGTCTTCTAAAACAGTTATCAAAAGATTTTAACTGTATGGAGTATGCTATGCAAAGCAGTTATCAAAAAATAGATACCAGCTCTGTCCTTGATATTAAATAGGATCATTTGGATTACTGCAATCAAATATTAAAAAAAAAGCATTCATTATGAATGTGAATTTACATCCCTTCAACTGGAGAACTGATCAGAAGAATATCTCATTTAAAATTAGCATTCTTTAAGTAAGACTTAAAAATTGAATTGATTGGAGAATAATAGCCTACCCAACTCTTTGCTGCCTTCAACTCTTTAAAATAAGAACTTTTTCTTAAGAAATATATAAACCGTTATTATTTTCAGCCCATATCAGTTATGCAGCCCCAATTATTTTGGGGTGAGAGTTATTTTGGGTTGGTTCTATTGGGATGAGAATTCTGATGGGGTTGGTAATTCCTTCTATCAGTGCTCATGATTAACACCAAATGCATAAAGATCTTTGTCCTTGAACTTTTAAAACCAAGGCCAAACAAAAAGGAAGGGGGTTTGTTTGCAATTCTGCGTGTCCTTTTCTTGAAAGCACTGTGCCTAAAATCCCTCCCTCAGATTTTGTTTGGGGTCACAAGACTGAGGCCTCCTCCAGCTACACCTGAGCCTGCTTGCCTCTCTTCTACCCTCCTAGGAAACTGCTCCCTTCAAGCTGATCTCTGCCTGAATGGGTAGATTGGTCCCTAGCAAAACCACCCTGCTGCTGGCTTCACATTCCTGAAGAGCCTTACAGGGAGCCTGCCCAGCTTCAATTGTTTCAGTGATCTGTTTAGACAAAGAATAATTAACACCCTTAACTCAGTTATCACTGTTGTCAGTGCTGTCCCACCACTACTGCCGCTTCCCAAGACTGCAGCCAGAGAGCTCAGGCTCCAGTATCACCCAGCCCAGCACCAGGGTGTCTCCACATTTTATACACCTCCCTGGCATTTCCAGACATAGCTTCTCAGAACAAGAAGTATTAGGCCATGGGAACTATTTGGGGCTTGGCTTTGCAGCTCCTTCTATGATTATGAGTTTGAACGAATATTATTTGTGATGGTTTTTTGTCTATCTACAACTTCCTGGTATTCACAGCTAGATATTGCACTGGAAGTGCTATTAACAGGAACCCACCTTAGGCTCCTGGGTGCCATTGTGCCCAGATGCTATCCTGTGAATTCTGGCACTCCTCAACACTGCCACCACCCTTGCAGTGTGCTGTCCAGACTGGGGACAAAGCTTTCAACTGCTCTATGGACAAAAAAAAGGAATTCCTTTTCTTCTTCACAGGCTACATGGAGGGAAATATGTGTTATTATGGTAAAGGAAAAAGCTATTTGCAATTAATGGACAAGCTCCGTCTGTCAGCGTAAAATGTTCATAGAGTGGATGCTGAAGGCAGATTATTTGTAGGGGCTCATAGTCCTTTATTCAGTGGGGTTTTTTACTCAGTTTCTTGTCTGTTAGCCAACTAAATTCCCTTATATTTCAGAGGAAATGTGCTGAATGGCAGGTCATAAGCCAGTAACTCCACTGATGCCAGCTGACATCTGTACATTAAACCAAACCAAGTGATCTTTGGCCCCAGTAGAAGCAAAAGTCAACCATATGTACACAATGCAGACGCACACAGAAAGCAGCAAAAAAACCCCACAACCAAACCCAGGCCAAACCACTCCAAAGATTATAAGTAACTAAGCAGAACAAAGGTCTATCCCTAAATGCTAAAGATCAACATAAAGGCTTTTTTTATGGCTGATAACATACCATGCCCCACTGTTAAGGACTTTTTATAGCTGAACAAGACCTGACAATCAGTTTTTATGTAGCACATCTCATAAAAAAAATGGGAAAGTGCTCTACCAAGAAGGTCAATATTGCTATCTCTGCTCCTCAGAAAGCTGAGCAGCAGAGTGGAGGTTAAGGTGCCTGAGGAGGAGCCTTACTTAGAAGGCTGTAGGAGTGCAAAAGTCTTCTCCATCCAAAAGTCAGAAGTATGAGAGGGCCAACTGTGCTTTACTTAGGTGGTTACACCCACTACCCCGTTTGCAGCAGGAATGTTTCCCAAACACTGCAAACACTAATACAGCTCCACAGGGAGCGGCTGTGGCAGCCAGGGCCACCCCTGCGCCGGGGGAAAGGCA
The DNA here is from genome assembly GCA_013400955.1 of Drymodes brunneopygia. NCBI lineage: Eukaryota > Metazoa > Chordata > Aves > Passeriformes > Petroicidae > Drymodes > Drymodes brunneopygia. The sequence continues at coordinate 1,835,029 of VZTZ01051319.1, read as the reverse complement.
GAGGAGCGAGTTCCTGCACAGTCAGCTGGAGTATGAAATTACAGCACTTCAGCTGCTTTGCGGGAGCGCCGTGCGCCTGCCCGGCCGCCACCGCCACGGCCACGGCGAGGCCCTCGCCCCTCAGTGAGGGCCTGGCACCCACCCCGGCACGGGGGGACGGAGCAGGGCAAAGGATAGGCCGGGAAGAGAGCCAGGAGGGGGGATTTACTGAATGCATCGCTGCTCTGCCATCCCAGCCGCTGCATCCTTGCCACGCCTCTGGAGCTCACTGCACTGGAGCCGGGCCCTGCAGCAGCGCTGCCCAAGGCAGGGGCAGAGCAGCGTTTGCAGCGGCAAAGGGTCACTCCCTCCTCGGCAGGGCAGCCCCGGGGACACTCTCCTGGTCCCAGGTCATGCTCCTGACCGTGCTGGGAGGCAGGGAAGTGACACGGCCACATTTACTGTTGGATTTAATATGAGACATGCCACCGACCTGGCCCTCTGGTTTCCTACACATTGCCAGGGAGTGGAAAGAAAACCTCTTGCCACAGAGTTCAGAGTTCTTCACCAGGGAGAGAGGACTGAATCACTCTCCCTTTCCTTCTACATGTGCAGAAAAAAAGCCCCTCCCAGGATAACTTATTAACCCAAATTACCTTTCATTCTTATCTCATTGTGCTTGTAAGTCACACTGACAAGCTTTTGGCAAGACTTTCAGAGCCCTGTAGAAGTCCTCCACATGAATTTTCAGACTCAGTGGAGACTTGCCAGTGCCCATTCCTTTACTTGACCAAGCAGCCTCAGCAAGGGAAGCTGTGGTGCAAGGCTCACCTCTTCTGTAAGGCTGCTCCATTTGCCTCTGGTGTACTCTGAATGAAACATGATCTACAGTTTCCACATTTAAATCCCAGCAACATCCTCTGCAGCCTGTTGGTCAGCCTGCCTTTCAGCTCAGCGTGGGAAAAAGCTAGGAGCAGTCAGTCTGCCAGTAAGGATGTATATAGCAGACTGTGCATCTATATGTTGTCATGGAGATGCCATGGGATTCATCCGAGGGTTTTGCTGGTTGGGTTTCTTCTACATCACACATTTGTACAGAAATTAGGTTTTGACAAAAATACAGTATCCAAAGTTTTCCAAAGCATAAGTGGAACATAGATCTGTGTCAGAGCAGATCAGGTCACCTTACTCATGATGACTTGCATAGGCCTTAATTTTTTATTTTCCACTTAAATTGCTCCTGATTTGATATCCACATACCATCACGGAGTTCAGAGAATTAAACTAGTCAAAAATAATGGAGGGGAAAAAGAAGCAGGCCATATGTTTGAAAAGCAGCCATTTCAAAATGCAAGATGACAGAATATAGTAGTCTTCTGCAAGTACAGTGGGACTCAAAATACTAGTCAGGGAATTGTCCTTAATAGTTAACCTGAGACATCTGAAACCTCCATCCTTCTCCAATTTTACCTGAGGTTTCTAAAAATAAGCAATTTTACTGTTTGTGTCTATCTTTTTTTTTCCTATTAAAAGACTCCAAAAATTTAATAAACATTATTTTCACTTAAACAGAGATGTTAATTTTTAATATTTTCAAATGAGAAAGAATTAATTGATTTCCAAATTGCAGCTTGTCCATAAAAGACAAATCAGGTGGCCCATAGAAATCATACTCAAAGCAGTGCAGGAAATGCCTGCAATCAAACAGGCTAAGGACCTAACAGCTAATTATGTAATCAGAAGCAAACCTGAAGAGCCACCATCAGCTCACAAGCTCCAGATCATCTTCAATCTGAACATTTTTTAAAAAGTATCACCTCAGTCTTTCTAGATAACATCCTTCTGGTATAGCCTTTTCTATCTAACCACACAGTTAAACCTCTCACCTATCCAGGCTCTCGTCTAACTGCGTGAGATTAATTTTTTAATTGTACCTGGAAATGGCAGTCTGCTGCTGGCCTCCTTCTAAAGTTATTCAGATTTGAGATTACCATAGAGAACCTGCTGCATTTTCATACCACTACGAGTGCAGATCCACTGACTGAGAAAAGCTGCCTTGTGTCTGTTGACATGAATAATCCCCAACATTTTTAATATAGGCTGCCTTTGCCAGTTGGCTGACACTTGTGCTATGCCATGAATAAAAGCTATTTGATGACAGTTGAGAAATGGACGTGAGACACTTGCTGCTGTATTTCCTCTGCCCTGTGGGAGCTAGTCCCTATTATTTATCATATGCAGGAATGTAAATATGTTAAAGGCAGCTTGAATGCCACTGATGATGTGCTAGTGCAAAACAACATATAAGTGAGACCCCAAACCTCTTCTAATAGGCTGCTCCTTATGTCCCTTGTATGTCTTTGCCACCTATAGGAAGCTTCAATCACTCTAAGTCTAAATAACACTCATTTTTATGCATTTACCTAGCTGGAGCATTCCAAGTGTGCCTTCACATCAACAGAAAAGATTCCTCTTATTATCCAGCAAGAGAAAGTTTTTTGTGTGTCATATAAGCAATGGGATTAATAATGCATGGTTACTTACCAGGGACTGCTGTTCTTCAAAATACCCTTGTGTGTTTGTATCTGTGAGGTGTGCACTGTAGGAGAACCACAAGTTCCTGGTGTGAAGAACATGCACTCCAGGAGAACCACATGGGACAGCAGCTCACATGACTCTGCATGAGGCCATGAGGTGTGTTAGTGCTAGCAGGGGAGAAAAAGGGATTTAAGGTAGAGTTGACAGAACAAGAGGAAAAGTGTTTGGCTAACAGAAAATGGGAGATGGATTGAGCTGTCTGAGGAGTAAGAAGAAAAAAAAGCAAGACTGAACCATCCAAGAACAAGATAAAATGAGCCGAAAGAGAGATGACTGGGAGAATAGGAGGAGGAGTGGGAGGAATGAGATTAAAGGCAAAGTAACTTACAGAGAACCTTGAAGGGGAAGATAGAGAGATTTACATGGAGGCTGAGAGAGACATGAAATCAGTGGGATCTGAGAGATGGGCTGGTGTGTCACATCTGGGGGATTTTTAGCAGGGGACTTGTGAGCAAAGAGGGGAAGAAAGTCAGAGGAGAGGATGGGAAGGACAGACTGCTGCAGCACAAGCATCTACTGCATGGATAAGAGTCTTTTGAAGATGGAAAGTAAGGGTAAGGTAGATTTAAAGATTTAATACATCCCCATACTTAGGAGACAAAGCTTACAGATAACCCATTAAAGCCCTTTTATTACCAGAAAGCCCCAACAGACATCAAAAGTTTAAAGGCCTGTCAGAAAGAGACAGTACATGCTACATTCAGCAGGCAAAAGTCCTTAAAAATATGGTCAGTGGCCTGCAAAAAAATCAACAAGGGCTGCTATCCTCAAACAGAGCATTCACTTGACTCCATTCCAAGCTGATCCTTGCCCTAGGTTTTGCCCTCACTGATAAGCGACATTAAGCAGATTTACAGGTTAGTCAAAGTTTTCTCTCCACACAAGTCCTTACCAGTTTTCTCTGCAAACCTGAGCCAGCTGGGAGAAGTGCTGCCCTCTCCCCTGCTTTCAGATCAGAGCTGAAGCTGACAAAATGCACCTGCCATAACGACTCACCAGCAACAACCCTGCACCTTCAATATAAAGTTTCAAGCACCTGATATTAGTGTGACGCTGGCGAGCTCTGCTGTCTCTGCCTGCAGGCCTGGAGCTCTGCAGAGCACTGAGCTCTCACAGGCACCCAAGGAGAGAGGAGGTGGGGATGCTTCTCTGGGGAAGGAAGCCCTGTGCTCCCCAGCAAAATGGCCAAGACAAGAAACTGCACAAAACCTGCTGAAGCTGCATGGGAAAAATCGGAAGCCGGAGAGAATTATTTTCCGCCAAGAAATAGTGTGCATACACAGACAGTGTCCTGGGGGTTATAAGGCGGGACATGGTGACAGAATGATGGAATGATTTCCAGATGATCTGTCGAGCAGAAGATGCTTTGGAAAGCTTTTTAGCCAGATCAGCTTTTGGGATGTGTGACTAACAGCAATAGGTCATAATAATTATTTTGTAAATGTCACTTCAAGCACAGTTTTCTCCTGATTATCACTAGAGCACATTTCTAGCACGATATATCTTGGTTGTATCTGAAGCTAGCTCTAGGCAAAGATGTTAAAAACAGTATAGCATTTTGCTCTTGCAAGGGAGAAATCTCACAATTAGGCCATCTGCTACTTTGCACACCAGTGACAGCTCGGCCTCCTATTTGCTGATAGAACCAGGGCTGGCAATTAAATAGCAGCCCTTCCTCCCTACCCTCCTGCAACCTCAACAGCTCTACCCCTGTGCCACAGCTCCTCTTGTGCATCACACAGCAAGGATTTCCTTCTTCTCCTGAAAATGGACAAGCTGCTGTGCTGCTTTGCCTGGTGCCTCCCTGCAGCTGGTCTCTGCCTCTCTCGTTTTGCCTTGGCTTTGGCTCCCTTGAGCCACAGCTCCAGGTGGGGTGGGGTGGGCTGATGCTGATGTTGCTGAGGATGAAGCTGCAGTTCCTTGATGGCAGGATACTTATTGTCACAGCATGTCAAGTCAGAAGGGAGCTGCCTCTGCACCTGGTGTGAATGCTCTCATGCAGCTTGAGCCTCCTCAAGACAAATCTTGTGTTTCAAGGTAGACTGAGGAAATAACTGAGGCCACACCAGTTTCAGCCTCCCTGCTGGCAGGAAGAGAGGGTCTCATCATACTCTGTCTCTACAAATAACTGCACCCCAGCATAGAGGAACCCACCCCACCCCACAACACAGTGGTCAGCTGTGGTGGCGTGGAGCTCAGCACTGCTGGGCACCTTCGCACTTCCATCAAACCCAGCTTGTCCCAGAGCCTGAGCAGCCCAAATCCACATCTTTGCAGTACATCACAGTTCCCTGGGCAAAGAGTCCACTAACTTCTTCTCCTGTGTGCTCCATGCCCAGCACTGGCACCCTGGCATGGAGACTGCAGCTGCTGTGCTCTCCCCTTCCATTGCCAGACTGTGCCCTCGCCCTTGCTGCACTCATCAGGAATCCTGCCGTCCCCCACCCCTCTGCAGGAGACAGCTCTCTTCAGTGGGCTGCTGGCAGATAATCTGCCTGACTCATAATGGCTTGCTTTCTTTTAAGGAAGATGGATATCTCTGAAGCTGGTGATTTCTGTGTCTCTCAAATTCATAATCCTGTGATCGCTGCGGTATCAGCAGCAGAGTTCCTACAGCACAGCAGCTGGATGCAGCAGCACGCAGATAAACACAGTGCACATACTTTGTGAGGCACAGAAACCCAGAGCAATGCTGGGCTCCTGATCAGATACCACACTTTGCCTTTTTTCAGCACATCAAGCACACTGGTGTGTTTTCAGCAGGGCACAAAAACCCAGACACAAAAAGACAGACCTGGGGCTTAGCTTCACACTTACTTTTCCTCTGACGGTTTTGTAGAAAGCTAAATATTAATGTAATTAGCACGTGTTTCTTTAAGGGAGCTTGCTCTCTCAGTGCTAATCCGGGCTGAACGGGCAAGCACACAGAATTTTGCTTGTGGTGCTGGATGAATTCACCTTTGGGGCAGCTGATCAGTACAAGGGTCCCTGTACTATCCCGGTGAAGAAACGGGGCTTCCTCAGCTCAGCTCGGCGAGCTGCATTTCCCCTGAGCTTTCCGGCTCGGGCAGACATTTGAAGCGGGAGGTGGTCTGGGTCGATGGAGATGATGTTTGTCATGGGGAAGAGGACGCGTTCCCGCTGCCAGGCAACCGCGCTGCAGCGCCCGTGCCAATGGCTGCGAACACCTCTGCAGAGGCAGGTCTACACAAGGAGCGGCCAACCCGGGGCTGCTGGGGGGGCCCATCGCCCCACGGAGCCGGGGCTGCCACAGCTGCCCCCCAGGGACCCCCACGGAGGCAAAGCGGGGAGATGGTGCTGTGCCCCCTTCCCTGCCTGCCTGCGGGGCCGGACAGGGCACTGGGGGAGCCGGGTGCCCGCTGTCCCAAAGGCTTTCTGCTGCTCCTAGCTCTGGTTTCAGCCAGGGCTGCTCAGCGGGACATGCCCTGCAGTGCGGACCCCGGGGAGAGGTGGTGCTGGGGGGCCTGAGGGGGTGTCTGCAGAGCCCCTCGCCCTTCCTCAGCACTCATCTTCAGCTGCTTGGGGGCTTCCATTCACCCATTCTGCAGCCAGCTCTCTGCTCCTGCCTATCCATCCCTCTCTATCCTGTGGCACAGCCTCACTGCAGGGCTGACACAACCTGGGTGGCTCCATCACTTGCCAAATTTTCATGGTAAAGCTGTGCCCCAAAGAAACGAGCCCTTTCTCATCATCCTCTCAGCTGCATCTTCAGCCACCCTAGCTGGGGTAAACGGAGGGGAGAGAAGAGGGGTCCCAGACTAATGTTGGTACCAGCGTGGGGAGGCAGTGCTGCTGCTGTTCTGGATGATGAGCTCTGGAGGGAAGTCCTACACTCTACTCTTAGCCTAGGTCATGAATTTCTTTCCCCAAACCCTGCTGCAATCTACCACACACAGCTTGTCAGCTGAGGATACAATACATTTTACTCATGACAGATATGCATACACACACATATATATGCATGAAGAACTCATTCAGTAGGATTAGGCAAAATTACCATAACATGTGCAAAACAGCAGTACCATCCGCTAAAAGCATGTCCTTTGCTTGCTGATTTTGATAAATTATTTTGATTTCTTCCAGTCTCTCACTCCAGGAATATTATTGTGGAGACAACATAGAGATCTATGTACTAATTATTTCAAGAAGTTTTCATGTAGTGATAGTTAGGCCTCTATGATCTTACATTCCCTGGGGAAATTTTTATTCAGATTTTAATTTAGTTTTTATTTTACAGGTTAGGGGCAGATACCTGGAATGCTGAGGAACACATCTTGTTCCATCATGCTTGGTCCTTCATGGGCAGGCTTTGGCCACAAGTCCAGTGGGAAAGACATAACTTATCCAGAGCTATGCAGATGAGATGCACTCTGGCCACCTCGCACAGCTTAAACCCTAGAAACAGCAGTGTGAGGTGAGAGAAGGTGAGGAGAAAGGCAAGATCAAGTCATTTATTGCAGCTCCCCCCTATCGTAGTTACAGATGGATCTCAATGGATAAAATGTTACCTGCAGAAGTTTGAAGCCAGGGGATAGGAATCGTGTCCCTGCTGGATCCCAGGAGCAATTTACTTGCAGTGTGGGGACTAGACCCTGGTACAGTGAGCAACAGTGCAGCAGCACCAGCAAAAAGGTGTTCAGAAACTGCGTTTGTTCCTGAAGCTTCTTCCCCTTTTCCCCTATATTCCTCACGTGTGCTGGGAGCGAGGCAGGTGCCTCAAGTGCAGATGGCAGGAGCTGGAGCGCCGCCTCCTCCAGAGCTGGTGGGTGCAGGCGACCCAGCCTCTGCTGGCCCGAGCAGCCCGGGCTGGGAGGCAGAGTCTGACACAGTCGCGCGCAATGCTGCCTGATGATTCACTCCAACTTGCTTCTCATTCCCTTGGGAACACAGAAGGGAGGCAGGGAGCAGATCAGCACCCTGCAGACACAGTTTCCCCATGCATAAGCTTACCCTTCCAGCGAGCCCATGTCCTTACTTAAGGGGAGTATGGAAAACCTGTCAGAATAAACACCAGTAAGGATTATTGTTGGGAAGTACGAAGCAAGGATTTAGCCTGCTGCCTCCAACTCCTGTCAGTCCTAATGAGAGGTGAGGGGTGAGCTTGAGGGCTGTCCTGCAAACTGGGCAAGGAGGTGATGCAGAGTGCTACTAGTAGGCCACTGGGCTGGCCTGGAAATAGTTTCTTTAGCAGAGTAAAAATACCTGACTTTGACAGCCAGCATGCTGGTTTGTGTATGCATAATTTGCTGTGATCATGCTATAAATCAAGATGAGACTGCTAAAATTATGTATGACCTCATTTGATAGATTATCTAATAAGAAATTTGCTAATGCAGTTTATCACTTAAAAAGCCATACGACTGCTAAGGATGAGTACTTTACTGCAGCACATTTAAACCTAATTGTCAGAGGAGAAAAGCAAGCGGATTTCAGAGGTGAGTTAGAAGAGCATCCTTATGAGGATGATGTCTTCACTAAATCAGTGGTGCAATGCAGCAAGCAGGGTGGAAAGGAGTCTCCTCTGGATAAAGGTACAGAAAGCTGCTAGGCAAGGCTGTGCTGTGTGAGAATACTGCATGGACTCACTGATCAGTAACACCTTTAGAAATGTAAATGGTTGTATCCTAATGGGCATGCTTGCTTTTATTGTTTAATCTAGTGTTATCTTTTCATTTTCTGACATTTCAGTTCTGTTTCACTGTCTTGCAAGCAGATCTAAAATCCCTGATATGTGGAAAGAAACTACCAGCCTAGACCTCTAGCTCTAACTTGCTATTCTGGTTATGATGCCTGTCAGAATAAAAAGAGTAATTGTTTGCTGCTATATGTTACCATCAAATATTTTTGTTCTTCCAGTCCTGTGACTCATTTAAAAAGACTGAACATCACTTTGACGTACACAAACAGAACTAGAAAGTAGCTCAAGCCAATGAAATAAAGCTTGTTTTTCAGGTTTGTTAATCACTTATTCTGTTCCAATCCCAAATTTATGATTAATATGATTAAAATATAAATGCTGTTTTCTTTACTGATGTTTTTCTAAAGCTCATTCTGGGGTCTAAATGCCTGTATATACTGCTTGGATATATGATACTGTTCAAAACCTCTGAGATAAACATTAAACCTCACAACTCTCTCTCTCTCTCTCTCTCTCTCTCTGTGTGTGTGTGGGGGGAGGGGGAGGTGTTAGAGAAGTGATGATTTTGAACTCCATTTTAGGATTGGGAAAAATGAGGTGGAAACAGGAAAGATCTTACAAAGGGCCACACAGAAAATCATTACCAGAGCCAAGGTTAAACCTCTGACTTCCTTGATCCCCATCTCATCTCCTGACCGCCCGGAGCAAAACTTGCAAATGTCCCCTTTCCCCGCCCCCGCACCTTGAGCATATCCTGCCTTATTTGTACCCCGCCCAAAAGGGGGAGTTTGTTCTTCTCCAGGGAAAACGATGCAGTATGGCAGAAATGGGGAAATCGGATGTTGCTCCACAGAAAATGTGACCACTGGCACAAGAAGGCAGGAGGTAATTTTCTGCGCCCTGCTAAGTCAAAACAGTAGGTGATCCCTCCACATTGACTTAGGTGTGTGACTAATGATTTGGGATTGTAGAGGAGCTAGTGGTGTCACAAGAAAAGTAAAGCTACTTGTAAAACACTGTAAATTCCAGGGCTTGGGATTAAGGATCTGAAGAAGGATATATTGGTAGAGGCATAAATTAGAGTCACACAGGGGTGATTAGAGTCACATGTCCCATGACATTTTCAGAGGAGGCCCACCTAAATATTATGATGCCTGTATTGATAGTGTACTGCCAGTTGAGTAGCTGGAACTGTTCCTCAAGTAGCTGGGACAGTTCCTGAGAGAGCTGGAGCCTGTGTTGGTGCGTGAACACACAAAACAAAGCTGTGTGTAAACATCTGACTGGAGAGATTTATTTACAAAAGAGAAAAACACAAAGTAATGGCAATACCATCTGCCTCATGCTCTATGGGGCAAATGGCCCAGCTCTAAAGGGGCAAAGCCACTTGAGGAGTAACGACATAGTTCACCATTTGTGGCTTTCCCCACTGACATTAATTGATACAAGCTGAGTTAGTGGATTTTACATTGAAGACACATCTCTACAAGAAGCTGGACTCAGGGCATCTGCTCACTCACCCTAGACTGTCAAATAACTCTGTGATTATAATTTTTGGTCACAGTTGATACGCCTTAGGACAGAAGTTTCATCATAAATCTTTCATTAGTCATTCCTTGAGTCATCCTGTTTCATGAGCTCCTACCCCTACCAAGATAAAATCTAGCTATCAGTAACAATTCTCAGAGACCTACCAGTCAGTGATTCTGTGATGCAACCTGTAGCAGCCAGGCGGAATTTACTCCTCCATATTTTATCTCCTGCCAGTCATCAGCAAGGCAAAGTAAAAACAGCTGCTCTGAGCCCACATTATTCCAGTGAGATTCCAAGGGAGAGATGCTGAACCTCATTTAAAACCAAGGGAGGACCAAGAGAAGAAATAAAAGTTCTAGGCCTGTAACCTTGAAGCTGAATGTTTTTTTTTCCCTCAATACACATCTATGCAAAATAAATGCTTCTCATGCCTGCTGGGCAATAAACCTTGCCATGTAGCTGCATATACTGGGCTTGGCCATATGGTTAGCAAGGCACCATGAAGAGAGATATCATAAAAATAGTACTGGTAGAAATATTCTTTAAACACCACTTACGGGCCAAAAATACCCTCTAGAAGAAACAGACCGTGAAAGTACATATTGAGGTTGCTATCTGGTACAACAGGCAAATGCTCCTGCTGTGCAAATCAAAAGGTGCATTTTTTTTTCTTTGAAAACATTAGGTAAATATTCCTAGAAAGACAGAACTTAAATGAATGGCAGGGACTACAGCCTGCATCCACTGATCACTGGTTAAAGATTGCCCAGAAAAGTCCAAGGATGTGGGAAGAGCAAGGCTGCAGCTGTGGTCATACCTGAGGACTAGGATACATTCCTTCAGAGGGTGGAAATCCCACCCTACCATACATTCTCCTAGATCATATGGGAGCTCTTTAGCTGAGTCACCAGAGAAGAGCAATATAGCAATTTCCAAAGCTGCAAGGAGCAAAGTTTTACAGACATCCTATTATATACAACTTACATAATCTGAGTACTTAGCTGCTTAGATAATATGGTGATAGAACTTTATAGAATTAAAAAAGAAAAAAGCTTCTCAAAGATAATGATATAGCAAGAATGGAATTAAAGTGCTCAAAAAATTGATAAAATAAGTCCCATTTTCCTTCTGGCTTTATTGGACATTTCCAAGAGGGACTTAATGCAACAAAGACAATACCTCAACTCCTCTAGCCATGACATCATTTGCACTGAACTGTGACTTCTCAAAGAATTATTTTGCTTTTGGAAACTGAAGATTCTGGTGACTTAGACACAAAAGGTAAAGATCAGGGTTCAAACAGCAGCCTTAAGAGGACTCTTTCTTTCCTGTTGAACTGCAAAACTTGCACTAACTTCAGCATGGATTCTTACTCTCCTCTGTATGCAACACCTAATATCTTGCAAAAGATGAGCAACTCTTATCTCCATGTACATAAAGATAAACACTAAAGTCTTGCACAAGTGGCTGCAGTGAAGGGCTGTAACTAATGTGGAAAAGTAACAATGCAAGCACGTTATACCTAGAAATATTTTCTCTCTGATCACAAATTTTGGGGTTTATCTATGTTATATAAAATACGAAGGACTTAGATCCTCCACTGGCTTAAGCTGTAGATCTATCAAAGCACATGGAATTATGTTGATTTGTATAAGACGATCACATTTTTGTAAAGCATATTTTGGCCTAGATGACTGATAGATTAGTGTAAGGGAGTAGAAGGAAATAAGCCCTTTTAGAAAACAATACTCACATACTTCAGTAAGGTGAGCAAGAAAGAAGTACGTCCTACTCAGTGAGAAATGAAAAGAATGAAAAGCCATGTTGTCTCTAATGAAATAACAACACTTTGTGTTGCAGACACAGGATGGACACACATGAACAATACAAGGGGGTGCTTACTTCAGCAGTGTTTCCTCTGCATTGCTTCTGATTCCTCCCTCTGCTTGCTTTTCCAAAGTAGCACCTCTCTGGTGGTTCAACTTCTGTGCAGGTTATTCAAGGACTCTTTTTCAAGCACCAGTACACTTGCAGGGATAAGGTTTATCTGAAAGGCAGACTATGCAAACGAACATACAATAAACTTATGCAGTTCCACATTTTTTCCGCTCCAAAGATTGTTCTTCCGTCACCTGACACTTTGGTGCAAAATGCATCAACAGGCTAGAAGCTGGTATGTAAACTTCACATGCCAAACATAGGGAATGCTAAGGACATCCATAGCTGAAGAGTTTCCATGATGGGAGAAGCCTATATTCCTGTGAGGGTGGAAAACTTGGTTTACCAACAGTTGGGCCATTTGCTTTGGAATAATTTGATCACTGCTGGCATTAGACCAATTAATAGTTTACATGGTGCAACTGTCCTTGGGAAAGCATAGGCTTCCAGCTTCCATGACTAAACGCAGGACTGAAAAGGCAAGGAATGATAACAAAGGAATTCAAGTTATCTGCTACCAGGAAGCAAACTTGACTTCCAACCAAACACCTGCCATTAAAAAATGGTTTCCCACAAATCCCTCATTTCCTTTGTGGAGTCTCATATCTAAGGCTAACTAGGGATTAGAGGTAAGGCATCAAGCCATTTTGCTTATTGACAATAAAAGTCTGCCGGTTCTTTGTAGCAGTAGTAAAAAAAATAAAAATGAAAGGTAGCTACCTGTGGTGCTGCTCTTCCATCATTTTGGAGCTGTTCTTCAGGATATTGTATTACTTTTTGTCTTTATTTATTTCCAAGTGCTATTGCTTGGCAGGCAAAACTCTTGGACTGTGTTATGTACCAATTCTTCCAGCATCTAGGTTTTCACAGTGTTATTAATACTCAAGAGCACTGGAACAGATCTAAAATAAATATCCCACTGTACTCTTCACTGGGTCCTATGCATCAACTACTGCGCTAGGATGAAGAAATGCTTGGTATTCCACAACTGGATGGAGAACAGAGAAGGGAGAGCTCACAGTGAAATGCCGGGAGCTGGCTCGCTGTAAACAAACAGAATGGAAGATAAATCAAAACTGTTCTTTGATCCCAGCAGCCCGGGCCGTGTTCTGTTTGACTCGGCACTGACAGCCAGCAGCCCCTTTGCTCCCACATTCACCAGGCATTACTGAGCCTCCCTGTCCTACAGGGAAGCTGGGTTGGTGCAGCATTAATCAGGCTGGGATGAGTCTGTGCAGGCCAAATAGGGGCAGGGCCCTTGCTCTATCCCCAAGAGCAGCACAGGAAGCCTCTCACGGAGGAGCAGCCGGCTCTGCTGCTCAGTGCTCCCTGTGACCCAGGTGCCTCAACTCCAGCACTCATCATGTTTCCCTCTCTGCTGCTCCCAGAGGACTTCAAGGTGTTCCCTCAGATGCTATAATTTAGCCCTTCCAGGCATCAGCCCTGTTCACCCATGCGAGGACAACCGAGTATTTAAAGCTGAAACAGCCAAAGAATATATTCAAGAATCTGTGATAAAAGCTACAATTTTATGCACCGTGGAGCATCCATCAAGGAAATGCACAGAGCTAGTGCCACAAAATAATTACATGTGCGGAGTCCATTGTAAACACAGCTTTTATGTGCATCAGCACAGCTGGGGACAGTGTTTAAAAATATAATTATGTAATGCATTTTATGTAGTCCGTGAGCCATTCAAGTGATACCATCGGTTCAGCAAAATTGCATGCAGCAGGTCTGTATCTATTGGCCTGAGCAAAGAAATATTTTTCAAGAGCATTATTTTTTTTCCTGCCACAAAATAGATTTGTCTCTGATGCCTACGGGGGATTTGTGTCTCTGTCATTGGCCACTTTCTCTCCTACTTTCACCAATGAAGGAGAAAGAAACGGGGAGTTATTTTTGGCCTTGCAGCAGACTCCAGCATCTAAATCAGTTAGTTCTGAAATCACTTGGGGTGGTGCTGGTTCTGTTTTAATGGCTTTAGAGGGAAGGAATTTGTGATGTCTGACTGCTAGTGAAAGGAAACAAAGTGGCTGTTGTGGGGTGGAAGGGCAAGGCAAGGTTAAGGCTCTGTGTAAGGAAGCAGGGTCCAGCCCTTCAGGACTAGATGTGCAGCAAAGGGTGAATTGTGGCTAGGGCAGCATAGAGAAGGCTGTTACCAAGCCACACAGAGGCTTCAGTCAGCAGGAGAGCTCGATTAAAATGCACAGAGAAAGCAAGCTTACAGCTACATTTACTGCTGACACCCTCATACCCCTCTCCCCACTGCCACCCCCCCATTTATTTTATTCTTGCAAAGCTTACAGCGTATGAGCTGCAAAACCTGTAGAGGAAGCTTTGCTTTCCTTCTGGTTCAGTCTGCAATTGCTGCTCAGTTTAGGTGATGCAACAGTAAAATTTCTCAGACAGTGCTTCACCGTGCTGCTAAATGATAGGAGCGGCAGCATCCACAGATGTTTATCTGAGACAAAAATTGAAGTTTGTAGATACTACTTAATGGTCATTTTAAGGCCCCAGGGCTTTCACTGCCTTGCAGACAGTAGATTATATGTCTTGGCTAAACCTTATGAGGAAAATGACGTTTGAGCTGTCAAAGTCTCTCTAGGAGATCCAGAAGATTGGTTTTTTTTCATTTAAAGAGATCATTAAAGAAATCCTAGTTTCATAACACAAGATCTACAGGTGGGAGTAGCAAGATAGCTTCTCCAGCTAACCAGGAGCTGCCTGGCACAGAAACAGCAATTGATGGTACTTTCTAAATATAGGATCTGATATCTGAAAATAGATTTCCTTTTTTTCTCTTAGATGCTGGGTCATGTGTAGCATACAGAAAAGGAGAGTGGGGACCAAAACCTCCGTGTCTGCATTCCTGATTGCCTGCTGGCATCATTGAGAAAGAGAGACATAGCTCCTTGCTTTCTCCCTTGCTCCCTATGAATATTGCATTTCTCCTTGCTTAGTGGGACGGCATTGATTGGGAGGTATCACAGCCAGGAAAGTCCATCACTGGCTGCAGCAAGGCACAGCAGAGAAAGTTCTGAGTGCTGCTGCTGGATCACACCCGGGTGATCAGCAGTGCTGCACAGAAGAGCTGTTTGTCTGAAAGACAGGCAGGCACCACCCAGCTACACTTTCAGAAGGAAGCAAATACAGCACTGTTCAAAAAATCTCAGAATTGCCGTATGTTTGATTCCAGAGCTCCTAAGGTATTTTGATGTTTCCTTCCCCATGGAAATCTCTGTAGAATACATTTTGTAGACGAAGTTCTTTGTGTTCTCTGTGGCAAATTGTGCAGATAGAGACTAATACAGTGCATGCCACCTCATTTCAGAGAAAGCTGGAGCAGCTACCAATGCCTTGCCTCCACTGCACAGCGTACTGGCATGTGTTGGTGACCATATTTCATGTCACATTACACAAGGAAGATAAGGTTTCCCATGACAATTTAAAAAAGCAAATATACATACACTTATATATTGCACAGATACTGAGCACAATCTTTATGCATTATTAGGGAAAGACTGATTTGGGGGAGGTCTAAGCAGTTAGATGGTTTCTGTAATTAAACATGAGGAAAAGCAAACTTTGGCATTTTTAAAATCATTCAACATGTGGCTTTTAAAGTTGCACATAGTGGAATTTTTTTCTTGTCCTTAGCAGCACAAGACATGCAGTATAGTCAGTCAAAATGAAACTATCATGCACACAAACAGAAGGTATAAATAACAGTACTTTAAAATTATTTTCTGAGCAGAATTGGTCAGTGGCCAACTAAGAAGTCCTTGAGTGTGTAGTATCAGTATCGAATGTAGGAGTTTTATGGTAGGGATCTTTTGTAAGATGTAACATTTTATATTCTCATGGGAACTTATAACTGTTCACTTGAATGTGCTTGATAATTTAGAGCAAGACATATTTAACACAATGCCTGCAGACAGTGAGCTAGATTTTTTAAACCACACTGTTGAGCAAACAGGGTCACAAGGTTATATGTCTACGGCTCGTTTATGCAGGAGATAATTCCTTTGTAAGTCTCGTTCAGAATGTGTGATACCAACAGGTGAAGACCAAACTCTTCTTTATACATCTTGTCTAATCCAACTGGTACAGTATGAATATTAAATGAGTTGAAAAATTTACAGTTTTGGACCCTAAAATGCTATATTTACTACCTTCCAAAGGAAACATGTTAAGTAGAGTACTGTCAGCAGATGAGACATGGGGAAGAGGCAGGAATGAATAGGCAATGTGACTTCCTCAGGATCACATAACAGCTTTGTGGAGGAATTCACAGCAGAGCCCCTGACTTGTGTTCCACAGATTGCTAACCACTCTCAGGTCCAAACTACTTGCAGTGTGCCTTTCTGTAGAATATCACAACACTGTACTAGCACAGAAGCAGCAGAGACAATGTTCATTGAACATTTGTTAAACAGATCTGGTTTAAGGTTCTTAACAAAAAATTTACTTGAAAGGGTATTCTCTATCCAAGTGCACTCAACACAGCTTTATGGCTTAAATGCTAAAAGCAAATTTGATTGCAAAATCCACTTTCAAATGGAATGCATTTTATGTGATCACAGGGAACCTTCAAAACACAAAATTAAATAATTTATGTCAGTACCTTCTGGGTGAAGCCTAGTTGTGAATTCAGAGGTAGAAATATGCAAGCAGAATGTTGTGTCCTAGAAAGAAGAACAAATACTACTTCTACCTGAGAGAACAGAGAATCCCAACACTGACATGAGCCCAGAAAAAAAAATTAGTTAAAAGCACGGAGAATCCTTCAGACTGTGTGCACAGACACTTCTGAATATCCATAAAGAGGTTAGTGCTAACTATATTTATTAGCCAGCAGAATTACCTAGGCATAACTAAAACTCCAATTCCTTGAAGCCAGTCACTCATTCTTAAAATATGGTACATATGTGAAACTGTTACCTCTTCCAAAAGAGACAACTGCCTTGGCACAGCAGAGTAAGTAATACTGCAGGGTAGATGGTGGGGTTTGGTCACAGGTCTGAAGGAGTGTTGTAAGAGAACCCGTCAACCCCTTGCCCTTAAATTCCTTCAGTGCTCTTCCTTTAATCCTTCATGCTAATGTTATTTATACAGTGTTTATTAAAACTGGTTTCTAATTTCAGGTGCCTCACTGAAACCACCTAACTACTAGAGGTTTGCACACCTCCATCTCACTCCAACTGATATAATGGAAGCAATGGGCAATGCCTAGTCCCATCTCCTTCCCTATGGTTGCAGTAACACATTCCCACTTTCTCAAACACCACTACTCAGCACAAATGGCTACTCAAGCTGTATTTCCTTAAAAAGGTGGGAGTTGGGGAAGCATTGGCTATTTGGGGACTTGCAGGCAAAATATGTTTTTTAAGTAAGAAGATACCAGCAGATGGATTTCATGAAGGGAAAACACTGAGCAAAATGCCATAGCCAGTCCAAATAGTTACAGCGAAGAAGAAATGTGAACCTGAAACCCAACTTGTAATTGTACCTTGGCAGTGTGCAGTTGCAGGTAATAATTGTCTTCACAGTCCAAATCCTCATGCACTTCCCAGCCCATGAAATGGAAAGTTGAGAACATGATCATCCTGATTGGCAGACAGAGCAGGTGGATGGCAGCTTTGAACTGCTTGGAAACTACAAAAGAGACTCAGCCTTTGGAACAAGTAGGTGCTGGTCATCCTCTTCCATGGTGACCCTCCAAAGCACCTCATAATGAGGATATTTCCTTTTACTCACACAGCACAGCAACAGAAGTGGTGGCATGGCCTCATCAACAACCAGCACAACAAAACAACTTTTAAGTTGTTATTGTTTTAAGGACAAGGAGAAGGTGATAACCAACTTCTATCTGCAGCACCATGTAAGAGCACTATGAATGTTTCTTCCCCCTTTGGAAAAAGTAAGGTAGGTGTCGGGAAAGGTTCACAGAAGTTCTTACCCTCCATCCTACCCTGAATTTTCTAGAATTCATAGCTGCTGGCTTAGACCTAAAGCCAGTTTTGAGTACTCACCTACCTGGCACATGCAGGTGAGCAATTGTTCTGTTATAGAGTCAGAGTTAAAGGCAAGAATGGACCACTACAATCACCCTTTCTAATCTCCAATGTATTTAATTTCAATTCAGTAACCCCATAAAGAACCACATAACCATCTATTTAAGTAAATACCTGGCTAAAACATGTTTTCTGGAAAGATATTAATTCTTGTCTTAAAGAAGAATATAGGAACAATCACTCCTTAGGAGGTTTTTATTAGTAATACAAATTAAGCCAAATTTTTAATTTGAGCTTACTTATCCTCAGGTTCCAGATGTCTGAGACATACTTCACCGGTCTCCACACATTCTCTTGAGTAATTCAATCATTTTTTGGTAGTACCATGAGGGTACTTTATACTGAGCAAGTCAGCTTTTAACTTTCTTCCTGATAAAGCTAAACCAGCTCTCCATCGAGGCTCTCTACTAAAGATTCCAGGCCTCAAATCTGCTTGTGGCTTTCTGTGAAATCTTTAATCAATACTTAGGCAATTAAAATATCTGTCACAAAATAAAAGATATTGAGGCAGAAAAGGGGCATACGAGGAGAAAGAGTGTGCATTTTAAACAGCAAGTCTACAGCATTACAAAAGACAGTGTTCAGATCTAGACTTCATCTGTTTTACTGTTTTGTTAAGTTCCAACCTTACCTTTAAATTTCCTAGACATACAGGAACAAAAAATTAGGGAAATCATTGTATTTTCATATCTGAGGACAAATTTTAAACCCCCCTACATTATGAGAGAACTGCTTAGGCAGTGTGCAGGGCAGTGCTCAGCCAGGGGCTGGGATTAAGGAGGTGTGCAGAGTGTACCCAGGACAGCCCGAGCTGGCTGCAGGGCTGCTCTGCCTGCTGCTGCCAAGGGCTCTGCTCTGGGTCACCTGCTTGGACCCAAACAGGGCTCTGATATTTGGACTGCAGGCCGTGGCTATTCAAGGACCGAGTTCATATTTGCTAAGCTGTTAATTACAGTGAAGGACTTAGTTTCTAATACCAGTGACACAGCAGGAAGCTCCCAACCTCGCCACCTCACCGTTCTCCACCAGCACCAAGGGGACTCCCTACCATTACTTCTTTCACATCATAATGCTTTTAAAAATGATCAGATCGCAGTTTCAAGAAGGAGCCATCCTTGGAACGGCATATATTTAAAAGAAAGGCAATTTCCAATTAGTACAGTCTGTAAAAGCCAGAGATCAGATTCAATTACACTGCACTTTGCAATTCACAATCTGTTGGTGTTCATTTCAGCAGAGGCTTGTTAAATGCTCTCTTGCTGCAGACCTTCAAAACGTTCTTGCCAACTGAAAGAGCAGTGGTTCTTAGTCCAGGGCCTCACCATAGCTGAAGCCATTAAAATCCAGTTCAGACTCCAGCCTCTGCTCAGAAACTCCACTTAGGCAAGGATGGCACACGGCTGGGTTTGAGCCCATTGAAGGAACCTGGTGGGCTACTGAGCAAAGCTGGTGCGAGCCCACATTTGAAATGTGAAGTCACCAGAATACACAAATATGCAATATGTCAGATCCTGACAGGCTCACTGCCCATTACGTGATTCTAAATCCAGAATTTGAATGTCCTTGAATTTTCCTTTTTTGAAAATGAGGCTCTCTGGCTTCACAGCTTGGCTGCTATTGCTGTGGCACGTAAGTCCTCAGAGGTAACAGGCATGTGGTGAAGGTGCTTGTCTTAGTGTTTCCTGATGCACATTCAGCAGATCCACAACCCAAGGCAGGTGGCAACATCCAAGGGAAGGACCACAAAGGCAGTAGATTCCCAGGCAGGTGATCTTTGCAAGCCTCTTCTCATAAGTACAATGCAAAATATCCCTTAGGCATGCTACTATAAAAATTAAGCAGCAGTGGCAAAGCCAATAGAATTGTATCAGTTCATACCAGATCAAAATGTGATGCTTTCTAGGAAAGTATGTATCAGCAGAACATAATTAATTAATTGAAGACATGGGTTTCCAAAGAATCCATGGCTCAAGAAAAATGCAAAGTGTCTTTTGATGTGTTACAACAAAGCAGATTCAATATACACCATTAAAGTTGATAGCAAAAATATTTGCAAAAATGGAAAATGATTACATTTCTAAACTCATCCCAGAGTTAATTCACACACCCCTTACCCCATTTCTGCACATCTATTGGTATGGACCTTGTCAAATACCTGAAAACATGAAACTAAAGCAGAGGAGGAGAACAGCAACAGAAACAATAGCCAACATCCCTCTTAGTATTTAAAGGTGAGACTTATCTTTCAACAAGAAAAGGGCCAGAAACGCTGAACTGATCCTCTAACAAGGCAAATAAAAATTCTTTAAGATCTGTTTAGGAGACTAGATACCAACAAAAGTCACTTCCATTAAATTTTGCCTGTTAACAATGGCTTAGTATAAAATTAGCATACTCCTGGATGGGCCATTGACCCATTGAGGTTGTGGTTATTTACCTGCAGTGTAACAGTGCAGTGCACCATGAAAGTTCAAAGTGGGCAGCTGCCATTGGGGATCATGGGATGCATTAATTCTGTGTATTCAGTTTGCATTTATTTTAAATATTGTGACCTCTCTGTTCCCCTTTCTGCATTTCGTTTTTTTTAAGTTTGCCTTAGTGGGTGTTAGTAAGTTTTCCTTTTTGTATTGGTTTTGGGTGTGGTGGAAGCCAAACATACTAATCTGCTTTTGTTCCACCAGTACTGAACTACATTACCAGTGACATGGGCTACAGGGGGTTTGTGCAATCAGGATAAATCAGAGTGATTTCAGAGAAATGCACGGAGTCAAGCTCAGATTGCACAAATTGCTCCAAAGTCAGAGGAGGAACCAGGTCATGTAGCAGACAGCAATCTAAAACCCAGATTTGAACAGGTGTCAGTTGACCCTCCTGCCATGAAGAACGATCAGAAAGAGCACCAGGGGAGGACGAACAGGAACAAGTTCTGAGGGAGCTGCAGGCATGAGAGCCCTGGTTCTCTCAAAAGTCCAAATACTGCAGCAGCCTGCAGGGTTGCTGGCTCTTACTGTGCCAGCCCTTGGGGGAGCACAGCCAGGGCTGCCCTTGGGCAGCATCCAACAAGAGGCTTTGTCCCTAAACAGTGGGGCTAAGGAGGTTCCAAGGAAGAGATAAAGTTGACTTTGGCAGCCTTGAGGAAAATCTCAAGGCAGTTTTTGAGGTGAAATGAGGGGAAAGCCAGGAGACAGGCAAACTTGGAAATGCAGCAGCTGCAGTATTCATTGAAATTTAAGTCACATATGGAATAAAA
This sequence comes from Drymodes brunneopygia, assembly GCA_013400955.1. Lineage (NCBI taxonomy): Eukaryota > Metazoa > Chordata > Aves > Passeriformes > Petroicidae > Drymodes > Drymodes brunneopygia. The sequence continues at coordinate 1,813,995 of VZTZ01051319.1, read as the reverse complement.
ATGAAGACATAACTTCTGAGCTAGGAGGATCACTGGGAAAAGGAGACAGGCAATTCAGTACAAAGGGAGTTTCAAAGCTCTGTGTTTTTAGCTAAACAAACTAAATGCTAACAGGAGACACTGACATCAAGTTGGCTTTTATAAGGAAGAGCTTCCCCTTCCTCCTCCCAGCACGGCAGCAAGCCAAGCCGAAAGCCGATGATCAAAGGTCAGGCACCGCTCCTGAATCTCACTAGTTATCAGGATCTCCGCTGGAAACAAATGCTTTCACACTGCAGCCCAGCACGTTTATAAGGGCTGCTGAAAGCTACATTTCAATTAATGCAGAGGTAATACACTTTGGGTTCTGGGCAGCATCAGCATGGAGATATTTCGAGTGGCAGTGAGTCAATACTCTATTACTGGCAGCTCTGCAGGCAAAGTGCCCACTGGGAATAGGGAGGCAGCTATGGTCTCCCCTACCAGGAGGGGTCCAGGCTGGGGAAGCATCCACTTTTGCTGTTTGCCCTGTGCTAGGTTTTTTGGGTAAGCTGAGATCTTTGGTTTCTGTGATTATCAGCTCAGCACCACTGTTAGAGCCCTCCATTTAATGTTACAACATTTCAAAACCTGCCTCAGAACAAAACCAAGCTTCTATAGATGAAAAAGCTGATAACATGAGTTTTGAGAGCCAGCTTTTGTCTGCACTACTCAAGTAGGTCTTAAAGGCCTGCCTGCCTACATGCCCCCAAAAGTTCACATCTCATCACTTGTTGGAAAGTAATATACGTGTGTGTGTAGATATGTATCACTTACAAGGGGTCACACAACCGGGGTCACAAAGATAATTAGTTAGGGAAGGAACCACGCAGCATTTCACATTTCCTGCACAAAACACCCATTGGTTCCTCTCAGTCTAAATCTTGGCTATAAACTGTATTCCACTTTTTGACCTTGAGCTGTTGGGAAGTATTTTCTGGACTAGAGAATTAGGAAGAAAGTGGAACAGTATATGAGAATTGGTGTGGGGGTGTATACTTTTGAGTGGGGTAGCCTTGGCCCATTGATGGCAGGTAGGCCACACCTACCTGGAATTTTCTGTCCCTCTCAGAATGGATCCTGGTATGAACAAGTTACTGAAGAAGAAATTCAGAAAAAATACTTAGGGATCTGTCTGAAAAACATGATACCGGTTAAAGAAAGGAAGGGAATTGGATTTTTTTCCCTGTGAGACTGTGCCTGGCAGCTCCATCCTGCTCTGTCACACACATGCACCACAGTGCCTGGTGGAAAAACAAGAACTTAAGAAGGGAAATGGCAAAATCATTCATCTAATATGGGTGGGCTAAAATAGAGCTAAATAGGAAATAAAATATGATATATCCACAAACACTGATTAAGTTGTGGGCGTTAATGAAGAACAAAACTTTTCTTCATTGAGCTGAACAGTAGTTGGGACTGAACATTACCCATTGTGCATAAAACAGAGAAATAAAGCTGTATTTTTTTAAATGAATGAAATCCTCTTGGGAGATGGTTGGCACAAATCTAAGCACAAATGAAGACCCACTTCAATCCACAGAATAGGATTTAAAGCCACAGGCTTCTCTTTTCACCAGGGCTCATTTCATCCTCCAGCAGGCAGAGAAAGGAACGACAGAAGAAACCAATCCAACAGCTTCAGAAAAAAAAAAGTCTAACCAATAAGTTGGAAAATAGCAGCTCAGCATGCCTCGTGGGTTTTCCTCCCCCCCTTTTAAATTATTGCAGCATTTATTCCTCCGCACTCTATTCAAGTTCCTTGAATGTTCATCACTTCAGAAAGGAATTTGAGTGGAGTGGGAATGCATAGCCAAGTAGATGATTTGGATTTACTTATGCCTTTCTCAAAAAAAAGCAGATTTATCTTTGTATCAGCAGATTTTGGAGATATGCCAACTAAGAAGGTAACACACAAGGAAAGCAGTAGTTCCATTTTTTTTCTGCTTAGCAATTACCTCTTCAATTAAAGTCAGGAGAAATTTTTTTCAAGTCTTTGTCATATTGTTGAAATATGTTGAAACACAAAAGTGCTTGTTGTGCAGCAAATAATCTTTATGTCATGCAGTGTTTAAGACCCTATAGTGACAGATCTCTGCAGAGGATACCTCCACATTTGTATAGAGCCTCCTGACTTCACTGTGGCTTCGCAAAGATGTGGAGCTTGCTGCACATTGAGTCCACATCAGCAAAAACCATCAATAAAATTTTACATGTTACAAAAAAACCCCAAACCACCAGATTTCTATGTACCTGTATCTTCCTTGCCAAAGCAATGCCACTGAGGAAAAACTGAGATGAAGAGGGCAAAGTTCCCTGTCTTACTCTGTATCAGGGCAAAGAGAACCTGGCTTTCACTTGCTGCTTTTCTCCTAGGTCTGCTGTTCCAGCTGACCTTTGAGCAGGGCACAGAGCATGGTGCAGAAAGCAGCATTGTAGTCCAGCTCCCTTGAATCACCTGTTTTCCATGTGGAGTTTAACCTCATTATGACCTCTGTCACACTCTGAGATGAACCCTTGACATCCACAGACTACGACTGAATCTGAGCTGCACCTCCCACAGAGCACTTACTACTGAAACAAGGATGACTGTGTTTCTTTACAAGTTTGGCACATTTTATTTTGCAGATCAAAAAATTAAGATATCATATGTATCAAATTCACCCATTTCAGTTACTTTGCATATAAGTTTGGTTTCATTAGTTGTTCTGTACACTGTGTTCATTTTGAGCACAAAGATGAAAACCCCAGCCAGAGTCAGGTCCTGCTGAAAGCTCTGACTCATTCTCATATTTCTCTTTGCTCCAGGGCCTCTTTCTTCCTAACCTTTATATTCTTTCACTGTAAAAAAAGACTCAAAAAACCCCCCAGAAAACCTCTTCCCCCATTTTCTGATGCTAGCAAGAGTAAATGGTTTTTGTTCACAGTCTTAATATAGCATCATCACCATTCTCCTCCAGGTTTTCAATGAAGCTGCCTACTCCATCTCATCAAGAGTCACCAAAATCAGTTGAAACGTTTCTATGGATTCCAATGGGCACTGAAATAGGCCATTACAAAACCCAACTTGTGCAGTTTTACTGAAGTCTACTTCATTCTAGGTGATTTTTTTTTTCAGAAAGGATTTTAATACTTGAGTCTATTACGTAAGTTACAGAACAACCCATAGGCCCACGGCTGCCAAAGGGAAAAGAAATGGAAACACTCATTGAAATCATGCTTGCAACACACACAAGCTCTGCCTCTTCCAATCTTCTACAGCCAAGTGGGGAAAGGATTTCTTGGGTTCAACAAATTAGTGACCACCACCAAAAACCTTCAAGCATTTCAGTGAACCTGGTGGGCAATCAGAAGGCAAAGGAGAAGACAGTCCTCTTACCAGTCTCCTCTCTGTTTGCTGTCAGAGTTTAATCCTTGCTGACCTCTGACAGATGCACCAACACTCTTCCCCAGGTTATGAGATGGCTCACCTTTGTTCTTCACACATTAATCTGTGCTAAGAACAATTGCAGCACTTCAGCTGCAACAGGCAAGAAGTGCTAGGCTCACATGATGAAGTTTGTGGCAGGCAAAAGCCCATCAAAAAGGGGGCTTAATTATCTCTTTTCCCTTTTTTAACACCTATTGAATCTCATCCTGTAATCTCAGGCAACACTTCTCACTCATGGTGTGCCCGTGAATGAGAACACATTCAGTGTCTGGCACAGCCCTTCTTGCAAGTGTTCTTCTGGTGCTGCTCTTTCTTCTCCCAAGTTTTGAAAATCTAATTGTAATTTGCAACACACAAAACACCTCAGCAGAGGATCAGCACTTCAAGGTGACTTGCATTTTTTTAATGCTGTTTCCTCACCACATCATACAAATACTTTTGTTCCCACTAAGCTTATCCTAACTTTGGGTATGTTAGGTGGTGGGATTGCTTCATACAGCAGGGAGTGCAGAGCAAGATGACTACATCTACTATAACTACACTGAACAAAGAGAAGTTTTCCTCAAGGAAGGGATTATTCAGCTTAGTCAGAGGCTCATTTATATCAGATTCTGTCATCACAGGGCCATGACCCAGCTGAGGTAACTTAATGTTCTATGACTTTCAGAACCAAAGTCCAAGAAAAAGAAAAAAAAGAATACCCTATCAGTCTTCAGCTGGGTTGAAGACTTTTCCTCCTTCCTGGCAAGAAAACCAGCATCAGCAGCATTATGTAACTCCCACCCATTGTTGGCCCCAGGAGCCACTGTTTCTAAAGCATCATGATGTGTACCTCGCATTTTCACACTACTTCCCAATGTCTCTTCCCAAAACTGGTACCTACAAGCCCAGCCCAAGGCTTTCAGGCCCTTTTACAAGAGCCTCACTTCCTTAAATGCTTCACTATCACCTCTTTAGTCTTAATTCCTGTGCATGTCCTGTGTCTCCTAGCCAGACCATTTCCATTCTCATGAGAGTTGATGTCTGCTCCCTTCACCTGGGGTGAATAAACCAGATTTAAGGTTGAACTCCTGCTCCTCTGAGGGGTCCAGCTCACCATGTGACAGGAAGATCTCCACAAGGCGTGCCTTGGCCCATTGGCATCCAAGTGCTCATTCCACCTGAGCTCCTGGGACACTGGCACTGCTCAGCAGGGCAGATAGACATGTCCAGTTTTAAACATGAGAGCAGCCCCCAGGAATCAGAGCAGTGACATTGCCTACTCACCTACCTAAATGCTTAACTGCATCAGAGCTGATGTGACCTAGCTTTGGCTCTGGATTGAAATGCTGGAGGCTGAGTTTTTGCTTGCTGCTTTAAAGGAACATAGCAAGCCTCCTTTTTTTCAGATACTGAACTCCAGCTGGTTTAGCTAATGTCAGGGGAAATCATGAGTTCTTTGGAAATCTCTGAAATTTAGGCACATAATGTGTAAAGGAAGATTGTACAAACAATGCAGCCAAATAAGTAAATCTTGGCAATAAAGCAGCCATTTACTGAGGAAACAGCACACAGAGAAGAGGAATTAGCTGGGAAGTACTGTTTTGTAAAATTATTTGTCCAATTTCCATGTAAGCTATCAGCAAATCTTGGAAATTACCTTGGAGATTTCCAGCACTGAAACACTGCTGCCAGCTTTCTATTTCCATGCCACAGTGACAAAAAAGATGTAACCAAACAGTCCTCCCTTGCTTCCATGCTGCTCTTACACAACTTTTCCACTATTTTCTACATGGTGACGTTTTTAAACAATAAAAACTTCCACCTGGCATTGGACACTGCCGCTCTCCCTCTCTCCATCTCTGAAGCACAGTAGGATCAGTGATTCACCATGGCTAACAAAGAATGAAGGGGCTGCAGACTGGCTCTGGAAAAAAAAAAATCAGATGTACAAGTCCACTGTTGTGAGAAATGAAGCCAGCTCTGCCAGCCCTGCACTGCCACTGCAGCACAGAGTTCTTGGTGCAGAGAGAGTCACAAAGGCTTGGAAAGAGACCCTAGAAAGCTGCATTTCTACCAGTCCTCCTGAGATTCACTGGAGCAGGATCACAAAGTTAGGTTGCTATTTATTTCCACATTAACTCCACTGAGTAAGAGTGGGCCAGGTACAAACACTAAAACAAGAACAAACCTGGCCTTTAATCCTAACCCTGAGACTTGACACAAGCATAAAAATGTAATATAGTAAATATATTTTTTTAAAAGGTTCCATTTCCTTCAAATGCACTTATCTCTAGGGTTGCAGCTGCCAGCCAAAATCTCTCCATCTCCAGAGATAAATAGTGGGATTATGAGATCATATCCTCTGAAATGAATTCCCTGGTATTCAGTTTCTCCAGCTTCGATCCATGAATTCTGCACAAAATGTTTCAGGGAACACAGTGCATCTCAGCTAAAGATTACTTGTTAACAAACAAGATTATTTTATGAACACAGAAATTAGAGAAGGTCAATAAACAAACCCTATTTTAATAACATCTTTTGCATTATTTCCCCAAGAGAACCAGAGCAGAAAGTGAATTGATGTTTCTATGAAAACTCCAGCTCCACATACTCTTAACATACTGTTAATCAGTGCTTTTAATTGCTCTGGGGTGAGACTGTGCATCAGCTGAGGGTGAGGCCTCTCCTGGACTGGGGGTTGAAGACAACTGTGCTAAAATGAGGCATAGTAATATGATAAAAAACAAAAATAAGGTCCAGGAGAACATGGGCCTCTCCAAGAAGTGCAGAATGCATCTTAGGCAGACGGATTATGTGCTTTTAGAAGTAGGTTGCAATTAAATCATCCACCAGTAAGTGGGTGAATGGTCATTTTTTTGGCTGAGCAATAAGCAGGAGAGCTTAGCAGTCTGCTAAAACGTTTTGTCCCCTGCATGGCCATTTTCAGTCTATCTGTGGCCTGCCTTTTGAGGTATCTCCATATTAAAAATGTTCTTCCCTGAAGGTACTTCCACACTGCAGCAGATGTCACTGACTTGGCACTGTTTGAAGGGTCTATTAAAAGTAATGCAATTAATTACTTGGGCTGTCACCAGAGCACTGCTTTTGAGATATTTAAAATGGTTTATTATTGATAGCCTCATGCTGGAATGTGCTGAGCACCTTCACACTCACCCCTGGACACCGAGACAAGGGCCAGTGCAGGCTCCCCAGGCACTGAGCATCCTGTCTCCTCCTGAGGCTGCTGCTCCATGTGGCACTCAGCTCAGGGCCCCATGCCACCGCTCCTGGGAGACTTGACCCAGCAGCAGGCACTGTGGCCAGCCCTGGGTGTTTGGAATACTGGATCCTGTATCAGTGGATGGTTTGGGAAAGCAATATTCACTGCAGCTGGGAGGGACACGCACCAGAGTGGAGGAGCATGGCAAGAAGGGAGCAGCAGGGATGAACTGCTCCACACTGACCACAAGCCCAGTCCCCTCTGCCTTGCTCAAGGGACTGACTGCACCTAACCTGTGGTGGTAACAAGGATGAAGGAAGAAAAATGGAGCCTTGGACAGGGGGAAAGAAAGATGCTTTCTCTGAGTGTTTTAGTGTTTGTCTTTTTGCCTTCCAATACCCAAATAATTAATTAAATACATAAATGGCAATATATTAATTCCATTTTCCCAAGTCTAGCCTGTTTTGCCCAGGACGGTAACTGGAAGTGATCTCCCTGTCCTCATTTCAACACATAAGCTTTCTCATTCCTGATCTTCCTATTCTCTCTCCCCTTCCTGTTAAGGAGGAGAGAGAGTGAGTAACTGGTGGGAGTTTGGCTGCCAGCCATGGCCATCCCACCACACTTAGATACCAAACATCTCACATGGCCAAATACTGAACCATGTGCAGGGAACCGGGAACTACAGCACCTCTGGAAATCTCAGTGAAAGGAATGGTTCCTGGTGCCCACCGACCACCCAACTCAGACAGAGCTATGCCACTACCTTTGCTAAACTGCCTGGCTGCATCTAATTCCTTCATGAGGAAGAGTCTCTTGGGTTCTGTTAAATTTCTGCCAACACATTTGACTTCCATCTTGGGACAGAAAATGCAGTATAGCAAAGCATCCTTGAAAAATTGCTGAGCTCTGCTCTGTGGCAGTTATGACAGCATCTATTGCCAATAAAATGAAAAGGAACAAATTCTGAGAGGCAAAAAAAAAAAATCTATAGGCATACAGAGGATAAAAGAAGTAAGAGTAATCTACTGCTTAGGTCTCTAAAGCACAAATCTTTGGTTAATTTCAGTTGCTGATATTGCTGCTGTTTGTTTCATTTTAGACATACCACCAGGAACCAAAAAAGAAGCATCACATATAGGGTTAGATTATAGAAGATAATTTACACAGTTTCCTCTCAAAATCGATTCAAAATGTCTCAGATATGAGCCAGGCCATGCAAGCTAAGATATCCCTAAACACTGTAAACAGAGTACAAATAAATATGAATTTGAAATATGAAAGGAGGGGGATGTCTCCAGGCATCTCAGCATCTTCCCTTGGTGATATGGAAGACTGTCATCAGCACACTAATGACAGTCATGTTCTGTATTAAAGGGGAACTTTTCTCAAGTGCTACCAAGGGCCAATAAATATTACACAGGAAGTAATGTAAGCATGGTTAAAGTAGGAAGAAAGTAGAACACAAGCGGATTTAGGACCTTACCCGCAGTTTATTGAATGGAAAGGGTAGAAAGCCCTTAACTCAGTGATGCTTTATATCTTTCTTGGGAGAGAAGCATTCAAACTAGCATTTTCTCTGTAGGAAACAAAGCTACAGATGCTCCTGTAAGCCCAGAGACAAATCTGAAAAGCAACAATAATGAAAATGAGCTAGCAGTGAAGGCAGGGAGCTCACTAGGTATGACTGTGTCATGCAGTTTGGCAGCTATGCAAGCTAATATATTTTGGGCTGCAAACATATATACATGATGTGGTGCTGTGCCAAGTGATTCAGACTGGCTCTAAAAGAGACAGTTGTGTAACCAAAACCTCTGTGGCCATGTTTGCTTGGCAGCCCATTGGATCTCAGAGGAGATGCTTTATCTCAGCAGCAAGGCGGCATCAGAGCGACACCTGAGCTGGCCAAACCCAGACTGACTAATTTGCAGCTACAATGCAGGTCCCTCCATCCAGGAAAGTTTTCCCAAGAAAGAAAGAAAGAAAGGCAGTGGGGAAAAAAACCCCAACACCCAGGAATCATCTACGCAGACCATCATGGCTGGTTGCACTTACTTGAAGAGATGAAGTGTTTCTTGTAGCTACTACTACGCCTGCTAGATGCTGTCTGCAGGCCACAGTGGTGTTCCCAATGACTCCCAGCTCTCTCATTTTGAACAGGAAAAGGCTGTACTTGATCCCACAGTACAGACTGTGGATGAGCAGGGTAAATTTTCCTCTGTTTGAACTCTGAATTTACATGAGAAGTTTACCATTTGAGTGTCCATCCTATTCTGCACTGATTTCTCTTTTTCTCCCTCACTTTCTGCAAATTGAAAGAAATGGATTAAACAGAATTCAGTTGACCTGCTGTTGTTTAAAACTGAGCCTTACTTGTTATGCTCATACAAGGTGGCACAGAACTAAGCAGACATCCAACCTAGACAGGCAGGCTTTTATGTTATGTAAAGCATAAGCAGATTTCAAAGCAAAGCTACTATTAACCTCTGCCTAATTTTTTCTAAAAGGATTTTTTTAAAGAATTTGAAAGCAGGGCAAAGCAAAAACTGTATTTCAGAATAAGGCCTGTTAAGCAAATGCCAGTGAGATAATACATGACTCAACTGTACTGCAATGCTTCCCTTCATCTGTCTTCCCATTTACAGAATCAAAATCACAGAATGGGTAAGCTTGGAAGGGATCACTGTGGTTCAAGCTCGCTGCTCAAGCAGGGTCATCCTAGAGCACATTGCAAGAGCTCTTGAATATCTCCAAAGAGTGAGACTCCACAGCCTCTCTGGGCAATCTGTTCCAGTGCTCAGTCACCCACACAGTAACGAAGTTCTGCCTCATGTTCAGGTGAAATGCTGTGTTCCAGTTTCTGCCCATTGCCTCCTGTCCTATTGCTCAGATGGAGCAGAGCCTGGCTCCGTCCTCCTGGCATTCCCCCTTCAGACACTGATAGACACTGATGAGGTTTCCTCTCAGTTATCTCTTCTCCAGGCTGACCAGGCCCAGCTCCTCCAGTCTTTCCTGGTAAGAGATGCTCCAGTCCCTTATTCATCTTTGCTGTCCTCCACTGGACTGGATCCAGCAGCTCCATGTCCCTCTTGTCCTGGGGAGGCCAGAACTGGACACAGCACTCCAGATGTGCCTCACCAGGGCTGAGCAGAGGGACAGGATCACCTCTCTCATCCTGCTGGCAGTGCTCTTCCTAATGTACCCCAGGACACCACTGGCCTCCTTGGCCACAGGACACACTGCTGGCTCGTGGACACCTTGTTGTCCACCAGGACCCCCAGGTTGTTCTCCACAGAGCTGCTTTCCAGTACCTGAGCCCCCAGCCTGTGCTGGTCCATGGGGTTATTCTTCCCGAGGTGCAGGGCCCTGCACTTACCTTTGAATCTCAGAAGGTTCCTCTGTGCCCATTTCTCCAACCTGTCCTTCTGAAGGGCTGCACAGCCCTCTGGGGAATCACTCCATTTCAGGCTGAATCTCTTACCATGGGGTGGCCCCTCTTGCTGTGTGTGTTGCACATCTTGATCCTCAGCACATCCACATATTCATGCAATAGTAATAATCATAACTACTCTGAGATAGCAGAGGGTGCTACTCCAGGGAAGACTGGCTCATGGTGTAGGTCTTATGAATTTGCTACTTAATTTGGGAAACATCAGTTGAATATAAAGAAGCAATTGTATTGCTACTTTCTTCTCTCTTAATCATGTGCTAGAAGCTTCTTATTAAGGATATTCAAGTGACCTGTGTGACAAATTACTGCCTCAATACTTTTCCTTATGGGCATTGCCACAATTATGCCATCACAAATCCAGCCAGTAACATTTCAGCATCCTGCCTGGAGCAGACCAGAAAATGAAGTAGGACACACAGTTTACTTCTCAGCAGTTTAGTCCCCAAGCAGTGACAGTGCCCAAATGCATCTCAGTTCATGCCCACTGGGAGGAACCAGGTAACCACTCCTGCTTTCCCTTTTTCATCACTTACCACTTAGAAGAGGGCTGACTATGGATCTCAGCCACTGAAAACCAGACCTATCAGCTAATGTAAAATCTCTCCTTTATAGCAACAGGATTATTTCCTCTAGGCTACTGTATTCTAAGCATACAGAATGATGCCAATTATCTTGGTCCTCAATAGCTGGGTACTCTAATCTGCTTTTCCCTGTGTTTGGATCAATCCTGTCTTTTTTGAAACCTCTTTGAATTGTTCCTCAAATGTCTGTATCAGTAACACCTGATCAAAACTCAGAACTTCCACCGTGTGGGGAAGTCCAATGATGATGAAGTTGTAAGACCCTGCACTATGATTTTTAACATTTCTGACACTCCTCTGGTTCAGATGCAGCTAAAGGCAGGCACATTCAAAGAGCCATCCATTAAAGCCTAACCAAGGCTAAAACAGAATTGCTGTGCAGCTTCAATGTGAATATTTATTTTCTATTTTCTCTTAACTCCTGCAATCTAACTCCTCCACCCAACTACGTAGGGTGCTGATCTCACATCTGCATAGGCTACTGACCAACCTCAGGGAACACAGACTTCAAAATAACTTTCCATCCTCTCTGGAAGATGTGAAAACACTCAAGTTTGCTTTATAAGTAAAAATACAGAAAATGGCAAAATAAAATACTGAAATTGCTTTTCAAAGTGATTTGTACCAACATCTAAAATTATAATTGGAACAAGATGCTTTTGGCTTGTCAAATTTAAAAAAGGTTCAAAAACTTTCCTTGAAATGTTAAACAGAATGTGTCTGTGTATGTGAAATACAATTTCCAACACCAAACCTGTTTGCTTGAAAATTTTCAGCTGCTTTGCTCTAGTAATTTTGCTCCTGTTCCCTGAACAGCTGATTATTTTCACTGTTTTCTGTTAATAAACAGCACATAATTAAACATAAACAAGGTACCACTGCAGCATGACTTGATGGAAAAGGAGTTACCTCAGTGGTACCACGCAACATATGCAGGGCTCTGAATTAGATAGGAATAATGTGGTTTAGCTGTTCTCTGCAGAGTTTCAGTGATTCTGGTCTCCCCTAGAAAGACATGAACAGAACTAGAGCAAGTATTCCCACTAAAATTCACATTGACAAAGCAGAAAGAATTTAGTAAAACTGCACAAGTCTGTTTTAACCTTTTGCTGTTACTTCAGGTATAAGCATTGAAATTTGGACTTAAATATATTTTCAATACATGTTTATCTGTCCACCTGATTATATTTTAGGGCAACAATCATTAACTAAGTATCTATGTTACAATCATCTCAATTGTGTGGTCAATTTTGAGTGCCTTTTAATATAGTTTTTAAAAAGCAATCTTAATAGCTAGCCATAGTGAAAACAGTTTCTAAAAGGAATTTTGCAGGAATATTTAGCTTTGAAATCATAGATAGCCCAGAGAGATGTGTATTCTCCACCCAGTACCTAGTGGATATTTCCTGTATCAGAGCATCCTGGGCACAACTCTCAGGGAAGCAGGCAAGCTTTCAAGAATTCTGTGTTCCCCTGCAGCATGGCACAGAGGGGTCCTCTGAACATGGAGCTGCAGTGATGCAATGCTAGAGTTAATACGACAAGCTGCAGACATCACCACAGCAATATACTTTACCAACTCATTACCTTGTCTCCCCCTCCTGCTGCTTATCCTACAAGACAGTTCTCTGCCCAAAATGGGACTTCACCAGGCATGGACTTAATCTGAGTAATAGGAAAAGAAAAGCACCAGAACAAGATATAAGGGATCTTCAGAAGTTGCAGCTCACCTCTACGATTCCTTGCATTTTCCATCCTGGAATAGCTCTGATGCAGTGAGCAGCCTTTGTCCTTTACAGATGGAACTGGTCTGGCCTCAGAAACAACCCACTTTGTGAATACCTCCGAGTCCTGATTTTAAGCTATCCTTTTCAAGCATATAGGCAAACAATGGAAGACAAAAAAGACAAAAAGAAACCAGGCTATCTAGTATTGTCTTGATTTAAAAAACATGAGTGACTGCAAGAGCTAGGTACTTCTAAAGCCAGCCACATTCCTAGTATCCCTGTGCACAGTCTGTGTAATTCATAGTATGTTTTATCTATCCTTCAGTAAGTCCATCTGTATTGCATGCTATAGTTACCACAGGAGAGTTAAAAATACATCCTAGGTGTAGCAATACATGAGGCAGATCCTCACCAGTAAACTAGGAAATGAGTAATTCCCCACTCTCCTGAACAATTCTTCACAATGACAACTCCCTCCTTCCCACACACCTACACTCTCACACGCCTGGAGAAGCCGGGGGCGGGGGAAAGCTGAGCTTTGCAATGTTGTCTGGAAGCTCATCAGATCCGGGCTACTTCCAATTAAAGGAGGGAGCAAGTTCAAAGGCTCTGCTGATCTCTGCTCTGAGCTGGCATTATTCTCAGAGACATCTGCGCCTGCTGCTGAGACACAAGCCTGCTGAGCCAGAGAAGGATGTGTACGAGCATGTTCCCCTTCAGGAAATAACAACTGGATAGCAGGGAAACCCCAAACCTACTCAAGTGACTTGCAGTACTGGAACACTAGCTTGAATTAACAGGAGAAAATGGCAACCAAATCCAAGTGAACTACAGTGGCCTCTGGGCACTGGCAGAAGATGCTGAGGGGGAGTGAAGACCAAAGCGAGGAGATGCACAGAGGGAAGGTAATCCTGGCACTGTTGACATCACCATGCTGTGTGGATCTGAAGGGTTCCAAGCTGGAGGCTACTTTGCAGCGTTGGCTTTTCCCCTCTCCCTAAATGCATGCACTTGTAAAGTCTCTGGTTTTCAAATCCTAGATACTGTACTGGGAAATTAAGAAACAAGCCTTCCAGAACAGCAAGATATTTCAGCAACTACCAGGAAGACATGCTTGATGACAAGCTGTATAATTTGTCACATCATTTCCCTTCTACCAACTGTTAGAGGATTCTGCATTGAGATAAAAATTGCCCAGTTGCTGCCATCAGCTTGGGCCTGGATTTTTTGCAGCATCCATCAAATCTTGAGAGTCAGTTCACTGACTAGAAACAGAGCTACAAGCACACACCTTGTATTTGCCATGACAAATACAGTGACAGCAGCAGTGGCAGGTCCCATCTCTAAGCTTTATCAGGTCCTTGAACAGCATTAAAGAAGGGAAGACGAGTGGGTAGAAAACAGATACTTGCACGCTTGAGATCCAAGCCAACTTTAAGCAGAGGTGGGTTCCTACTGCCCTCTGCTGTAACATCCTTTTAGAACTCCTGAGAAGGAAGCACCAAGCACGACTGCCTGACGTGCACAGTGGGTGTTACATTCAGATTGTATTAAAACTATGGAGAGTGGAACAAGACAGTTAAAAACAATAGGCCTTGGTTTCTTGCTGCTGCTTTTAATTCTTGAAGTGGATATATACTTCCCAAATATTGACCCAAGCTCTACCAAACTGGCAAGTCTCCCTAGCAAAATGTTCCAGTGAAGCTGCCTGAAGCCTCTTTTGCACTGCACAATCACTGCAGCACCAGAAACACACCAAATTTTCTGGGCAGCAAAATGGGATGCTTTGACTGAACAACTTGTGTGGTTTACATGTATTCTAAGAAGAAAAAATAAAGTCTAATTCATCATCTTAATATAAGACAGTAATATCACTTAGGTAACGAATAACGAAGAGAGCTGGTCACTATGCAATACTGACGTCTATTTGCAAGTTGATCCATATTTACAGAATTCCTTTCAGCTGTTTTTCCAGTAGCTCTTGATCTTCCTTGAAAGCTTTGAATTTATGGAAACTGCTACAGAGCTACAGGCTTATATGGCAAAACTTGAACAATTCATTTTTGTCAATACTCTTTACTACTCAAACACCAACAACACTAAATTTACTGAAGCTGGCTGAGTTATATCATGTTCCTTCTCCTGCCTCTACTGTTCATGCAAACAAAATCACTTCCTATAGAAAACAAGATATATTTAGGAGCAGTAAACAAGATGTTTGACACCACAGCCCTTCCCCCTCCCAAAATAAAACAGACATCACAATGATGGGAGGAAGCACTACCGTAACATGACAATTTTAGCTTGGCAACGTGCATGTGTGAAAGATTGCATATGTAATACATGTTGTCACATATAGACAGGCTACACATAAATACAAGCAGAGGATGAGATTCTCAATGCCGTTTGGGTATACACATATTTCCTGTTAGAAGGAATGGGAACTGGACATTCAAATCACTCCAATGGACTTGAAAGTCTCTTCTGTGAGCAGTTTGCAACACCAACATTTACTCTTCTTGTAATTTCCTTCCTGATGTCCTTTCAGTAGCTCTGCAAGGAGCTGTATATAAGGAAAAATAGAATTCTAAGTCAAGGCTGCAACACATGGACACTACATGGGCAAGGTAGTGACCCACAGATAAATCCACACCTGCACATACCTACACCCTCATACAAGGCTAACAAGATTCCTTGCCTTTCTAATACCCTCTCTGAACTTTGGATCAAGTTTCCTGTATGAGCTGCTATCCCTTCAAAGAAAGAAGGACATAATTACAGCTCTCAAATGGCCTGAGGCATTCAATTTCTAGTTTTTTTTTTCTAGGTCTGCATTCAACTTACATGAAAAGGACAAACAGTAGCCTAATGAGGCACTTGAGTTATGGGAAATCCTGGGGAAAAAACTGCAGAAAAGAGCCTGCAGGCAACTGCACAAATGTGAGTGAGATTTGTGATTCTGTGAGGTTTTCAGAATAATATCAAATGACTGGAGTAAATATGTTTGGAGTAAATATGTTCAAGGAATGGGCTGGATCTTTTTAAAGATCAGACTCTGATCTTTAACTGTGTTTTTCTATAGTATAGAGATATGCAGATGGATGCTTGTTACCTGCTCCACTGTTAACCCTTTAGATTTCAGTTGAGCCTTCTTCACCTTCTTCTTCTTTTCCACCTTAGCAAACAATCCCACTTCAACAGATTTTCTGGGTGAGATTAAAAATGTGTTTTCCCCACATAAAAAAAAAGTCCTGCAAATAAGAACAGTCTGTGAAAACTGAACTAGAGATTTTGAAAGGAGTTTCTCTGGAGTCTAGGACGTGGCTTTGGAGAAAGAGTGCCCCAACACAGGCAATTCTCTGCCTCTGCAGGGAGGATTTGTCACCTTGGCCTCAGGAACTGGAGCTGGTGCCTGGATGGGCTGCCCCCAGACACCTGAGCTCTGGCATACTGTGGGACCATCTCTGCCGCCTTCTTACTTTCTATCACAGCTTGTAAAAACACAGGAAATTATGCCAAAAGTCAGCATTAGAAAAAATTTAAAGATTGGTTGGTCATATGGATAATGGTCGGAAAGCACAGGGATTACCCTGCCCATATAAACTTATTCAAGGCACTGTAAAATATCTTGCCTTCAATGGCAGCATGAGATAAACGATGCCAGATTATCTCTGCCTGAATGTCGGTCATCTTTGATGCAATGGTTTTAGGTCTGCTTGGACCTCCGAGATCCCAATCCTGTTGGGCACAGCAGTTAAAGTTAACAGCAATGTGATTGATTCCAGGGGCTCTCTGCTAACCAAGAGCTGTGCTTCAGCAGCAGCTGGGGCTGCATGTGTGTGTCAGCACCACAAGAAGCTCATGAGAGAGCTGCAGAATCCTACTGCCTCCTGCAAGTGTTCAAAGGCCAGGCTGGATGAGGCTTAGAGCAACCATGTCTAGTGGGAGGTGTCCCTGCCCATGGCAGAGGATTGGAACAAGGTGATTGTTAAGGTCCCTTCCAACCCAAACCATTCTGTGATTCTGTGAATAATGTATAGACCACATGGGAAAGGATGGGGGACACTTGTCTATGGGACACAGACATCATAAGCTTTGGAGAACATCTGATTCCTATCTGATGTTGATTCTTAACTAGCAATACACAAGATGGAAGAGCCTACTATTCCTCTGTCACAGCACATATGGGAAATTAAGAGCAATTGCAAAATGTAGGGGATGAAATAGCAGGTCAGAAGGCACATTCTGCTTTGAAGTACAACCATGCAATTTTGCTGAGGTCAAAGAACAGTGGACTGGTTTTTATTTTTAATAAGAAGAAATGGCTGGAATGAGTGATGAAACACTGCTTAGCTAAACCCCAAGGGACAAGGAATGTTCTCAAGAAAGGACCAGACATGCAGAGGTTCTAGTTACTGACTGCAGAAAGCATGCACGAACAGGATAAAGATGTGAAACAGTTAAGGAAAGATTAGAGCTGGCATTAATGCACTTTGCTGCCGTGCCAAAGAGCTCCTATTTATGATCCTGATCTGTATAAGTGATTGAACACTTCCATGAAGTTCAATACACAAATAGTCCTAATGACTGAAAGGGAACTACTCTGTGTTTAATTAAGTACACACATAGGTTCTCCACTAAATCAGTGTTTAAAAGGACTAAGGACTGCTAATCCATGTAAAAGCTTTCTTCTAGGTTATATACTTGAAGAATGTGATTGAATAAATTGATCTGAAAAGCTAGAGTACAACTACTGTTCTACACTACTTTTCAATGTTGCAAAACTATCCAAAAATAAAGCAAAACCAGCAGAATCCTAACATGAGCAAACCCTATTGGCTTTAAAAGCTGTACTGAAATCACAGGGTGGTAATAGGACAAGAAATGTCAGAATGTTTCTGGTTTCACTTTCATCTCCAATTAATTCTCATATTTGCACAAAGCCTTCACTTTGTAACATTTATTTTACCCACTAGAAAAGAATACAGACTCAGCAAACCTTAAATTATATATTTTTTCAGATCTTATATAAGGTACTACTCCTCTTGACATACAAATTATTTCACAGAGGTTGATTACCCAAGTGGAAGGCAAGACCTGTCCTCTTGCTCCCACAAGTTAATCTGATTGATTAAACAAATCCATCTGAACAACTGATAGGCAGTACTGCCTGCAGACTCTGCAGAATCAAAGTCCATATGGCTACAATAGTACTTCACCAACAAAGTCCCAAAACCCTTGAAGAGCAAAAGCAGATGAAGCAGACCTGCTCTCTGCTGAAAACAGCAGGAGAGAGGAAGCAGTATCACCTTATTTCATCATTAGCATAATTAAGTGTTTCCCGGGGACAGGTCAGCAACATGAAGGTAATCAGGTTTATCATGTGTTTTCTTTCCTCCTCCTTAGAGAACAGTCTCACAAGGGAGTAGCCAGTTGACTGCT
The DNA here is from genome assembly GCA_013400955.1 of Drymodes brunneopygia. Lineage (NCBI taxonomy): Eukaryota > Metazoa > Chordata > Aves > Passeriformes > Petroicidae > Drymodes > Drymodes brunneopygia. The sequence goes on along the minus strand of VZTZ01051319.1, from coordinate 1,796,144 downwards.
TGAGTGAGAATTCAATTTCTTCCAGCTGTACAGGGGTGAGGCCCCCATGGCATCATCTTCCTCTTCCTCATATAACCGTACACAGGTTCCAGCATCTTACACAGTCCCTGGAGATGTGAGCAGTTTATCTCTAACACTTTCCTAAGGGGTAAAAAGGCAGAGATTGCTCTTCCCCTGTCAGCAGAAGGTTACGGAATACGATATACGCAATCTCCAAGTGCAGTTCTTACTTCCACTAGCTCAACTCTACTGCATATCACCTGTCCAAAGCCATTTTCCCTTCAAGGGACACCCTTTCCTTTCAGGAGACTGCTGGCAGCTGTCTCTTCCTTAGAAACAGTCTTGAGATAAACCTAGATGAAACTTCAGGTTGCGAAGGCTTCCAGGTTTTTTCAGAAATGTAGGATTGGGCTTTTGAGAAACTTTCCTGAAATTAATATGGTGCAGTAATTAGATACTGAACAGGATGAATACAATGAGAGGAGCTGTTGGAAAGGGCTTCACTGAGTTTTCAACAGTCACATCATGCAGCTTCCTATGGGATGCATTGATTAGCCTTGCAGGACTCGTTGACATGTCCATCAGAGTAAATGAGACAGGGCCTGAGACTGGGGCCAAGCACTATCACACAGCTGCTGCATTATTTAATTTTAGCATAGAAGTTGACACACTTTCACCCATGTCAAAATGCCACTTACTAACAACATCCACATGTACCATTCCCACACTGCAGAAGGAAGATCTGGCAATGTACAAGAACTTATTGTAAGAGTGAGATGGCAGAAGATTTCTGTTATCTGGACTTGCTAGCTATGTATCACTACAGACATTCTTTGATGAATACTTGATAAAATAAGTAAGACAACAGAAACGGATTGAGATGAGTGCTTGATCTGAAAAGACTCATTATGTACAGGTATGTAATACAGGAACCAACTAGTAAGGTTAGTTTATTATTTCATTGTTATGGAGAATCACTGAATCATTTACATTAGAAAAGACCTCTAAGATCATAAAATACCTCTAAGATCATAAAACTTGAACCCTTAAGTGTGGTAGTTCTTCTCTGGGTGTGCCTTCTCATCCAAATCAGTGGGAAGTGAATATGTACAAGAGGACATTGACCTTTTCACCAGCAAGATTATGCCTACCTGTTCTGCATCACTGGAAACTGAGAAAGGAGATCATCGCAAGAGGTAGCTGCAGCCCTGGGATATGCAACAGTACCTGTGGCACAGAAGCAGCTCAGAAAGGAAGATGCTGTTGCCAGGGCAACAAAACAGCACAGAGGTTCTAGGTATCCTCTCCTAGATTCCCACAGAGAGTTAGGTTTTGCTCTGGCAGAACCAGGAGGACAGGAGGCACTACCACCATGTGTCTTCCCACAGGGTAGAACTCCTCCACTGGGACACAGGGCTCAGCTGGCACAGGCAGTGCAACATCTCATCAGCTGAAGCCACAGACAGAGCCTGCTTCTGTTTAGCAGAAGTTCCAGCTGCTTTCAGAAATCCCAATGATAAAGTACAAGCCAAAAGAAAGAAATCCAGATCCTATCTTTCAGTGTAGTTCCAAATTAGCAACTGTAGCCCTTTAAATTGTTGCTTTTTTGCCATCATCCATGAGAAAATCATTTGCTTATCATGCTTCAATTAATACATGACCTGACAGGTTTTTTGTTGGGATCCAACAAAAGACAGTCTGCATATATTAATCATCAGACAAGCTTCAAATGAGATTTTTATGTTCAATAAAAGGCTAATTCCATGCAATAGTAGATAAACCTTCATCCCAAATAGATGGCTTTTATACAGTGTGAGACAAAACCTTTGCCTTCCAGGTTTTATTTTGGATACTACTTAGTAATGATCCATGTGGGATTCTGGCCAGAAAAGCTGACTCACTAGGGATGGCCTGCCTCACAGTACAGCCATCACAGCACTGAAAGCTTCACACTGGGAATGGCTGACATTGAAAAAGAGCCTTTTTCGGTGCCCAGGGCACTTTGTGCAGCGTTCATTTCTATTCAGCTACTTTTCCAAGGCTTTCCATGTTCCTTCAACAACACACTTGCTGTGCAGTAAGAATCAAGAAGAATTAACAAATTATCTTTGCTGCCATTTCTTTTTGTGGAAGTGAGACTAAATCCTCATAACTGCAAAACTGCTGTGCCTGGGGCTTCTGAATCAAGCTGGACATGTATGTTCCATCTGTTTAAAGAGTAATTACAGGGATCAACATAAGCTCCTTGCTTTTTATGGAACAACACTTGCTCTTATTAGTGAAATAGCATTTCAAGAAAGTCAATAACTACAGAAATACATTAGTTGTGGATACAGCTATATTCTGTAACTCTGAGTTTTATGAATTTGAAATCAATGAACATTTAATATGCCTGGCAAATTACAAGTTTTTTCCTCCAAAATATCTGCTGTAACAATGGTTTGAATTAAAGTAGCATGTGATACAGGGCAATCTCCTTCTAATGCAAGACAATCACTTGCTTTAAAAGATATTAATACACTGTTGCTTCATCAACGAGTAGTTAAACCTCTCTGCCTATCATACATGGAATATTGACACAGGACATTCAGGAACATGCCCGTATGGCCATGAGACAACAACAGATGGTACATGACTGCAGTTAATGTTCCAATCTGTGGCAATTTGGAGTTCTTAAAAAAAAAAGTCTCACATTACCTCACATCATAAATAGAGTGTGAACTGCAATAGAAGCATGAGGGGGCAGCATCTTCAAGAGTTCAACTCCTTGGAAGAGCAAGCCAAGGAAGTTTAGAAATATGCTAGGTCCAGGGTACATAGACTGAACTCCAAGTGTTCAGGCTTGTGGTTCAATCCTCCAATCTCCCTGCTGCATTCTCCACAGTCCTTATGAACATCACACGAGGAGGAAGAGAAGTATTTGATATACAGATGCCACTGAAAGTAATTATGGTTTTTTTCTGTTTCTAGACATACAAGTGACCATTGCTGAAGGACACCTGAAATCTTGGGAAATACTAATTATAAGAGGTCATCATTTTGCCAGATAAAGTCTTGCTTTGTGGAAAATGGTGAAAGAAGCATGATATAAATTCTATCACCATTTTTGGTATGGATTACACAACTCAACTGAAAAATTCTTTTAGGTAGTAAAAGAAACATCTAGATGCTATTTTCCAAAATAACTGCAGTTCACATTTAAGTGAGTACAGGCCTATCTCTAACTTTGAATGAAAGGCCACTTTGTCTACTCTTTTGGCCAGCAGCATCACACATTTCAAAGATGTATTTGTTTCTTGGGGTTGCTCACACTGAGTTGTACTGTTTATAAAACAGAATTACCAAGCATCACCACCTCCAGCTGAATTACCACAAAATAGGTAGCCTGGATACCAGGAAAACACTTGCTAAAGCAGCACAGAACATGCTAACGTACTCACCAGAGTATGTTAACCTTTACTGCAAATAAACTGCTTTTGTTAGCTTTGCTTTTAATGAGCTTGGACATCTTGTGGGATTCAGGTTGGCCACCTAACCAAAGAAGTCAGAGGACACTTGAAAATGCGTATATATATATATATATACACACACACATACATACAGCTATCTGTAAGAAAAGATGTCAGCAGAAGCTACAAACTAATAAACACAAAGCAGAAGCAACAAAAATAACGGCAGATTTTCAAACCGAAAAAAGTGGATACATAAAGACCACCGTAAGTGGGTATGAAACTATAAAACTAGCTTAGTTCCCCCCCCAGGCCTACAATGCTTAGTACTCCCAGAGTGGAAATACTAAAGCTGGATGAAGTCCTGTGTGGACCATTTTCTTGGAAAATAAAAGACAGAAACAAGGTAAACAATAACTGCAGCACACCACTTCTGCTTTTCCTACAGGAAAATGAATAAAACCAGTTGATTTTCAAATATTATTTCAGAGAGGAATTTTGAGTGGTTTCCAGTAAAAGTTAGCAGTAGGCTCAGATACTTATTTCAAAGCAGTACGTGTGTCATTCCCCTTGTTTCACTTGCTCTTGTTCTCTTTTAAGTTATTCATGGCAGTGTGTACTATCTCCTACATGGACAGACGTACAAAACTAGTATCACAGGCTACTGTTAGGTAAATTTAAGTATACATGCTGGATTTTTAAGAAATGGGACACATGCAAAACAAATGCACAACTGAGTTTTAGTGAATTACAGACAGTTGAAGTTTGTGGACAGCAATAGCAAGACGCATCTTGTGAAGTTTCAGAAGTCCAATGCCTACCTCATGGACATGTTGACATGGGATCTTCCACAGGTACTAACAAATGGTTCCAATGGGAAGAATGCAGACAGATGCCTTCCTCCCCAGTCTTCACAGAAATCATCTCTCAAAGCCACATGCAAGTGCACTGCAGCATACCCAGCCATCAGACTAGCAATGCATAGGTCCTCCTCTGGGATGTGCTAGTAATAAAGCTGAACAAGGACCATGATTATTTTTCTTGTCTCACAATGCTTCTTCCCCCGTGGAACTGATTCTAAGAACTGCAGGCACCAGTTCCAAGTACAAAAAGACAAGGCTGGTATCTAGCAGCATTCAGCATAGGAAGATGAGCAGCCAACAATGTAAGGCAATTTAAGCATTGCACATTAACACCACAGCAGGTCAGTGCTACTGGCAATATGACAACACTATTGTGAAGGAGGAACTGCAGTGTTTGCTTCAGCTACTGCTTAGAAGTGTTATTCGTAGGACAACAAAAACACAACAACAAAGCAGTGTCTGATGAAGATTATTTTTCTTTCTTTAAGTAAGTTAAAATGAAGAAATAAAAAAGAAATCAGATAAAACAAAGACTAAGGAAGAATCAAAGTTTGGGTTTGTTCCAAGCCAAAAGCCAGAATCCTTTATTAGGAAATTGTGGCCAGCATTGCCAGTACTGTACACAGGACACTATTACTGTCTTTAAGTAGGAATCTAACCCTGGCTGCAGGCCTGAGTCAACAACTCCCATCTTCACTCTAATCCTCACTATCACTACTGTTAAAAACTTCAATATTTTTGCTTTCTGCCATCGTACTTATCTACCTTAAAAGGGTGTGAGGCAGATTTATTGCTCAGATACTTGTGGATTATAGATTATGCTAACATAAAAGCAGGATAGGAATGAATGATGTTTGTAGCATAGAGACACATTTCTTAAAACATTAACATTATAAACTTCAGCTCTCCCTGAAAAAGTCTTCTGCAGTTTAAAGTCTAGAACATCAAAACCAGTGACTGAAGAGATTACCATAACCTGTAACAAACCTACACATGCACAAACTGGCACACAAATACAGTTCAAGCAATTTGGTACAAAAATTACCACACCCAAACCCCATAAAAATAGCTGACCACAAATGCCTACAAATAATTATTTATTGATAAGTTACAAAAAGCTGCATTTCACCTATCTAAGCCCACTTGTACAGACCTGGGCGACTAAACAAGCCCTGCTCTTCCTTAAGTGAGGTTCACATGCTTATTTGCTGTGCACTGATGCCACCGCCTGGCCATTTTCATAACTTAAATTCCTCTATCTACTACCGAATTTTACCTGGGTTTTTCTTAAGTTCATCTGAGCACAAAAAAGCCCATTAAAATTTCTCTATTGTCACCTACAAAAAGAATACACAGCATTGCATGGGAATAAATGGATGCCTGACAAGTATGTGACAGTCAAGCTCTTGCATGACTACCAGAGGTGCCTAACAAGGTATGCTCAGTGCCACCTCCACATGCTGGCCACAAGCTCCAGAGCTGCTTCATTTCCTCAGTTCATCAGTACAGAGCCCTGAGGGCAAAAGCATTTGTTGTTCTCAACCACCACCTACTACTAGAAGAACTGAATATATTTTACAGCCAAAACAAGTAGGTGCTATACTCATCCCATGCAGATGTTTGAGCCAATAGTTCAGCAGAAGGCTGAAAGGACCCAATTATTCTCAGTCCAGCCTTTATTGAAGCCTCCTTTTTGGAGTTATCATGCCCTTCTAGTTTCACACACAGCTCAGTCTGTACCCTAGAAAACCACAAGTCAGCAAGTCAGGTAATTTGAAGTGGAAACAAAAATGTGAGTGGTCACAACACCTGGGCTGAACCGAAACAGCTCAGCAAAATCTAAATTGAATTCTGTGAGCAGTGACCCATAATCCTCATGTGGGTAAACACAGACATGGGTCTCAGGGAGCCAGTGGGGCCTAGAACTTGAGGGATAGAGAAACAGATGGGTATGAGTGGGTAAACACAAGTTTCTTATAGGGAGTGAACATGGTCCTCTGGGGACCAAAAGCCCAAACCTAACAGTGTAGCTTAACGTAAGGGACAAATATACACCCCAGTGCTGAGGAAGGCTTAAGGACCAGTAAGTCTGTATAGGCTGTGCTTTTGCACCACATGAGCTCACACTCACCCACCTGAGCAGAGAGAATATCTGATGGCCAGAAGCATGGGAAAGCTTCTCAAAGGATCAGGCTGACCTCTGCTTTTCTTTCTTCCTGCAGCTGGCTCACTACTTGCTATCAAAAACCAGGATGTGCAAACTCTGGACAGAAATCAAATGCCTCCTGAAGATAATTGGTGTTCCCACCACCTCTCCAGAGTCTCCTGCTTCTGAGCTTTAGTGAGTCTGGCTGTCCAAGAACTGCTGTCAGGCCTGCCCTAAGTTGTAGGCAGCTGTAATCATGGCTGTCTACAAGCTCTTCCTTCTCTAGTCCCTTCTCACTTTTACCTTAGACTACAGCCATGAACAGCACATCTTCCAGCATAGCCTCCCCTCAATAACCAACACCTGAAATCTTGTAATACTAGATTGTCTACCACCCACTGGACTGCTACATGTTTGGAAAATCATGTCAGCAAGCAGGACAACGCATCATTTCTCTCCTGCCACCCCAGGGGCACTCAGCCCACAGCCAATCCATGATTGCAGCTGCCTACTGAAATAGCAGCTCTGTACCTGACATCCAAGTCTCTGATCCTGAAGTGACCACACAGTGGTACAAGGCATCTCCTCTAGAACAAACCTCATGCTGTTGCTCCCAGGGCCCAATTAAGGAACAGCTGCCATGAAACCTTTCAGGCTTGTTGGAATGTGGAAGGGAAAAAGCATTACTAGCGGTCAGCAGGTAACTGCCTTTTATTCCAAGTAAACTGGCACCTCAACCAGCATTTGCCACAGCTACTGCTCACAGGATTGTGGTGCAGTGTCCTCAGCTCATCCCCTGCAGCACTTGGAGAGGGGAAGACATTGTGCTGTCTCTGGAAGTTGAGGAAGGTTACATAGGTCCCTTATTCTTGTGTGCAGTTCGCATAATTCCTTGGGCAGACCTCATATGGCAGAAAATAAGCACTTTGAGGCAAAATTGTTTCATGGCAGATTTCTTCTACACCTCTCAGCCACATGAAACTGATTTTAAAGGCCTAAAGCAGCTCTCCTGTTCAGATAAGCAACTCACTGTCTCTCCACACACTCAGGCCCCATGAACTACTTCCATCTGAAGCCTCACCCCTGTCCCCCCGCCAACCCTAACAAGCTGGATAGGAAAACAGTAAATTCACCTGGGTTGAATCTCAGTTGCACAGGAAGCTGAATGCTTCTGAAGAGATCTCTTCAGTATCACTGCAGTAAAAACAAATTCTAAGACACCTCAAAATGTTTGTTGCCCTAGTCTTCAAGAAGGCTTCTTCAACCTTTTTGAACTGTACCCCATACCCCAACTGCTGATCTTCTGGTAGTCAGGGACTAGTGAAGTGCACAGCCTCTTCCTACTGCAGCTAGGTTATCCAGCCACCAAAGACTTCATCCCTCTCATGACAGACTGAAAAATGAGTATTTCACTGCAGCCTAAGGTACCACACCATACTGCAACACCAGGGAAGCTGAAGAGACTTTGCCACCACTGTCCCTTTCTTCCTTTCGGCCCAATCAGAGCAACAGAAAGCATGACAAAAAGAATAGAAAGGATATTGAGGAAAATGTGTAGATTGCAGGACAGCAGAGTACCAGACTTCACTGGGACTCAGTGATTTGGCTCATTGACACCATGGGCACACACTAGGAATAAAACTTCTGTTGCATGAAACTAACCCAAAAGCTCTAATTTGCATACAACAGCAGAAGCTCTACAATCCAAACCAGTACATGAGGACAATTGGGAGAATTCACTTCAACACCACAAAATTGCCTTGAACCAGGGTAGATACAGCTTCTCAAGAGCAACTCATTGTAGACAACCAGTGGAATCTGGCTAAACATCAAGTGATTCCCTCAAATCAGGTCTAAACTGTACAAATCTCTTTTCAGCAGTACATGTCTATAATACCAAGCCCTTAGGTAGATTGAAGAACTATGTAACTAAAAGAAACACAAATAATACAATATTTGGTTACGTAAGGTGTTAACATTTAATACCAGCCCTATTCTGATAGCATCTCCCAATTAGAACACCACATAAAAGCCAAAACCAGTATTTTTTAATTCTCTGTAATTTGGATATATACTAGACCTAAACACATATGTTGTACTTTTTCTTACATGTTTTCCACCAGTCCTTCTCCAAACACTGGAAAACAACACATGTAATCCATAATCTCACCATTCTTGGTTAGACTTGAAAATAGAAGATTGCAGAGAGAGGATGAAATCCAGAAATCTTCATCTAAGACAAAGCCTAACTTTTCTACACTTTTCAAGAGAGCTCTGATCTTCTCCACACCACACTATCTCCTTTGGACTCCTTGGATAATTTAAGAGATTTCTCTAAGTCTGTAAAACTTATGGGAAATAAATTTGTACATCTAACTGAGGTAAGCCTAGTTTCAATGCAGCAAGATATGAGTTATGGAGCCATGCACCACAAACATATTTCAGTTCTGATCAAGGAATAAGGTTTTCACATGAGACAAGAGCAGGATAAACACGGAATAAAACACCAGTTCTGCAGTTTCCAGGCACTATCCTTCGACCACTAGATGGCACCTGCATGCCAGACCAATTCGAGCAAGAAAAAAAATAGTTACATCAAACGGATCGGGTCCTTTTTTATTAAATAACAGTGTTAAACCCTTGTATAGCATTAGTAGGGACAAAAAGTATGTCTACTTACTCCAGGTGGTAAAGGCAAAGCAAGAGCCTCTAAGCCTAGCATGTCAGTTGTTTATTATACCTTTAGGTAAGAGCCTTGACTAGAAATGAATTAAATATGGTATTTGTTCTCCAGTACTGCTTCAAGAAAAGGATCTTGAGTCTTTTAGCTCATTCTCTTAACGCAGCCTCCTGGAAACCAGATACAGTTAAGGTGCAGCTAAGACGCCTAATAAAATGCAATTCTCCTAAAATGTTCCCTCTCACAGCATTCCAAGGAAGTGTTACACATTCCATCTTTGTGGAAGTTGCAAATGGCCACCCAGGAACAGGAACCTGAAATATAAAAATGAAATATTCTGGGGTAGCTATTGGAAAACTACTGATTTATATATGCTCAGAAATTTGACAAGACAGTGAGTGAGTTACATGGGCAACTGAAGAAATGCTGCTTGGATGGCAGAAGGAACAATATTAAATACTTTAAACTATTTTCACATTACAGTTGTTGGGACTTCAGAATAATGGAGAAAAACTTACATTGGAATATATTCACTTGCCACAGCTGTCCTCTGCATTCAGCAATGTTGTGCACTCCTCTGCTTCATGTCATGAGCTGCACCATTTTATCAGCAGGATACCACTTTTTTCTGGTTAAGCCTTTTTAATAATTAATTGGATCCATTCATAGCATTCTCTTTCGCACCCTGAAGATTCACACTTTAGAAGCAACAGGAGCAGAGAGAACTCTCTACCAAGAGGAAAAACCTGTAGCTTAATTGTTTTGCTTTCTGCAAATATAATTTACTATTTTTGAGTATCAGCCATCCGTAAAAATAGACAAGCTATAATCTTTCCTATTTGCTTTAATTCCTCCATTTAACTTGGGTGAAGTTCAAACACTAAAACTTAACATCTGAACATGTCTAACCTTTTTAAAGAGGATTTTTTTCAAGTGGTGCTCATTTCTACAGTTCAGCCTATGAGCTTTTTATCTTTTACATAAAGCTTACATCTTCACCTGAAGATACAAAATAGTTTTTGCTGTTCTTTATTGGCAGCTGGATCTAGTTATCACCTGCTTTCTGATATGGCTGCTTCCAAGATTTTGTCTGCAGTAGACTAAAAGGAAGCTTGGGCTGCAGATACTGCCAGCAAAGGAACCCAGTGGAACCCAGGGAAGGGGCTGTGTTAGGCCTCGTGCAGTGCAAATACTCTGCTTAAAGCTCCACCTGTTCTGGCTGTTTCAAGCAGCAGTAAGTTTTTCTTGGAAAAGATTGTTGTAGTCATGTACTGGCAATGGCTTGTGGTAAACGCTTATTTTGAACTGTTCTTAAAGTCTCATTTCTTGGGACACAGAGATGCAGAGATAAATGAGTTGAAACAGGACACTGGGAAAAAAAAAAAAAAATGAAGTGCCCTTACTAACCATTATTTTTTATTTTAACAAGGCACAGTAAGATACAAAACAAGTAACCAGACAGCTTAGCTGTTTTCCCAACACCTTGAGGGATCTGCAGAGAAGATGCTCAGGCACTACCAGTTCCAGAAATCCATAGAAGATGAGAATTTGACAAACCCAAAACAAGTACCAAATAAACTCGTGTATTATATGCTTAACTTACTTACTGCCCCAAGACTGACTTACAGCCTCACAGTTTTCCAGTGTTCAGCCCAACGTGGCCTCAGGTTCCTTCAGCTTTGATCACCTGGTACACGCAGTGAGAACACTTTGTTATAAGCCCATGAGTTGCATGCAGCCACCTGGTTAGATGCTGTCCCCAAAACCCTGATAAAACTTTGGAACAGGGCAAGCAAAATCCACGTATAATCCAGGTGAAAAAAGTATACAGCTGCACTGAGAGCAAACTTCAAAGTGTCTATTTCTAATTAGCAGAAGCAAAAAAATGAAAGCAGAACAAAAACATCCAACGCTTTGCCTAAATGTCCCAGCCCTGGTATTGATTCATTGAGCTCCTTTTTATTGACAAGAATAGCTATGTGCATGAACTTGATTGCAAACTCTGACTTGTATAAAAAAAAACTCTTCCCTGTCCTTTAAAGAATATTAGCCCATGTGGACTCAGACAGACATTTGACCATGCTGTTGTCATCTCTGCCCAAGGATAAGGAGACATCCTCTCATCCTTGCTTTTTCATGAGTTCATTTGAAGTCAAATATTCACATTTATCCTCATGTACATTCCAAAGCAGATGGATACCAATCATGAACCCAGCTACAATTCAAATGAGTTCAAAAGGAATACATTGACACTGTCCACTGTCTCTGCTCTTTGCTAAGCTGCAATATTACCTGGCAGGTTTGTGTAAGGCATCTTCATCTCTAACCAACCTGGCAGCAAGGACAGTCCCAGAAACACCAACCATGGACACAAAAATTGTCTCCCAGGAAGAAGTTCAATACCTAGTTAAAGACTAGGCTTTTACAACTGTTATCTAAATAAACCTCTACAAAGCAGAATCCCTTTTCTATTAACCTCTGAGCTTTATGTTAAAGGACACACATGGAATATCTGTCTGTCATCTACAAATTCTGAAGATTCTAGCTATCCAGAACAGTTACTCACAGGTCACCTTCAGTTCAACCATATTCAACAGCAATAGTGTCTTTTATGTTTCTATTACTACAGAGCAAAAAAAAAAAAAAAGTCTCCCAGCCCTGAACTAAGCATATAGAGCTCCAGCACCTCAATCAAGTTTCCACTTACACTTATCAGAAGAGAAGCCACAGACAGGAACAGTTCTTCATATAAAAGATACCTTTCTGCTCATCAATTCTGACTTTGGCAGAAACACAGCAAGGTGGATTTCTATGATCAAGCTTACAACAGGGATGTAGGTTACTGACAGAAAAAGCAACTTCCTTCTGCAGATTTGAAGTATTTCCATCAGGTTCCCAGGCAAGTAAGCACACAGCAATGCACAGCAATGCACAGCACTGGGATTCTACAAGCTGTGTCACACCTACCTACTGGCTTCCCTCTCAACAGAGAGTACAGTACAAATGGAGACTGTCTTCATATCAGGATCCTAAAACTTGGTGACACCTGGCAGCAGGACACTTGCAGTTAATCACAGTAAACTTGGAAGCAAAATTACCAACTCAGACTTCAGTGGCCACACATACTCCTGTGTGTCTAGATGCAGCAAACCAAACACAATCCACTAGTTTAACATTCCTTAACAGTGCTTTCAGTGAGTCTATTTCTACAGCAGTTTTTGGAAATACATCACACCAGTACAAACAATGTACTAAACAGAAATAGTGTTCAAGGTATTAGAGCAGCACAACCACAACTACATGAAACCTGTTCCTCCTTTACAGCGGCGAACAATTACCCATGCATAGAAAACAACAAGCACTATAAAGCATTAAAAAAAATGATGCAAAACAAGAATCTTGTATCAAGCAACACAAAAGAGACCAAAGTAGCACCCCTTGCAGCATACTTTAAATTAGTATTGGGGAATCACAAAATGCCCATCAACCAGAAAGGAACAGGACAAGAGGTTGTGTGCCATGTGTAGTCTGCCATAAATAGGGAATGAACGTTACTGTCAGACCAAGGTGGGGAGGGAGAACATGCAAAAATCTCACTTGGTGTCATGTTTTATATGCCTCTCAACAGCCCATTTGAGAATCCTCCCGTTTATTCCCAGCACACAAGATGTGCCATTTAGCAGCATTTAAGGCTTGTATAGACAAGATGTTTATGTGAAAAAAAAATCATTAGCCATTTGACCACTAGCAATTTCTGTGGAAGAAAGTTAATTTTATGATTAGAATTAGATTCAGGTTATCTTTTCTACCTCACCCAGAATGGACAATATTAAAAAAAGAGATCTATATAAACCCTGTCAATGTAAGTTAGTAAGTTCTGCTATGTATCAGACTTGCTTTTCATATGGAATATCATTCATATCTGTAGGGGTAAGATTACTACATCATGTGTGTTTTTCACCATATAGGATGATGAGAGATGTTAGCAGACATCCCAAGTCTCCAGAAATCAAAACAGCATTCAAATAATTTCTAAATGACTGCTGCTATATAAAAATAGCAATTCTTCAGAATACCAGACCAGATGTGGCTTACTAGTGCCATTAAATAAACTAAAAATTTCCTAGTTCTTTAGGACACGAAAGAAGGCCCGAAGACTTTATTTTTCTTTTGACATAGCATCTGTAACACAAGCGAGCATGTTAGGTACTCACATAACATACAGCTTTACACCTGGACATTTTATGACACAGAAGACATTGTTCCAGAAACTAAAGAAAAAATGGAAAAGTGTTAATCCAGATGTTTGGTAACAAAGAGGCTGGCACTTGGTAAAACCCAGCATTTTCAAAACTTGCAAAAGTAAACCTCAAGTAAGCAATGACTTAGAGCAGGACGTTACCATGCCAATGCTTACAGATTAGGTTTCATTAATTGCCTTGTCACAAACTGCAGTTACTCTCACACAGCTCTCATCACTGACTTTCAAGAACAAGTGTCTTTGAACAACATCAAAAGAAATCCGTTTTGACATTTTATTCTAAGCATTGAAACAGGTGTTTGCTTCAAAGTGGGGTAAAATAAACCATTGTTCAAAACCACAGACCAACCCAGTATAAATCAGTAACAGATAGATATACTGTTAGATTTCCTTTTTTTAAAAAACAACCAACTCCACACGTTTTGAGTAACAGTCAGGTATGTTAAAATAACCAGTCAGACTTCATTCAAATGAATTAGACAACTTTTACTAAATGAAAAAACCTACATTTAAAATATGCATTTAAAACAAAATGGAATTAGAAAAGAGACTTAAATCCATTTTAAAGAACTTGCTCACTGTGTCAGAAATCAATATATCTCTTGCATTATATAATGTGCCAGTTCATAAAACGTAAGTTACTAGAATCCTCAATTTAACATTTTCAAAGACAATACTGAAGTCAAGAGTTTTACATCTACTGATGCACATTTAGAATGGTATAAATCTGCAGCCTTCCCCCAAAGAATCTTACTAATGTGACAGTATTCAGTAAAAGCTTTTGTAGTTGTGTTCAATAAGTATTGCATCCTAAAGCATCACAAATCTGTGCCTTTCATTTATCCTACCATATATTTTGTATCTTCTCTATTTCTTGCCATTTGCCAATGTTAACTCTTTTAATAAAGGAGAGAACTGAAAAAAAATACTGCATAACTCTTGATCACGTACAGAAATTATTGCTACTATAGTACACTACAAAGCAGAAGTCTATACAATAGTATATGAAATTTGATCATGAAAATCCAAATGATAGAATCTTTAGTGATGTAAGCCTCACTATAAAGTTGGACATTCCTGTAGCATTTTCAGCTCACCACCCATCATCTAGCCTATTGTATGTTGAAGAACATCCATTTAAACACACCCTCTTATGAAAAAGAATGTCAGCTTTCAAAGGCTTAGCAAATAAGGATCTTCATGTTCTGTGGAACTATGTAAGATGAATTTTGATGCAGGTAGGAAGTTACCTGGAAGCCAAGCATGCCAAAGGTGTTTCATGCTAATAAAACTAAAGCCAAGGTACCACTTAATCAAGTTACCAACTAATAGGCAATACCATTTTTGTCCTATCTAAGTTAAATGAAGTGCCATCGCACAGTGTAACGTCAATAATTTAAAATAGTGTAGTGCACAAATTCATTGTGTGGCAGTTTAGGTTAAAAGGTCAGGACAGGTTTTTCTGTCTTGATGTACGTTGGCTGCCAAGCTGTCCAGTCTGGGCATTTGGGACTCAGTTTGCCTTTTAATCACTACTGTACTATAAACTTTGCATTATAATGGGGCACACTGCATTGTGATGAAAAAACAGGGGATTAGGGGGAGGATAAGAGATCAATGGCTGTTCTAGAAAGCCCCTTCCTCATATCAACCAAGAGCCAGGAAATGAGACTAGATACCATATTCGCATCATTCTAGCTACAAAATAACCAAAGTAAAAGCAATCAAGCAACAATAAGACCACATTACACAAATGGAACATCATGCTCTCATCTGATTTAACTATTACACCAAGTTTTAACTGGGATGTTGGGTCAGCTTTAAAAACCGTGGTAAATGTGAATATGTAGTTGCAATAGTTTTTTCCTAATTTTTTTTCCTCTCTATGCTGGATATTAGAAGTTGGAGCTATACTTGTTACAATACAGTGTCGCACATCTTTCTACTAGAAAAAATTAATAAAGATCCTTTACCCGTCTCTTTAAGTTAAACATGTGACATCATAAAGGGTGTCAAATGGCTGGATGGTTTTACAGTGCACACTTATTATATACTGTAATATGGAGTTTTGTCCTTGACAGATCTGATGGTGTTTTCTACATTATTTCCTTTCTTCACCTCTTCTTCGGTGGATTAGCTGTGCGAGGTGGAGTGACTGGACGCCCAGAATTCAGTCCACCATACTGGTACTTGGCTTTCTTTTCAGATGGTTTCAATATCTGAGAAAATAGAGAAGTCCCTTTGAGTCAGCAACAACTAAGAACATTTCAAATACTGTTAAGCCCACATGAAATCTTGTTCAGTAGGAACAAGAGGGGGGAGGATGGTGGGGTAGCAAAAATCACATCGCAATCCTACAAATTTCTTAGTTCTACACGCCATAACATTATTAACTCTAAATCCTTGTAGTTCTACCACTATGTTGAGGTGGGAAAGGGAAAGAAAAGGGACTGAAACACATCCAGGAAGGAATAGGGACTAAAATCTGATCAAAGCAGACATACTAAAAGGATCCCTATAATCCATTAGTTTGCATAATTGTGTACTCGAATCACTAGGTATGACAAAAAAAAAAATCACCCAACTAAACTTTAAACTTTGAAATCAACATTTGAATAGAATAATATGCAGTAGTCTGGAAAACATCAAATCCCAGTTTCCTGGAGAATGGCCAGTCTGCAGTTCCAGTTGTTCACAAATACCAGCCTCCTGTGCAGTCCTCTCTGTAGACCAAGGATATTGCTCTACACTAACCACCAGCACATCAAAAAGCACACCGACTTGGTCCATACAGCCCAACACCTACAGTCATCTTAATTCACAAATATACCATACCTGGAAGGAACACATCAGAGTTTCATCCACACTCATCATGCCCCCTGCATTGTCAAACTCTCCACAATAATTTGGAGCTGAGAATAGGGTGACCAACTGTCGTTTAGCAAAGAACTCATATCCATCTTCAACCACCTGTCAACACCAGAGAAATCAATACAGCTTACATAAGAAAATTTTGAAGAAAAAAAAGGCAAACTGGACTTTATATCAGAAGGATGCAGGAACTCATCAAAAAGCTATTTTATGTCCTGACTTTGAGAAAGGACAAGTTCACTCATTTTGTCTTACCTTACATTGAATGCCAGGCCAGTAGCATACCCCATGTCTTACACTTCAAATGTTAAATACACATCAGCTTGACTGTTTAATACTTTCATTGTTGAAGTCCAATTATGTACTGCCTGTGTACGGATTCTCAGCATTTTATGCTTTATACACAGAATGTGGATGTTTGACCTAATCAGTTTGGAGCACACAAGGTCTGGATACCACCTTCATTGCAACATGAAACAATTAAGCTACACTTAGTGTTGATAGCACACACCTCAAGTGTAGGTGATTTTAGAGCATCAAAATTATTAAAAAAGAGTGATTCTGCCAGATCTTGCCTAAGAGCATAATGCACCTTTAAAATAGTCCAAGAAGTATGATGCATCAGCTAAGGATGTTCCCTCTATCCCAAACTAAAAACTTCATGTTACAATGTAGTAAAACTTGTGCACCCAACTGCTTACTTTAGTGTAATCATTCATCACGATCTTTTAAAAGATGTCATACTTCTTTTATAAAGAACTGAATGAACTATATGAATATAGGAAATTGGCAGCAACCTTGATCAGCAGTTAAGAAACCCAGTCAGCATGTGGAATCAATACTAAATCTTCTCTAATGTTTTAGCAGTAAAATTACAAAGAAAAATGTTTAAGTGTTCTAATAGTGTACCCAAGCCTAACAGTGACACAGAATAAAGAGCCTGTTTTTGTTTCACAGCAGGAGGGAGCTTCTAAAATTGACTAAATAATGAAACTGAAACGTTATACAGGAAATTGAAACCTGATGTTCAACTTAACTGGCACTCTTGCTTAAAGTAACCTAATAAAAAGTGTACTAAAGATTGACAATGCAAAAGTAGCCTGACTGAAATGCGCAGAAAGAAAAACAAACAATCTATGCCAAAGTGCTCTAGATAGCTGAACCAAAGTACAGGCAACAGTGAAAGTTTTTATCTACAGACTTGTTTGTAGAGATAGTCAAAAGGCATTTAGTATTCCCATGAAGCAAGCAAAGCAGAGGTAGTTCAAGCCAGAACTACCACAGAATTGTCTACTGCTGAAACTGAAGAACTGAAACTTCAAATCTAAGTCACTCTGCCCCTTTAAACCTGGAGACTTTACCTCTGATGTTCACATACATCAGTCTAACATTTAACAGACAGCAGAAGAGATCAATGGAGAAATCCTGTGTTAATAATCTACTCCACTGACATTAGACACACAGTTCAACAGGAGCCAACAGAAGGACACAGCCTTTATAGCCCCTTTATTAGAAAGATCTTTTTTCTCCAGAAATAACACAGTGCAAATTAAGTTTCAAATATACAGTAGTGATAAGGAGCAGGATGGGTTTTAAGAAGCAACAGCAGTAAAATTCATACCTGATGAGCTCGACAGATCAAATCCAGATCATGACGATTCAGAAATTTACTGACCACATCAGCACCAAAAGTGAAAGAGACCCCACGATCATTTTCACCCCAACCTTGCACATCTTTGTCTGGGTCAGACCACAGCAGGTCACAGAGTAAACCTTTGAAAGATAATACAAGTGAAAATGCCAGTCTTAGGAGATATTTTATGATGTAAAACAGTTCTATTGTAACTACCAGAACAACTCTCCTAAAAAAAAAAGAGCCTTAACACTAAATGCAACAATACTTAAAATGCAACTCAGACAAAGAGTACAGTCTGTAAATCTGGAGATTATTTTCCCCCGTCACCACTGAAAATGCCTTGAGATGAAAAAAATCAGAGCCAAGTAGTTCTCTGAAGTAATCTTCTATTGTAATAGTCAGTGTGTTTACAGTGAGTATTTGAGGAGTTTAAAAATATTAAAGTGCATGTGTATTAAAAGGCAACCAGCAATTTCACAGCTCAGCAAGAAAGCTTAGTTTGAAAGCTGCAGTAAATTTAGAAGTCCTATGCAGGGCCAGTCATATGCAGCAAGTAAATTTGTACCGTAAGTTTCTGAACACAAATAGCTTCGATTCTCACCTTTCCTACCATTCACCAGGAATCTTAGGCGACTAAATCAAAATGTAACAGCAAAACACTGATACATCATTTCACACAGCACTGTCAATTTGCTTGGACCCCTGTTGACTGTTTCAAAAAGCCTCGTGACAGCCAGTCTGGAATCTAAACTAGAACAATGAGCCTCTCTGGCATTTCAGCACTGGTCAAGATCTTTTTTTTTGCTGCCAACAAAAGGTCAGCTAACTCTGGAGTTAACACCGGGTATTAGAAAAGATTTCTCTAGATCAACTGCAGTGCCTTTACACATATAGAACTTTCCATGAATTTTAACGTGAGAGAGAACCAGGTCAATCCAACTACAACACAAACAAACTCCCAAACATTTGAAAGGCATTTCATAGCTTTCCATGAAATTCTACTTTCTTTACCTGTGATGATCCATATGCATATAAATACTTAACAGCATTGTTTCACAATCTGAAAGATATGCCAGCAGGCTCCTTCATCTGACATTCAGAAGTTTGATTTACATCTACATTTGGTTACATGCTAAACAAAATATTGAAGATGTTATTTCTTATACAATAGGTCCTTCAAGCTGTAATCAAGCAAACCAATGTCTGAAACCTGTTGTGCAACCAGACCATTTTATATTTACATACATTTATCAAATGGTCTTTGGCGCCAGACACAGCTCCTCTCTAACAACAGGGTAAAATTTTATTTGTTTTTAGAAGAGAAATAACAGAACAAGTACAACTGCATTTTAGCTAATATTATCTAGTATTAAACTACTGAATACAATCAGTGCATGACAAAAGCTTAACTTCACTGAAATTTAGTTCCGAGATTTAGTAACTTTGTTTTTCAAAACAATAGTTGCACTGCAATCCCTCATGGCTTCTTCCCACAGATTTCCAGCAAGTGCCAGAAGCTGCTTGTCTCACCTGCTTAGCAAGTGCTTCCTCTTCTGTTCTCTCCCCAAAATCAAATAGGGTCATACAGAACAGTAGGCAAATCTATCCTAAGAGGTCTTTCAATTGCAGTTGAAGTTGCAAAGCTGAAGTTACATCAGGCTAGAAGAAGGCATTGTAATGATCTAATCCTGGCACAGCCACATGAACATCTACCAAAACTTTTGTATTAACATATTCTCCAAGTGACACCCTTCTACAAAGGGATAGCTTTGAAGTGCTTGAAACTTTCATGGAAGCAAGACTACTTCAGCTTATTTTTCATTTTCAACAAATTTACTTCCATTATGCAAAACCGGTTTCCTTAAATAGGTCTGAAAGAGAAGGACCTTTGTCACTGTACCACAGCACGCATGTCTCTGATGGAGGATTTCTGACAGTACACACATGGCTATTGCTATCGAGAGCAAAATTAACACTACAAAATACTTCACAAAACAAAAGCCTTTTACAAAAAATCTCCATACTTATTTTTAGGAGGTACTAAGAACAGAGATGGTTTCAGTGGAGTGTCCATGGAAACAAGAACTACTTTCCGTAAGGGCATTCCTGAAGTGGGGGTGGCTCAAGCAGTATTATTTGCCTGCTGAATAAAACCATATTTTCTGGGAACACTGATATATGCAAAGATTGACTCATTTGTGCTGACATTTATTTCATTATGCATTGAGTGAATAAGTAGCATAAAAGGACAAACAGTGTAGTAATTTACACTACAGAAGCAATCACTCACCAGTCTATAATGCTTCTTAGTGTCAGGAGTGTACACACCGGCTTGCAGAAAAGCAATGTTGTTTAAGGGACAGTAGATATTTTAACATCAGTCCCTGAATTACTCCCATGCATCAACATTAAAAAACATTACAGGAAACAGAATTCTTCTACTCCAAAGTTTAATTTTAACTTATGTTTAAAAAAAGGTTTAGATCTTATATGTCCTCTGAAAGTTAATTTCAGACCACTGTGGAAATCAACACTTAAAAATATCCCACTGTACTGCTCAACAGTCTTTGCAAACCACTAGTAAAAAGATCTGTAATAAATGAGACACTAAGCAAGACTGATTAAACCATTCAAAAGAATGTTGTACAGAAAGCACTAGCAATTTGCATCCAACAGTTTTAAACAGAACAGTAACCTATTAGAAGAAAATTTCACTAGTACACTGACAGGTGCAATTGAAATCCCAACTGCAGTGAAGAGCTGTATTTTTCAAACTTAAAGAGGAAGGAGACAAAAAGAGAGAAGCCCAAATACTTTAACACTCAGGAAATTTAACTTTGTTGTACTATTTAACTTTGAACAGTTACGTACTTTGATAGACTAAAAGGTTTGCGTGTGCCTAACCAAGGCAAGGGGAACAAGCTGTTCAGTTTCCTTTATCTTTCACTAGGTTTCTAAGATGTTTTAAGGGAAACTTGTGAATAATGTATCCAAACTCGAAAAACATACCCTACTCTGCTATGACAAACAACAACAAATACAACAACCTTTTACACATCAGATAACACAGCCATCACAAGGAACAAGGCTCACGCCCTACACAGGCACTAAGGAATACTGTACTGTGAACAGAGGTTAAGTCACTACATTGCTTGCACAGAAATTGATTAAGGCTGTTTCATCATTAAGACCTATTTACAATAAATTCCATGTCACTCACCTGTGTCAGGAACATCTGTAGGTCTCATTATTCTCCGGATCTGCTCCATTGACTGGAGATCTGGAGACAGTCCTGTAAAAGCACAAGAAAACAAGTGACTCATATACGCATTTTACCTGCAGAAAGGGTTCCAGAGAACACAAGATTTGAGGTTCAAAGGCACACAGCATCCATTGTTTCCACTGCAACATAAACAAAAGGCAGTTTGCTATAAGACAATTAAGTTGCTGAATAGAGGGACAGAGTATAATGCAAGTGAAATTAGCAAGGGGTTCTTAATTACCATCCTTTTAGCCCGGAGGTTGTCATCTATGGTAGCTCAGCTGCTTAAGTCAATTGTAAAAATCACAGTACTTTGATTACTCAAAGAAAAAAAAAAAATCACTTATTACAGACATAGCTATCTTTCTATAGTTTAGCCATTAACATACAATTACAATTAAAGTATGGAATTCCAAAGCCTCCCTTTGAAGAGTTTACACACCCTAAAGCTCCTCTACTTGGGGCATACAGGCACGAAAGAGAATACTAGATGTTCTAGCATCTTAACATGTTTTTAAATAAGGGTCCTAAGTGTCTTAAATTACTTAGGACAAGGTATCTAATTAAGAAAGCTGCAAATTTGAAAATAGAACATGAAGACCTAATTAGTGATTAAATATATTTCATATTTACAAACCTTATCAATTTGACTCAGTCGGGAACACTGAACAGGACAGAAGAAAGCTGTCTCTGGAAAGGAGTCACCATGAAAAATGTTTCAGCTAACATCAGAGTTTGCACAGTGGCAATGTACATGTTACAAGAAAAAATGCTATTTGACAGGAACCAAAGCACTTGATACAGGCTTGAGGAACTTTTGTTCAAGTATGAAGACTTTAGATCACTTTTGTTGAAGCAGTCTTATGGTAAAAGCCTTCTATCATCATCAGCTTGCTAAAAGGATGGCAGAAATCTGACAGTAAACTACTTAAATGGGATATTAGTTAAGTCAATAAACACAACAATACAGGAAGAGTAATATTAACTCAAGTAGACAATTCAGCTTTTTAACCTTGATCCACTCCCCCTTACCCAGATCTGATCTATTTGCGCACACATTACGTTAGCACTCAGCACCACACCCAGAGAGTGTAATGGGCAGTCTCAGTGAAATAAGCACAAGCAGTTTGTGACTTTCTATGAAGTTACAGCTCTCAGCATTTCAGGTTGCACCCAAAATATATCTTTAATCCCTGGAAATGTTCAAGGCCAGGCTGGATAGGACTGGGCATCCTGGTCTAGTGGAAGGTTCCTTGCCCACAGCAGGGTCATTGGAACTAGGTGATTTTTAAGGTTCCTTCCAATTCCCAGCAATCTCGAATTCTTTAAAAGGAAATGTTATTACAAACCATGTCTCGACCCTGTGGTTGTCCATTTTTGTGCTATTTTACACTACTGTAAAATAACAAAACCTGACAGAATTGCCTGCAGGTTTGCAGACTTCTTTGTAACCATTTCTTTTCCCAAGTATTTTCCTAACTTACCCTGCACAAAAAAACATGGCTAATGTTTCAAACTCATACCTACAGAGAAAAGTCCTACGTGATCAGTGCTCAATGAAGGATACAAGAATGCAAACACAGGCTAAAGCTCACTGTAAAGCTGCTGCCACTACAGTGACTGCTGAAACCTACAGCGTACTAGAATTACACAATTAAGTTGTCTTGTCGTAACAGCTAAGCACAGAAAAAGTATCTTTCAGTATACTATCTTTTTGAAGCATAAGACCACCCATCCCCTAAGGGCAAACAAAGAATTGTCATTACTCCTGGCAGACTCAAAATTTGATTTGAACCACACTCTGACCAGGTGGAATTGGTAAAGCAAGTATGATGGGTACTAATTTTTATAGTGCAATCTTTAAATACTAAGTAAATCAGGCAGAGTTAAACATCAACACCCATTTCACTGTCAATAATGTCACAAGAAAACAGAATTCCAGAGCCTGAAAATACTGCATACAGTATTCTACTCTAGGAACACAACTCCCATCTCAGAGCTTAAATCCAGTTGGTAAGACAAATGTATTCCATCAATATGACACTACAATATGGACTTCATTTATAGAAACTTGAAACTAATCATGTAAGAGAGCTAGATTAGAGCTAGAGAGTGGTGTCATAGATAAGAGGACC
This sequence comes from Drymodes brunneopygia, assembly GCA_013400955.1. NCBI lineage: Eukaryota > Metazoa > Chordata > Aves > Passeriformes > Petroicidae > Drymodes > Drymodes brunneopygia. The sequence continues at coordinate 1,772,841 of VZTZ01051319.1, read as the reverse complement.
AATGTACAGAATACAGTGCAGAGAGAAAGGGAGAAGTCAGGAATGGTTATGGAATAAGCTTTAATGAAGTGAGATAAAGAGCAGAATCAGAAGTTGGTTGAGAGGACAGCCTTAAAAAAAGGACAAATTATGACATGTATGAGGAACGTGGGAAAAGAGGAAGATGATGGAAAAGATACAAGGGAAGATCCTTTCAGTAGCATGAACATTTAGAGACAAGGATAGCAAGAGAGGTTTGAGTTAGATAACTCAAAACAGATGTCCAGAAAAGTTTAGGAAAAACAGATGACTCAGGATATTAAGCTATTGCAGAAGGCCTGCTGGGGTTGAAGTTAGGTGCCTTTTGTTTTACTATGTTATGCGGTTTTGCAAAGTTTTATTATATCCCAGAGGACAGTATTTTTAAAATAAACTATGCAAAAATGCGCAATATAGTAAAAAAGGCACCTACCTTATATCTACATGCTAGCTTCAACCTCCAGCAGAGTTGAATGGTTTGTGTTGCTGCCTCAGTGTCTATTAGAGTAGTAACGTCATGAAAAGGCGTTGACTGTCCGTTACTTCATTGAATCTGGAATGCAGTTTGGATAGGACTGGAGAAGAGCGGAAAAAGGGCAAAACTTATTTCTGTGCTGAACGTCCACTTCTATTTATTAGGAGCACACAGCACATTAGTAATCTTTTCACTTTATTTCAGAGCCATAGAGCAGTTGAGAATGACAATAATTTCACTTACAGACTAAGCCCGTACAAGTTTAAGGGGCAATTAGCAATAAGTAAATACTGCTTTTCATAAGAGGATCCTAAAGGCATTCTATGCACAAAATAACCTTTTGTTTAGTCAAACAGGAAAAGTTTTAATTCACACACACCCCCCCCATTTACAATGAAACTTTAAATCATTTTTCTTGAAAAATAGCTCTCGAGGATTCTTTCTCATAGTTCAAGTCTCAAATGCATACGCACAAAGCTTCCAGTTTAGTCATAGCATTCTGCTCTACCTGCTAAGCTGCTTTGATTATCTTTCACCTAAATTTAATTGCTTGCCTGAAAAACTCCAGTATTATGTTACTATTCATTCTCTGTTTTCCAGTAAGTCAAAATTCAAAAACCTATGTTGATAGTAAAACAGCAATTCTTTCATGAACTGCTTTGGAGACAAATTTCATGGGATCTTAGCCACTGATATTTGGCTACCTAGGTGCAGAAGTGACTTTATATCTCACATTCTTAAAACTATGAGATCTAGTTTGTAAGATGGATACCAGTTCTTAAAAAGAAGAAAACCCCACCACATGGCTTGAGAATAAGATTAAAAGATGAGCTGTAAACAAACAGGTATTTTGACATGTCAGTGGTACCCAAAGACTGGCAGACCCAAGTGCACTACTGCATTAACTATGTTTTTTACAGGGACTTACCAATATATCAGAGAGTGTTATGTGTAAGACCCTATTATCTTATTCTAGCAGGTACCGAAGGCAGAAGCTTTCAATACAAGATGCAAGAATACTCTGGACCATTTTTAAAGCACACTCCATACAGGCATAGTTCTTTCACTGATACCTGTAATTAATGATGGCAGCCATCAACAGAACCTCATGAAGTCTGGAAGAGTCTGCTCAGTAACTCTGGGGCACATGCTGTTTCTAATTCCAAATGGAGGTGTTCAAACTAGATGTTTCTTCAGTGCTTTCATTTCCACTAATTTCCATCTCACTGGCAACACAAGTGTGACACCTACCAAACCATTTCTGGATCACTCAATGCAAGGCATCAAGTTGCTTATTAATGGAGGCAGTTGCAAATACAGCTCCAAAAGGCAGGATCACTCTTACTACAATTTGAAATTCTTGTCAACTGCTTGACATTGCAAGCTTCTGAAAACCTGTTAAGCATCCTTGCCTGTAAAATCATGGGGAGGCCTGTTCTACAAAGGAGAGAGCCCAAGTAAGTTCCAATACTCAGACAAGTTACAGCCCTCGGTCAGATCAACACCAAACACTTTTTTCAGTACAAGAACAGGGCAGCACAGGGACAAGTACCCATAGAATGTAGATTGTCTAGCAGCAAAAGCTTTATGGAGTCCATGCAAACCATGTCTAACCCAACCCAGTGTTAACAAATGTCTTGCTTCAAGCTGCTGGCTTGACTGTGTGACCTCTGACGTCCATTCCACTGAAGTGTTGTGAAATCAGTTAAGAGGCCGAGAGTACAGAGCCAAGGTTACTTGTGAAAGCCATTCTTCACTGCTAGGGATGCCAAAGTTAGCTACGGCTGCGCTGATATATAGTAACAGCAACAAGTCATGTGGCAAATTAGGCAATAATTCTAGCATTAAGTATCCTTCAGAGAGGGATACACTGATGGGAATACTTACAGATGCACTTCCTCCTCAGGCACAAGAGGGCCATGTGAATCAGGTAAGAATGATATGTGTCTACTGACGTGCACAGAAAAGCACGACCTTTACAGACAACACAAGGTTAAATATCTCCAGCTAAATATCAGGTACACATAGCCACAACTCCATTTGGTATAGCATTAACCCAAAATCAGTTTAAGCACAGCCTTTAAAAGCAGCCATCAGCTTACCTCCATGACAACAGAATATCTTCTCATCCACAATGGCTGCAATAGGCAGACAGTTAAAACAGTCTGTGAAGGTCTTCCACAGCTTGATGTTAAATCTCCGCTTGCCTACAAAAACAGTGTGTGACATTAGGAAGAGAAAGCTGGTTTTCAAAGCCAACCTGTAATACATATCAGAGCCTGAATAAAAATGTTAACAAACTGTCTTCATAGGGTTTGAGTTCTGTTAGCACGCTTAGGTCTCAATCTCTTACAACACCATTTCAAGGACAGCAGAAAAAAAAAAAATAGTAATGCTCCAGAGTGACTTTAGCCTTGGCTTGGAAAGTATTTTTAGAAAGTTTCAAAGCATTTCACAGAATATTGAAACCTTTGCAATACAAGAGTCACTGCTACAAGTGTTTCCAAAACAGTATTAGTCTGTTGTAGTCTTACAAAATAATAGATTTTGCTTACATTCATCATAAAATCCATAGATTCGATTGATGCTAGCACACTCATGATTTCCTCTTAGGAGAAAGAAGTTTTCTGGGTACTTGATTTTATATGCCAGTAATAGGCAAATTGTTTCCAGAGACTGTTTGCCTCTGTCTACATAATCTCCAAGGAAAAGATAATTAGCTTCTGGTGGAAATCCTCCATATTCAAATAATCGAAGCAAGTCTGTATATTGACCATGGATATCACCTGAATAAAAAAAAATGTTTACCGAGGATTAGCGCAACAACATAAAGACTTATACAAGTCAAGAATGTAAGCCAGCTAATTAGTTTTTATTCAATGATCTTAAAAAAGGCATTAATATTACCTTTAAAAATTGGCAATATGCATCACGAAGGTAAGAACCATGCTAACATTAAAGCTGAAGTACTCACAGGATATAAATAACTCACCGTATCTGGAGAACTGCTGTGTCAGGTACGAAGCCAACCTGAAACCCAAAAGCTACAGAAGTCTTCAAAATAAAGCAAAAGCTTTCTAACCAAGCTTTAACTCATTTAAATTAAAATAAGGTCAGAAAGAAAACCTCTAATTTAACAGGTATATGACCAGGAAACAAATGAATCATGAAAAAGTCACATTATTTACTGCAAAAACAGATCGGTAAAGAATTCAAACAGACTGGAGAAAAACTGAACATTGTGCTGGCAAAACACACTAACTTCAAAGGTCAATTCCCGTAACATTGCTGCACTAAGTAGGAATCCCATCCCTCAGCATTTAGACTAACTCCTCCTTTGATGCATACAACAAGCAATACAGAGATTCAAAGACTGCCATCCCTTACAAGATACTCAGCCCTTCAACTTGTTCTTAGGAAAAATACCTGTCATGTTACTCTTCACACTGCCAGCTTGAAAATTAACTAGGCTTTCCACAGAACAGCTCTGTGTGGCATTTACACCACCACAGTGTATCACACCAGAGCAGCCAAAGCTAAACTATCCCTGAACTGTTCACACACATGAAGATGCCAAAGCAGCTCTACAGTAACTTTCAACATACATGCAATGCATTCCAGCTGACTGGAAAACTCATTACCAGAGAGACTGGATGCAAAACAGATATGCCAAAAGCCTACAGCACCAGCTGCATGCTGTTTAGATTCAGTACCTCCTGGTCCTGTACACTAAGCATTACATAAATATATTTTCACTATTGCTGCTTGTCCAGTGGCAAAATCCTGACTTTGCTCAGCAAAGTTATCCTCCAGTACAGCATGAGCTATTATGGCCTCAAAAGAGAAAAAGGAACAGCTCACACAACTTTTATCATCTTAAAAAAAGAAAAAAGGTTCCCAAACCTCTATCTCTGTGGTTCAATTCTTAAAGTATACAGTGGTAAGAAGAGTACAAGCTCCATTACATTCCTTTAAACTTTCCATGAAAAATGCAGTATTTCCTCCTTTAGGCAGCATTCTCCCATAACTACTTTTCACTCAGGGAGAAGAAACACTTTCCAATTTTCTTCTAATAAAGGTGATCAGTATCTACTATCCAATTTCAGACAGAACCTGAAGTTCCACTGGCTAAAAACCTTTTTCACATATGTTGCAACAAGAATGATTCATATTCTAATTGATTTTTAGAAGTCTCCAGGTCACAACCTGAAGAAAGCAGAGGACTCTTCAACAAATCATTTCTATGCTGAGTCTAGTACTCCAGAGCCAGGTTATCAAATCCCCAGACTTCAGCACTAACAGAATTAACTACTGAGTAAACACACTACAGAAGATATCAAAATTGTGTTGTCAATAATTACTTTCAGTTACACATGTGCACCAGAGGGATAAATGTACTTAATGGGTAAAAACATTTTACAGAAACAATTTTACAAAGGAACCAAGGTATTTACCATTCCATTCAGGGCACTTAGCATTTTAAAATACAGCTTCACGTGAGCACAAGTTGAAGTCCACCAGATATAAAGACTTACATTAAAAACCACTTCTATTTTAAAATGGACATTTACATAAGAGCATCTTTCATCTTACATTAAAACGCAGCCATTCAAGATGTAGAGCTTATTCTGAACTGACTTCATTGTAAGACAAGACAATCCTATAATGGTTCCTCAGGCATTGCCTGAACACACAAAGGTAGTAGTTCAAAGCAGTACCAGCTGCATACTTCGCTTTTGGTGAAAGCAATCATCTTTCTTTCACTTTTATCTAAATGCAGCTTTGACAATTGCTCTAATATTAAATTTAAATGCAACTGACACTTCCTGGTACTTTCACTGTGTTTGGAATCTGATTTAAGATAGCAAATGCCTTCCTTAACTGTGCATTAGCTATCCCTATTATTGCACACTTAACAGTGCTCTCAACAGCCTCAATTTAAGCAGATGAGGTAAAGCTAACTTTGAAGGAGGCCAATTGTTCTTTGCAGACCTTCACTTATGTACAATCTACCTGAGCTTCCATGCTTTCTTCATCTAGGAATACCACAAGACTATACTACAGTGAAAAGTCTAAAGAAAACGTAACATGATAAAGCTGCATTTTACCTTCAACTTTATGTCGTTAGGCAAACTGGGCTGGTTTTTCCTCCCCACCCTACCAAGCAATTAGTCATTTAAAAATGACTTTGCCATTAGTGGTTTGTTTGTGGGTTTGGCTGTTTTATTCTGGGGTTTGAGTTTTTTTAATTGGTAATATCCTCTCTTAATCTAAGAAACATTGCAGACATTGCATCTGCTAGGAAGAAGCTAATCTACATTTGAGGATGTAAGTAGCAAAGAACACAAAGAGTGTTTCCCCTTTAATATATGACACTTAACAAGTCTAATTCAAGGAATTTTATGCTTTCAAAGACACTGCCTATCTTTAATAAGCAAGTTGAAGGATGATCACAATCCAGTACTTACAATACTTTTCTAGCATTTTTTACAAGTTTGTAGTTACAGTGTACTTTGGAAGAAGTCTAGCATCTTATGAAGGCTTAGTGAGGTAAAAACACACGTTTCAGATATTTTTGTGTTTCACAGTAACACTGATGTTTGTTAAAACTTGCTGTAAAGCTGAAGGAATTTGTTACATGGTAACTAAGCCTAATTTAAGTCTGCATTCATTTTTACTTTCTCAACTGAAAGACTAACAATGCTTTCAATTTTTCAAGTGTTTAATTTCAGAAGGTCTTTGTTTTATTTATGCTTCGAAGTGAGCAACTGCAACATCTCGGTCTTTTAAAAGCAGCTATCTGAAATAGTGATCAGAAGAGCAGCAGCTCTGTGCAAGCAAGGGACAGGTTGCAAAATTTGCACTAAATGAAGGCACAAGTAGCCCTTATTGCCAAGGAAACTTTCTCCAAAATAGTATGATGAGCATCAGCAATGTACCAAGAGCTAGCTGCTTTTTCTTCACTTAATCCAAACAAAACTGAAAACTAAATCCAAGATTTTGACGATCTCCCCTCTAATCCCAACTCAACTTCATTTGCCTGACTGAGTATTCTTCCAATCCCTCTAGCATAGAACTAGATTAAAAGACCCACATAAACCACCCACATACCAAGCTTACATACCACAAATTTTCAGAGGTGCCTCTAGTTCCAGAAGAATAGGCTGGCTAAGAAATATTTCCCGTGATTTTATGCACAAGCCCCGAACTTCTGCTTCGGTCATCTGAACAATCTTCCCAGGACGACATCCTCGTACTGAAATGAGATATTTAACAGTTGAAGGTAACTACCACACAGATACACAGCCATAGCTAAATGCAGATGATCTGTATTTAAAACCTATATTTCACAAAAAGCCAGCATCACATGCCCCATATGTACCAAATACCTTGGAATTATGCTGTCTAATGAATTGTAAAATTTATCTCTGATAATGTGGTAATCTGTGCTTAAAGATCTGTATGCGTTCCTGTTGAATGAGGTTCTCAGAAGAGAACAATTTAAGCTGTTCTTTTGTCCATATCTGGATAAATAGTAATTTTAAGACATGCTTAATTTCACAATCCCTTTATGCTAGAGTATTCATAAAAGACAAGAAAAATCTCAAGAACAGAAAACCTGAAAACATTTCCGCATTAGCACAAGGTAAACTTCTTTAGGACTGTTAAGTTCAACTAGTTAAACACAAAGAAAAAAAAATCATAAGCAGGATTATGTTTACACTTTCATCAGCTGAAGCTGCCATATAAGGAACATCACACTAAAAACTAAGAAAGCTTGATGAAATTTTCATATATAATGGCTCTTAGATTACTGAAACCTTCACAGCCAAGAACATTCTAATTAGAATGGAACTGAATTCACAAAACCTGTAAGTCAGGTACTCAGACCTATAGTTAGCACAAAATCAAAAGCATTCGCATGTCATTGCACTCCAACCACTATCCTCTGGCAAGTTTATCTGCAGCTGCCTCTTTCTACAAGTATTTATAGGATTCCTCTGTCAGAGGCTTTAATGTGTCTTTAATGAGGCAGCAAAATAGAACAAACGTGTCTTCTCTTTGGCCGATTCAGTTCAGTCTTGCATCTCAGCACAAACCAAACCTCAGAGTTAAAACCAGCAAGCCAGAACCTATCAGTGTCTGCAACAGGCGAACATCCCGTCCGGCCATCTGTTTTAGATGAAAGCAACACTCAGTATTAAAACATGGTAGTACCTTACAAGGGAAGGTAGTATGAAACTTTCGCAGCTCAAATCCAAATGCTTTCGAATTCAAGCACAGTAAGATGTTACTTCATAAAAATTTTAGCTGCAACTTCAGCTAGTCACATAAATTTGTGAACACAAGAGCAAAAACTAGTTCTTCACACATAGCAAATTCCTAGGTCACCTGCTTTCCCTCTCCAAAACAGAAGAGTAAGCTTGTAACTTTTTTTTGTTTAATTAACATAACCTCCCTGTTGTTTTTCGTTCTGCTTAGTTCCTAGAAAAGCCTACTATATTAGAGGAGATCAGTATAATTACCTCTAGCATTATCTACATTGTGCAGTGGGGAAGAAATGATATGAGGGAAAACAGTTTGTCCTGGGTCACCTAGCACTACAGTCCAAAGAGTTAAGCTTAAAATGCTCTGCTTTGGTTATCACTGCATACTTGACCCAGCGTAACTGCACATCTGATCACACCAACACTGTGCTATAAATATTTATTTTTAATAAACACCAGGCACTTGTTAAACGGGGGTCAGAAGGCAGTGACGGGAATGTGTAAAAAGGCAGAACTGAAGAGTGGTTTTAAAAAGCAGGGAGGAGACGTGAGATTAGATCCTGGGACAGCTAGTTTGAGTGCCAAAATAGCAGGAGGAATAGGCTATCTGAAGTTGAGAATACATCGGAAATACTTAGCTTATTAGAGCCTCACAAGAAAAAGGCTGTGGCATACAAGACTTCTTTCAGTGAAGCTCTGAATCACTACCAGGTGATATTTACCACATGGTAAGTCACATTCTTCTTGCTAATTAAGATTTCACCTATACTTGAGAAAGCAAACAGCATTTTAGCAACACTTTTTTGTTGTTATTCTTCATGCATTAAGACGTTGGCTTACATATTAGGAGAAATACAAAGGAAGACATCAGAAATAATCAAGGTGACTTGCAAACAATATATGCCTACAGGCTTCCATTTCATCACTTCTCAAACAACTGAGTGATGTTCTTACAGATACATCTTCAGCCCCATTAATACATTAATAGCAAAAAAACAAAACAAAACACCAAAAAACCAAACAAACCAAGGACTCCGGCTTGACAGCTTTGGTGAGGTACCAAAGTGTTCCAATAATCTTTATTTCAAATGCTTATGTTCTAATAGCTTATAATGATCCCCTTCAGAGACCTGAAACTTCTTCTGATAGGCACAACAAATTGCCATTATACACAAGCTTCCACCTGAAACAAGCAGAGTCTTCATATTCCAATGGCAATAATTTTGATTTAACAATTGCTCTATTTTAGACCCATAGCTTGCAACAAAGTCACACCAAAGCACCATGCAGCACAACCAGCTTTCCAGCCATGTCTTCCCACTGCAGACAGTGCATTCTTTTAACCACAAGCAATGACATTCCCTTCTGTATTTAACTACTTTCATGATGTTTCTCAATACCAGAATTATGCCCTTTCAAACAGATTGAAACCAAGCAGTGGAATTGCACACTTATTATATCCACTCTAGTTTTGGAACTCAAACCAAGGAAAGCCCACTACACACAATATTAATGTTACCAGAAGCAGCACCACACCAAGACTGAGTTAACAGTTCAAGTAGGGCACCCATAATACTTGAAATAACTTGGATCCAACCAATATTTCTTACAACACCAGCCTTTAGCTCCCTTTGAAACTCACAGAGGTTTAAACTCAGAATATTTGCTTTATAGGACTGATGCTTTGAGTGGTGCTGGATCTTTTAATGAAAAGACACAATGAACATGCAGCTCCTGATTTCATAATCAACTGCCAGTCAGTGCCTTGATGCCAGTTCTTTACTTTTAGTAGTAGAGCCCTAAATGCTGCAAGTCCTCAACAGACAAATCAACAAAACAACTTATTACCTCACTTCATATTTTAAGAGACAAGTCTATCACTCTCAGAAGAGGAGACAACACACACTGGATGATCAGTCACTTCCATCCTTTGGGAAGGGTGCAGGTCTGAGCTATCGCACCTTTGCAAAGGCACCCTCTTCCCCAAAGAGTCCCCAGCTCCAGAGTAAACACCTAAGTTCAGTCACATTTGAAGCAATACAAAACCTAGGGTTTCATGAGGAATAAACATCAATACTAGTTAAGATAAAAGCAGTTTTCTCCCACGGTTCCCTGATCAGCAACAAGGGTACTATATATTGAGAAATGAGAGGCTCCAGTGACCCTGAAAGGCTTAGCACTTCACTGGATTCACAAAGACACCGAAAGGTTTGCCAAGTAGTCATCCAGAACAGATGTGCCACAGCTGTGGTACAAGTACACAAGTAAGACTAAGCACTCATTTCAGCAGCTTACATTACAACCAGAATTCTGTTCAAGTTCCCTTGACTCAGCTGAGCTTTGTATGGATTGTAAACAACACCGCATTTAGGTTTTCAAAAGCCAAATCCCCAGGAACAGATTGAAGGGGAGGTTGTCAGAACCAGATCGAGAGTGTAAGAGATGTTTTTCAGACTCATTTAAGAATTACTATAGCTAACTACTCAAGTCATAGCTTAACACACTGCAAAATCTGTAGCTCACAAACAGCCTTTAACAGCATTGGGAAAACCATCATCTTTAACAGCAGTCAGTTACCCAGGGCAGGAATACCATATCAACATTAAGGTAAATGAATTCTCTTTTATCTAAAATGCAGATACTGCAAACAAACTTTGATTTACATAAACCAGCCTTTCGATAGGGACAGTAGGGATAGCACTTCCTGTTGTAATACACAAACTCATGTGCATAGTGCTTTGACAGAACAAGCCTTAGTGCAGTGAGCTTCAAGCAGCGTGACACAGCAGGGAATCAAAAGAAATAAAAGCAGATATATGCATTGAACACCGAGACTTATTTTAGTACAACAGATCCTATAGTCATCCAAAAGCTACTCTAATTGATATAAGAATAATCTCAGCATCTACACAATCTTTGGTAAGCAACCCTAAGAAGTCCAGTTACAGTAATTAGCAATCCAAGACATGAGCTGCACTGTAGCATGTAAGAAAAACTTCAGAAAAAAATTTTTTTTTAATCCTTCCAAGCTCATGCCAAAGAATAGTAGATTATGTCAGGCAACACTGGAAAGGAAAAGCAAAGTGGGTCAAGAATTGGCTGTTGCAAGTTCCACTTGCATTGCTTTTTTCCATAGTCTTTCATGAAATGGAAAAAATGTATTTAACCTGTTCTGACACACTGCTTCTGGTGTGCCTCTGTCTAAGCAACTAAGCTGCTCATTTCATGCCATCACTAATAGTTTCTTCAATTACTAAGTCAGCCGTGGTATGCACAGCTACCCTAAGCATTTACATGGTGTTGGTTTCCAAGATCACAGTGTCCCTTTTACCAGACATAACACTCACATTTTTATCACAACATCAAAACCCAGAGACTTCTCCCCAGTATCACAAAAAATTGGGTCAGCATTATTGTTAATAAGCACTCTCCTTTCCCTGCACTCTACTTTTTTTGCGGGTATGCATTTATGTGGCCACACGGTAAACTGCATCAGTGAACTGGTATTTTCTTTCTACAACAATGATATAACAAATCAAAAATGTAACCTAAATAGTTCCTCAAGCTGAAGAATATGTCCTCTACAAACTTTGGGACAGGGCTAGTAAAAGAATCAGGAGCTGGTTCTGCTTCTTTTCACAGTAGCTCCAGCCAAGCTTATTTCTGAAATTATGGCTTTGGAAATCAATTTTGCCAGAGCAGATCTAAAAAAAACCCCCAAACTACAACACAAGATTGCAAGCATGCAATTTTACAAATTGCATACATGGACTTCCCTTGAGCTTACACTCTCCCCACATTCTGTGGGATGTTTAATCATTGGTGATTAACAAATCTAACATTTAACTATTTTTTTTTGTACTTAAAAGTACTTTGGAGTATTTGGCAAATGTTGAACAGCCTGTCAATAGTAGGAGCAGAACAGATTTGAAAGCTAAAAAGGCATTACCTATGACTTGGGAAAAAAAAACAAGCAGTCCTCACACTGATTTCAGAAGTATGTTCTGAAGTTACCTGCTCTCAGTACTTTTTAAATCCAAATTATGTACCTTCATGAGTTGAAGTCAGGAATGCTATATCGAATTTTAAAAGCAACTCTCAATTTTCAAAGCCAAAGTTCTACTCCCTCAGAATATCCTCTGTTATTTAACTTGTTCAGCTTCCATCCAGAAGCAGCCACTCCCTACCTTGCAGCAAAACAGAGTTAAGCCAGCAACACAAGTTCTAAACTTTCAGAACTGCTGTGACAGAGCTAAGCTTAGAATAGCTCTCATTCACGAGTTACACTGGTGGACAACAATAATATAAATGAACCCATTAGAGTTTTGCTCAATTCAGCAAGAACATATTGCTGAATATACGGCTCTCCTGCAGTGTACCCAGCAAATCCCTGTACCTTTCCTAGGGTATATCACCCAAATTTCTCACTAAAAATAGAATTATCAGTCTTCCAGGGAGTTTTTTCCCTGAAAAACTGTGCTTTTATATCCAAGTAACCTTAAATCTTTGTAAAACTGCCTTCACTAGATGACGTTGATATCAAGTATTTTGCTGAAGAACAGTGATTGCTTGTGAACTCATTTTAGCAGGCTTATTTAACATCAAACACAAATTCACTGCAGAGTAAGAGACTGCTCAAGCCTTTAACTGGAAAAAAAAACCCTAACAATGAAGTGGTGTTGTTCTACCCAAACTTGAATTTACATTTTTAAAATACATACTATCCAGGAAAATTAATATTCATGGAGAAGAAGCTTTATTAGAAATGATTATGTAAAATTGCTTCAGCGGACACCCCAGTAAGCCCACGAAAACATGCAACTTTTACCCATTCCTTTAGCTTTTCATGGACCACCTGCTTCCTTATACAGAAGTTCCATAAACTACCTGATGTCTCAGTCATTCTGTCTCATACATGGTTCCGAAAATTGTTGAATTCAATGATGCAGGACAAGATCACATGCTCTATATTTATTCTTTCCTTACGTACACTTGAATCTAAAACTCAAGCAACCAGCAAAACAGAAGGAGGAGGCCTCTCACAATGCTGTATTATACAGTGATAGTAATTCCTATCCTAGTCTACTTGGAAAGCTAACCTAGCATAAAAATTTCATGAAACAAAGAATTTCAGCTTCTTTCTCAAAGGCTGATTTTCTTTTCCCCTAAAGCAGTGCTAACAAAATTCCTAAAATTCAAGGAAGGTGAAGGTAAATTACAAAGTTATAAAGTAACTTCAGAGAAGTAACAAGGAGATAAGTTACTGAAGTTGTGATACAAAAAACTGGGTGTAACTTCTGCACATCACTGTCCCTGATACTCAACCAATACAGTTACATGGGCTGTGTACACAAAAAGCTTTGTATCAAGCTTGGTATAAAAAAAAAGAAACAAACAAAACCAAACACAAAATACCCCCTCCAAAAAAAAACACACAGAAAAGACGGTACTGTCAAACCAAGATGTCCTAGTCAATGCACTAAAATCACACAACAGATGGTTAATTTCAGTGTTCAGATTATAAACCAGATATCCATTACTTTCAGAGGCACCTCAGGCTGTAGTTAAGAGTGAATTCCCCTATACACCCCCCTTCACCAAGTAGTGCATCTGACCTTACTGAATAACAGCCAAATATAGTATGCTGCCTTCATCAGTCTACAGTTTAGCAGTGTGGTTTCTTCCTTTTTAAAAAAAGTTACATACCTACCTTTGGTGGTAACTAATGAGCATTTAAGAGACATATTAACACTTTACAGTTGCAGTTATCTTAAATAAGAACAGTGCTGCTTCCCTTTTAAACTATGATTTAGCAGTGCAGTGAGGAAGATACCGAATGACTCAAGTAAAACCTGTGCTGCAGAGTATCTAAATGGAATAGCTACTGAATCACGGAGCCTTCAAGTGGCCAAGCAGACAGACAGAATAAAGAACCCCAGCACACACTGCCTAATGCTGGGCTCTTGGCCTTCAGTGCAGCTTTTCAGGCCAACCATTCCATTCGTCATGCACTTATAAAGCTAAAGATTAAGTGGCTGATATCTGTACTGCAGTACAAACCCAGAAACAAACTTCATTCTTCTACCCCTCCTCTCTGGTTAATACAATACCTACCCTCCTAGAAACCTACCAAAACTGCCTATTTTCTTTCTCTCTTAAAGACTAAGAATATTTTTTAAAATCCTTTAGAGGCGACTTTTAAAAAAAGTTATTCTTGTTTACTTTTCTAGTAGCAAATTATCCAGTGATTTCACACCAAGGCAGGTAACAACTCTTGTCTATTCAAGATTCATCTCCATGGTTTGTTTATATTGTTTTGCAACTGATCATTAAGATCTATTTTATTTCTCTACAACTGCCTCTCTTATTCAGCATCAGTTACAGAGCCTGGAACTGCAAGCACCACTACCATATCATAATACCACATCATCCATGGCTGGATATTTATTTAATTTGTTAAGGCACTAACAAAACAAGAAGCGTTATTGACAACAGCACATTTGACCAGTATGCTCTATGCCATTTAAAACCAATAAGGAAAAAACCTCAATTATTTAATAAGATTTCAAAATCCAACTTTCATTTAAAAAGTCGAGTGATATTCAAATTTCTATGTTTATCACAAACTTTAAGACCTCTGAAATCACAAGAAAATGAAGCTTGCAGCTTTCTTAGAAGACATCACATGATGCAGTAAGAACACCATGCAACCAGCTTTATTAAGATAATCATAAAAATCACCCTTTTAGCTGAATGTTAAAGCAATAATCATTTCCTACATCTACTGGTAGTCCAACAATTCTCTTCTTGGATGAGCATTTTCCAGCTTCCTTTGTGCATTGGTACTATCAGGACTAGTAGCCCTCAGTCTCATCAAAAATAAACTTGTTTTAGAAAAGATCCACATTAAGCTCAGTCAGATCAATTCAAATTGTTAATTTTAATTAGGTCAGCTAGATTTGGGCAAGCAAGGTGTCTTGCCTAGAAAAGGCAAATTTATTTGTATAGCAATACAAATGAAGCCCCTTGACAGAAAGCCATCTTATTCCTAAGGTTACTATGTCTGGGTTTCCCAAGTACAGCCTCTCTTCCATATGGTAAACTCCCTAGTGCTTATTAAGACAGACACCTATAAATTTAAAAGAGCAGAGATTCATTCCAGCTGGGCTGCCTTTTAGCCAGAAAGAGACAGACAGAACAGAAACAGGAAGCCCAACACCGTGACAGAAATATGGAAGTCTTATTTAACACCATTCACAGCACTCTTTACAAATCAAGGTCACTCCTATTCTTTGCTTTGATATAGAGGCAACCTTTTCCACACAAGACTAAATTCAAATTAGCTGAGAATCTGGCTTAAATGTAAACCTGGTGCACCCATTGAGCTCAGCATTGTTGCAAATTTCAGGGCATTTCCTGAATAGGGATACATGGTATTCCTAGATGAGGCAAAACACAATTAGCCATTTCAGCTGCAGAGCCCAAGAGAAAAAACTTCTCTGTTCACACTGGAGAGTTGGATTCAAAGAGACACTTGAACCACAGCCTTCCAATACTTAAATACTTTAAATAGCATAGGGCTTATAAGAAAGATGGGGACAGACTTTCTAGCCAGGCTTGTTGTGATAGGACAAGGGGAAAGGATTTATGCTAAAAAAAAATAGGTTAAAACTAGATATAAGAATGAAATTCTTTTACAGTGACAGTGATGACACACTGCCCAGAGAGGTGGTGGATGCTCCATTCCTGGAAACATTCAAGATCACGCTGGACAGGGCTCTGAGCAACCTGATCTAGTTGAAGCTGTCCCTCTCACTGGAGAGGGGCTGGACTAGGTGACCTTTACAGGCTCCCTCCAACCCAAACCATGTCATGATTCTATATTCCACATCTCATGTGCTCATGGCAGTCTCATGTGTGCATACTCCTGTGCTGTCCACAGCTAGAACGGACTGGGAAAAAAAATCTATCCACCAGATGGCATAGCTGGGAAGGTAGGAAGGAAAAAATAAAAACATGAAAAAAGTACACACACTGAAGCAAAAATAAGACTATCATCTTCGTGTGCTGTAACATAGCTAAACCTGACCTGTGATTCTGAATATCAGGAAACACTCTTTAAATCAATTTGGCTTATTCACTTTCATGGTCACATATCACTCTAAAAGTCTTTTAGCAAAGCTATGGAATTTTGTGTTTAAATGACCTGCAAATCTTTGCAGATTTACTCATGGCAGACAATAAAATTCAAAGTGTCTCCAAGACAGTGAGGCACACGTCAGAGCACCAGCAGCTCCCTCATTCTTCTAGTAAAGCAACAGCAATGAGAAGTTAAATCTGATAGATGGTACCTGGTAGACAGAGATAAAATAAAAGAAAACATTCCTATGTTCAGACTTTATGTATACACTTGAGTTTTCACTTTCCTCCAAACAGTAGTTATTTATAAGATACCACTAACTAGTGGCCAAGTATTAGACACATTACAAGACAAAGTCAATTCAAAATGAGATATTACCATTCCTAAATTCACCGCTTTAACAACGAATAGAAGATAAGAACTTGGTATATGCAAAAGAACGTGGAACTGAAAAGCTAATGTCCTAGAAGACTATCAACATGCATTACACCCTGGTTCAGCTGAGTCTTTATGAAAACTCTCCAAATTTAACTCAAGAGTTAATCAATCTGGCTTTCAGCACTCAAAAGGTCTCCAAAGAAAGTACGTATACATCCAAATAAGCATGTGGGCACACTCTTTGAAGACTGGGAAGATGTTCTTGATTAATTCTCCCAAGCAGTCCAGCTGTAGGCTTCTTCATATTGATATCTCAAAAACAAAACAAAAAAACAAAACAACCACCCACACAAAAAATCCACAAACTACAATTAAACACAAAGAAAGTAAGACAATCTAAGTAGGTAACTCTAATGAAAAGGCAAGTTAACGTGTCACATAACCCAGAAGCAACAAGGATAAAAACAGTTAGGGTAACCTAATTAAAGTAGGAGCAAGAACTCCTGACAGTTAATATCACAGCCTAGAAACAGGTGTCACCACCCAGCAAACCAATGACAGCAGTGAAGTTTCCTACTGCTGCAGCTTTTGAGATGCATTTGCTACCCTTGAAAAATTATGTGCAGCACCCACTGAGAGACAACTGTAGACTATTATTCAAACTTAAACCCATACATTTCACTTAAAGTAACCAAAAGGAATAAATATATACTGGACAACAACATCTAAAAAAAGTCTCTTTTTATTATTTCACTGTGCTTACACTTACACCACAAAAGCCATGTTTCCTTATCCTTTAAAGTAAAAGTTGAAGTGTAAGTAATGGAGCCAAACAACTTGCTTTGAACAATTTAGCGGGAGGTAAGAGTCAACAGAAATTTTTCTGCGCAACCAGCGTGGGGAGGGATTCATACTCACTTTACCAGAACAGGTCAGCTAAGCAACAGCATGAGCTCCAGAATGTGAGCTGCCAAATGTACAAAAAAACAAACAAACAAACAAAAAAGCTTCATTGTGGAACACTACTGTTTGAACCGCAGCTTAGAATGCCATATGCCAGCAGTGCAACAAATAAAAGATGTAAAAAAGAAAGTAAAAATAATCCACACATAATGCATTCCTTTAATTGCTGCCATTTTCTTCAAACAAAACTTGTAAGAATTACCTATTACATTTCAGATACAAGATGTTGTACAAGGCACTCCTCTACTGTTAGCTGATGACAAGAAAACATCCTATTCCCCTTAAAATCTTCTTAATATCCGCTCAGAGTTAAAAACAGAAAAGAAAAATTACAAGCAAGGCCTGGTTCAGAAGCTGTACATACATATAAACCTAAAGGTTAAGGTAGTGTGGAAGACAAAAAGCACAGGTTAGGCTGTTGAAACACAAGGCAAGAACCGTAACTCAAAAAGCTACAAAGTTGCAACACAAGTATTTATGGTGTATGTAAACTGTATGGAACACATATTTGAAAAGTCTTCAGAAAAAAAAATAAGCAGAGCAATATTTAACAGGGAACAGAATAATCCAACAAGTTGCATGCCCAAACACTGCAGAATCCCCTCCTCTTAAAGCAATCTATATTTAAATAACTACACTACGATGGAACAAGTATCTTTCAAACATATTATTTGAAGTGTCTCAAAAATTCCAATACCATAAATATACACATATCTTAATGTCTCCCCCCAAAAATCTGCCCTAAAAAGTCAACATTTACTAGGCTATTATTTGCTTTGTCTTAAAAACCTACCTATTAATCTGCGTTTCAACATCCAGAAAAAGGGAGTTTTATCTGCATTAGCGATCTAAGAGAAACTTCAACTGATACTTGTTTCTTCATTCTATACTACACTACACGCCTTAAATCACAAACGTAAGCACAACTGTTCAAAGACTTCAGGTATGTTTAAATACTGATTTTGCTGCTTATAATTTTCACGTCGAAAAAGCTGAGATAGCAGCTACTAAAAAGTCCTTAAAGCCCTAACCCCCCTGCTTTGTAGTAACTCGGCTGAACAAAACTCAGCCTTACAAAACTTGTTTCACTTCCCAAACTATACATGCTCCATAAATTTCTTTCTATAAGCCTCTGCAATGCGATCCAACTACCTAAGGAGTACAGCAACCAAATAAATGAACAGTGCATAACCATGCAAGTACTCTCATCTCATCTCCAGCATACCAGGTATTTGTTGAATGTGGAATGAAAGATTAATGGCAGAAGAGGCCCAAGAAGACTAAACATTCACGACAAAACTTAAATAAAAAGAAGATGCTAGCAATAATTCCTCAAAAGCAGACAATACGTGAGCTTCTTCGTTACTTTAAAGGGCAGGATCACTATTTAATACACAGAAAACCCTTCACAGCCTTTATCAGCCGCCCATGCGAGCCACTTCTGGAGACTGCCCCGTAGGCAGGCTGAGGAATGTCAGCGCACTAAATCCCTCTGCTCCCACCGACACTCACGTACACACAGCCCCACACCTAACGCAGCTCACAGACGTAATTTTACACACGGAGTACTGCGACTACAACCCGACGGGAGGGGCGGGAGGGAAAAGGCCGCTCAAGAGCCCAGCTAGCGAGGCGTCCCCAGCTCGCCCCTCAGCCAGGCAGCTGCAGCGGGGCGAAGAAGAGAAGATGGAAAACGA